>SJYV01049734.1:66873-112027 GCA_006410875.1 Neotragus pygmaeus | reverse complement strand
AACACTGCTTCTTAATGATATTTTGCAAACCCCCCCACAAAAAAAAAAAAAAAAAAAAAAAAAAAAAATTAAGACTCACTGAAGGCTCATATAAAGCAATCAATAACATATTTTGAAATTGAGGTATAAACATTGTTTTTGTAGATGTAACACTTTCGCATAGTTAGTAGACTACAGTATAAGGTAAACATGATTCTTATATGTGCTGGGAAACCAAAAAATTCATGTGACCAAAAACCTATTACTGTATCTGCTTTATCCTGGTGGTCTGGAGCCAGACTCACAGTATTTCTGAAGTATGCCTGTATTGATCTGCTTTGTGTCACTATAGATTGACTATTCTAGAATTGTATATAACTATGCATGTAAGTATTTATTAATGCTCCTTGTGTCTGGTACCTTCCACTTAGCACAGTGTTTTAAAATCCTTTTAAACTCTGTGAGACCTGTTTCATGGCCCAGCATATGGTGGGCATAGCATCTGCCCTGGAAAACAATATGTGCCCTACACTATCGAATGCAGTGCTCCAGAAATACCCATTTGGCCAAGGTGGTTGCTAGTGTTGTTCAGATGCTCTATGTCTTCACTGATTGTTTTGACTATTTACTCTATCAGTTGTTGACAGAGAAGTGTTAAATCCTCCAACCAAGGCAGTGAAATTGTTCACTTTTCCCTTTCATTCTGTCACTTTTGTTTCACATAAAGTTTTTCCATTTGTAATGTTTGTCTATCTGATGAGCTGCCATTTTATCACTTTGAAAGTGCCCGTTTTTTACCTTATTTGCAAAACAGATATAAAGACACAGGCATAGAGAACATGTAGACACCAAGATGGGAAAAGCGGGAGGGATGAATTGGGAAATTGGGATTGACATACATGCACTACTTTTTTTTTTTTTCAAACAGGCTTATATATTTTAAAGAAATTAGGAAGCAAAAATAGACTTTAATAATATTTACCCAGAATTTTATCATTTCTAATGTTCCTCATTCCTCTTGGAAGATTTGGGTTTCCAATACTATCATCTCCCTTCAGTGTGAACAATTTCTTTGAGTTTAGGTCTGCAGGTTATAAATTCTCTTCAGTTCAGTTCAGTTTAGTTCAGTCACTCATTCACGTCTGACTCTTTGTGACCCCATAGACTGCAGCATGCCAGTCCTTCTTGCCCATCACCAACTTCCGGAGTTTACTCAAACTCATGTCCATTGAGTTGGTGATGTCATTCAGCCATCTCATCCTCTGTCATCTCCTTCTCCTTTGGCCTTCAATATTTCTGAGCATCAGGGTCTTTTCAAATGAGTCAGTTCTTCACATCAGGTGGCCAAAGTGTTAGAATTTCAGCTTCAGCATCAATCTTTCCAATGAATATTCAGGACTGATCTCCTTTAGGATGGACTGGATCTCCTTGCTGTCCAAGGGACTCTCAAGAGTCTTCTCCAACACTGCAGTTCAAAAGCATCAATTCNCTTCCTGTACAATATCATGAACCTCCGTCCATAGTTCTTCAGGTACTCTGTCTATCAGATCTAGTCCCTTGAATTTATTTCTCACTTCTCTTAGTTTCCTTTTTTTTTTTTTGACATTGAGATTGACATATATATGCTACTATGTGTAAAATATATAGCTAATGAGAACCTACCATGTAGCTCAGGAAAATTAGTGCTCTGTGGTGATGGGAAGAAAATACAAAACAGATGTAATATACATACATATATATACACGTGTAGCTGATTGCCTTTGTTGTACAGCAGAAATTAACACAACATTGTAAAGCAAATATACTCCAATAAAATTAATTTAAAAGAAGTCCCATTTTTCTCTGATAATATTCCTGGCCTTCTGGTCTATTTTATCTAATAGCACCATCTGCTTCTTGTGTTTACTCTTTTCATCCATTCATGTTTAACCTTCCTGGGTCCTCTCTGCTTAAAGCCTGTCTCCTATAGACAGCTTACAGCTGAATTCTCTTTAATTAACCCCACAAATCTCTGCGATTTCATTGCAATGTTCAATTCATTAACAGTTACTGATGTGACTGGATTTAGATCTATTATCTTTGCTCTTCTGTTTGCTTAAGTTTTTCAGGTGATTTGCAGTTTCTGTATTTTAAAGAATTATTTGAATATTTTTAAAGGCTCCATTTCAGTTTATCTATTGGCATTTTATTTCGACTTCTTTGCATTATTTTGCATTATTTGCTCTAGAGATTATAATGACTTCCTTAACTATCCTTAACAGTCTATTTAGAATTAAGATTGTACTGCTTTTACAAAATATGCAGGAAAAAAACCCTTGCGCTTATATAGATCCATTTACCACAAAACCTTATTCCTTACAGTAAAGTTCCCATTTGAAAATCTATATACACCTACATGCATTTTAGACTCTATAACACAATGTTACAGTTTTTTTTTTTTTTTCAAACCATCTTGGGTGTTTTAAATAAATTAGGAAGAGAAAAANTCCTTACAGTAAAGTTCCCATTTGAAAATCTATATACACCTACATGCATTTTAGACTCTATAACACAATGTTACAGTTTTTTTTTTTTTTTCAAACCATCTTGGGTGTTTTAAATAAATTAGGAAGAGAAAAAAGACTTTAATATTTACCCAGAATTTTTATCATCTCTGATGTTCCTCATTCTTTTTGAAAGATTTGAGTTCCCAGTGCTATCGTTCCCCTTCAGTCTGAACAGTTTCCTCGAGTTCAGGTCTGCAGGTGACAAATCCCCTTGGTCTCCTTTTATTTGAAAATCTTTGTGTTAGTTCATTTCAGCCATCCTTCAGCTCCTGTCTCACCTCCTCCATGGAGCCTTCCTGGGGTCCCTAGCACACAGGAAGCCCGGTTCTCAGACCTTCCATTGGTGTTGGAGGACGTGTCTTTAATGTAGAGCCAAACTGTAGGAGGCTGAGAAGCCCACAGTCCACTCACAGGATTGAGCGCTTGTGGATGAGCATCCTCTTCCCCCTCCACCCCTCCTTCCCTTACTCCCTCTTTCTTCCTTCCCTCCCTCTCTCCAGATCCCATTTCTTCTCAGAGGAAGAGAACCAGAAGCGGGCAAGAAGCAGAGCGCAGCTGCTGACTGGGAGCCCCTGTTTGACCGGGTCCCACCCCAGGAGGGCACACTGCCCTCCGTGAGCTGCTGGTGCTGCTACCAGGAACGTCGCAGTCACAGACAGGAGTTGCCAGCGCCCTGCAGACACTCCCTTTACTGCCGTGCTCCTTACATTCTGGGCTGAGGAGGATGGGGGCCGAGGACTGTGGTCCTCAGTCCTCAACATCCGCCTCCCTCCCAGGGGCAAGGCTGTGCTCTGTTTGGGCTCCTTCCCAGGCGGGGCCTTGCCCAGAGTGCACGCCTCGCAGACCCATCATAGGGGAGGAGAAAGGCTGGAAGAGCAGGCCCGGAGCTTATTCGTGGAGACCCCAGACTTTGTTTGGGCTTATTTGGTGGCAGTGGGATCTAGCGTGACGAAGCATCCTAGTCTCAGCTTCAGGGACCTGCATTCCAACTCTGCCTCTGACTCCATCTCCCTGGAGACATTTGTGGAGTCTCTGCCTCTCCCAGTCTCTGGTGTCCATTATCTTGAGCAAGGGGTCAGCTTGTTCCAAGTGTTTATGTTTTATGGTCTGAAACTCTATCCCTTCCCTTTACCTCCTCAGCCAGGACTGCCTCTGCCTCTCCTGCCAGGAGAATTCTGGCTCTCTGTGGAAAAGGATTCCCCAGGAAAAATATGAGAGGTTTTTANTTTATGTTTTATGGTCTGAAACTCTATCCCTTCCCTTTACCTCCTCAGCCAGGACTGCCTCTGCCTCTCCTGCCAGGAGAATTCTGGCTCTCTGTGGAAAAGGATTCCCCAGGAAAAATATGAGAGGTTTTTAAGGAGGCCAGCTTTTCCCTTACTTCATTTTTTCCTGGTTTGCTCACTCATGGTAAGTCCAGGGCTTCCCAGGACCAGGTGCAGTGGAGAAGTTTCAGCCATGGCATCGATGGTCTGTACTGAATCCTGACTGTGGGTCCTTGATCAATTACAGAATCTCTCTAAGGCTCAGCTTTCTCATGTATACAATGGAGATAATAGTATTGATTGTAGTGGCTATTTGAAGGATTAAATGCAATAAGGCAGTTCAAGTCCTAACACAGTGCCTGTCACACAGCAAACTTGCAATGAATACTTTTATTATTATTATCATCAACAACATTATTTACCACCTCTTCTAACACTAGGCCTCCCGGGTGGCTCAGACAGTAAAAGAATCTGCCTGCAGTGCAGGAGATCCAGGTTGGATACCTGGATTGGGAAGATCCCCTAGAGAAGGGAATGGCAACCCACTCCAGTATTCTTGCCTAGAGAATTTCATGGACAGAGGAGCATGGCGGCTACAGTCCTCGGGGTCACAAAGAGTCGGACATGACAGAGCAACAAACACGTTCTCTTGCTCCAAGGAAAGACAGCCTCCCCGAATCTGAGAGAGCCGCTTGGCATGGCGTGATGCAAGCACGTCTGTGGAGGTCTCTCCAACTAGAAGACCTTCAGCTTCTATGCGCAAGTCCTCTAGCGGTCACTGTCCCAGGCACCCAACTGACGTGCCAGGGTCTGTACATGTGCACTGTTGTGCGTTCAAAAGTCCCTCCGCTTAGCACTTGGTGCCTACCTACAGCCCTGGGTGAGCTGTAGCCAGCAGGACAGTTGTCACTGCAACTAGGGAGCCAGCTCCCAGGCTGCGCTACAGCGTGATGAGGTGCGGGGTCAGTAGACATGGGCAGGACTGGCTGAGGACTTGAGGAAACTTGCTCGACCACTCTGACCCTTAACTTTCTTGTCTGTGTAGTGATGGGGTTAGTTCCACTCCCTGCACAGGGCTGTTGGGGGTGGGGTTATGTGATCATAATGCAGGGGCGATGATTGCATGAGCTGTAATCCCAGGCCAGATTTTGTGTCCCACAAGCTCCCCTCTATTTTTGAGGAGCTTTGTCCTGTCCCTATGTCAGCATGGAGAAGGGAAAGAGACTGATACCTGTGGTTTCTCCACCTCCTATTCCCAAAGCCTTTAGCTCCAGGCTGCACTTGGCTCCATATTGAGTCAACTCAATAGACACAAAAACTCACAAGGAACAGACACATGTAGATTTTTTTTTTTTTAATTAAAAAGAACATAAGAAAACAAAATCACTTTCCAGGATGTGCTGTGATGCGGCATCACTGGTATATAAAGCACGTACAAAAACAGGAAAAAGATCCCACGAGCTGCCTGTGTGGACCCCTCTGTGGCGGTCTGAAGCCCCTCCTGGGCTACGAAAAAGGAATCACTGATTCTCCCTTGTTTTTCTTGGAAGACTCAGCCACCTCCAGCTCACTGGTCCATGACGTGCACACAGGAAGTTGGGCTTTACAAGATTTTGCCAGTGGGTGGAGCAGGGGTGGGAGTTTGAGGTGCACACTCCTCCCTTCCCTGCCCGGCTGCTGGTCTATGGGGCTGGGGAGGCAATCTCCCTCTGTCGGGGGAGGTTAGGCACGCCGTCCAGCAGGGGCAGGGATCCGGGCTCCCCTCTTGAGTAGTAGCAAAAGGAATGTTGGCAAGTAAGTTGTGGGCCACAGAGTAAAGGCCTGGACCAAGACGAGATGTACCCAGGGCTGGTACTAAATGTGACGGCTGGCTATAAGGCAGTGGAGAGATTTTGATGTGTTTGCCATCATCAACTCATCACACTGACTTTCCTTGTCTGCTCAACCAATCCCTCCATTCCTGCCTCTGTTGGCCCAAACTTTGAGGGGAGTCACCAGAACCTGCACTTGACTCCCTGCTCCACCACTTCCTTGTATGACTCTGGGAAAGTGACTTAACTTCCTTGAGCCTCAATTTTCTCATCTGTTAAATGGGTAGATTCATATGACTCTCACAAGGTGGCTGGAAATAGAAAGTGAAATCATACCTTCAAAGAACCTCATACAGCACCTAGCACAGAAGTGCTCAATAAATGGGCAGGGGGGTTACTGTCATGCGGTACCAACATGTCCACTGCAAAGTTGGTTGGGTTGTGTGGGTGGCAATGTGATACACACAAGGTTTATACCATGTTCCAGAAAAAAGATAAGCTCCTCTGAGCCTCCTGTGTGTGCTTGGGCGAGTCAGAGGTCTGGAGCAGCGGCATGGAGGACCCCGGCATGTCCGTCGGGCCTGGCTCAGGAGCTGCTCTGTTTCTAGACCTCAGTGCCCTCCCTGGGGTAGAGGATGCTGTTCGTGTTGACGCTCCCGTAGAAGGGGGTGCTGAACTGGTTGAAGACAGAGCCCCCATAGCCCAGAGCGTTGCTGGGCATGGGGCTGGCCCACTCGCCCCCACCTGCAGGGCCGCTGATGTTGGTGAGGGGGGTATAGGAGCTGAAACTCAGCGAGTTCTGCCCCCCCTTGTCAACGGGCTCAAGGCTCAGTCCCGGTGTGGTTGCCGCGGGGCGGCTCATGGGGCTCGGCCCGCTCACATAGGCTGACATGGTCGAGAGGAAGCTGCTGAGGCATGGGGTGCCTGGCGGGGGCGGCGTTGGCCGCTTCTCTGGGGAGCCGGTGGGGCCCGGTGTGGCGCTGTCCAAGATGTCCTGGGCCTTTGCTGTCTCGGGGCTGCCTCCCAGGAGACCAGCCTCTGTTTTCTCTGAGGCCATGGAGCCCGTGCTGGAGGAGACATCTGATTTTCTCTTCCTCTTCCTGCGGAAATTGCCATTGTCGAACATCTTCTCGCAGTTGGGGTCCAGGGTCCAGTAATTCCCTTTGCCTGGCACAAGAGTGGGAGAGGGTGAGTACAGAGATGCAGCCAGGACTTTGCTCTGTTCCTCCTTGTTTGTCATAAGCTAAAACCAAAGGTAACCGATGCAGAAAGGCAGAGAAGGAAAGAGAAATGCCACAACCTCACCATGCATCACACCACACGGATCTTTGCTCAAGCATCCACCTCACACCCTGGCACTCCTGGAGTGCAGAGTGAGGCCCGAGCTGTGAAGGAGTTTACCGTGTGGGCTCTTCGGGAGGTTCAAGTACTGGGGCCAAGGCAAGGGAGGGGCTTCTTCCATTGCTGATGGGAAAGAGAACTCAGGGAGAAACAGAGGGCTCTCTGAAGGTCCTGAGCATGAACTCCGAGGGTGAACTTGAGTCCCAGCTTCAGGCTGGGGACCTGGGGCGGGCCTGGGTTTCCCAGTCTGAGAAGTGGACCCCCTGGACCTGCCCCTTCTTCCTCAGGCTGGCTGCTAGAGAGAGCTAATGCTAGACATGTGAAAGGGGCTTTGTGCCCGGGAGGGACAATCTGGGCTCTGCCTGCCACATCTCTCAGCTGAAGGGAGAAGGCTCACGTTCCTCTGTAGGACCAACAGTCCTGCTCTCATGACCCTCAGGGTGGATGGGAGTGGGATTCTTCTGAGAGGTGTGCTGGCTTCCTGTGGCGTGACAGGAGTGCACTTTAATTCCGGGAAATGAATACACGAGTATTCAATACATTACTCTCTGGGCATCTCTGTGGGCTTCCCTGGTGGCTCAGACATTGAAGAATCCATCTGTGATGCCAGAGACCTACGTTTGATCCCTGGGTTGGGAAGATCCCCTGGAGAAGGCAACCCATTCCAGCATTCTTGGCAGGAGAATGCCATGGACAGAGGAGCCTGGTGGGGTCCAGACCCCAGGGTCATAAAAAGTCTGGCACGACTGAGTGACGAAGCACACACACGCCTCTACTTTCTAGAAACTGCTCGTTATAAAGGAACAGCTCACGCCCTGGCGCGAGAGGGACCTCCACTCAGACGCTCGCTCCCCTAAGTCACATCTTTCTGTGTCACCCCAGGCAGGGCGCTTCACCTCTGGCTGTTCTTTCCCTCAGCTGATGAAGTGAGGGTAGTAAGAGCCGCCCTGCAGGGCTTGAGTAAAGAGGGGGGCGCGCAGTGCCCCGAGTGGCCGTCCCACGGCCGGCCGTGGTCCCTCCCCGGTGCCGGGAGCGCGCGTGGCTTCCTGCAGTCCCAGCGGTTGCCGCGCCGCCCCTGCAGGAGCCTTGGCGCCGGATGCTGGGGTCCGACTCGGCGGTCACAGTCACTGCAGTCCACGCAGCTTCCGTCAGCACCACACACCTCGAGGGCATCGTCTCACGAGCCCACTGCCCACAAGCCTGGCAGAGCGACTTCCACCCTGGTCCTGGTGATCAGATGGGAAGCCCGAGGCGCAGCGGTCCCTCGGAGGTCGGCGGCACATCTGCCTGCTGCCCACCTCTCCAGCGGGCTCCTGGTGCCCACCGCCCCTCCAGCCCCGGGCTCGGGGTGCGGCAGACCCCTCAGGGCTTCCTAGAATGGGGTGCCGGGGGCACTGAGCCTTGCTCGCGGATGACCCCGCGCCCACGGCCGCTTACCCGGGTCGTCCTCGTCGCGNGGTGCCCACCGCCCCTCCAGCCCCGGGCTCGGGGTGCGGCAGACCCCTCAGGGCTTCCTAGAATGGGGTGCCGGGGGCACTGAGCCTTGCTCGCGGATGACCCCGCGCCCACGGCCGCTTACCCGGGTCGTCCTCGTCGCGGGGCACCTTCTTGAAGCAGTCGTTGAGAGACAGGTTGTGGCGGATGGAGTTCTGCCAGCCGGCCTTGCTCTTGTTGTAGAAGGGGAAGTTGTCGGCCACGTACTGGTAGATCTGGCTGAGGGTGAGGCGCTTGTCGGGCGCACCGTGGATGGCCATGGCGATGAGCGCCGAGTAGGAGTAGGGCGGCCGCACCAGCTTCATCAGCTCCTCCTGCGAGGGGAGCGGCAGCCAGCCCAGCTCGCCGGCCCCCAGCGCGGGCACGCCGCCGTAGGCCTGGGGCAGGAAGGGGCTGCCGCCGGGCAGGTAGGCTGGCGGGGTCACGGCCGGCCCGTTGAGCCAGAGGTAGGGGTTGGGGGCGGCCCCGTACTCCCCGCCACCCTCGAAGGAGGGGGGCCGCTGCGGGCTGGGAGCGCCCTGGGGGTGGAAAAAGTTCTCGTAGTAAAGGCTCATCTCGGGGGGCTCCTGGCCGAGGCTGGGGCACTGGGGGCTGCAGCGGGGCGGCGAGGGCGCCGGGAGGTCGAAGGAGCTCATGCTGGGCCGGGCTGGCGCCGCCACCTGCCGGGAGCTGGCCCTGCCAGGTGCGGGCGGCCGAGCTTATACCGGCCGGCCCCACCCCGGGGCGTCGCCGCCGGCCCGCCCCTCCCTCCTCCCCCGGGCGCCCGAGGGCCCTTCCCGCGGCCACGGCCACGGGGACACGCTCGGCGGCGCCCCTCTGCCTTCCTCCCCCTCCTGCCTGCCTTCTGCCGCGCGTGCCCTCTGCCCCTGCCCCTGCTCCTCCTCATGTCTGGCTCTCTGCTGCCTTTCCCCTTCCTCTCCTTCTGAACTGTCTGCCCTCCTGGGCTCTCCTGCCGTCCTCTCCACAAATCACTCTAGTTCCTTCCCTTCTCTCCGGCATGGAGCTGCCGGCGTTTCCCTCTCTGTCTCTCTGAGCTTGTTTCCGGGTCTTTCTACCTCCGCCTCCTCCCGGTCAAGTCCTCACCATCTCTGCTTCTCCCCCGCTTCCTTTTGCTGTCCCTGTCTGTCTGTCTGTCCGTCTGTCTCACATCGTCTCCGTGTCTCTTCCCCTTCCCCTCCGTCTCCCTCTTCTTCACATCCTGACCCCTCACCCAGACTGGAGGAGACACTTCATCAGAAGCCACAGTCTGAGGTCTTTTGAAGTGAAGACGTGTTTTCTGGAGTTTCCAGGAAAGAAGCTGGCCCTGGAGAATCAGAAGAGCCTCTGGCCAGGTTCAAAAAGGGCAGTCAATTATGGGTGACCTCCTTGCGCACGTGCGCGCGCATACACACACACACACACACACACACACACGCAGAGAAAGACCTGGGGATTCTCCCAGAGCAGCAGCAAGGCTCATAAAAATAACAACAAAAGGAAGAGGATGTGAATGGGACTGCAGGAGAAAGTGAGAGAGAACTTGTCTTCTCCTGGTTTCTCTCTGGCTGCAGGGACAAGGCAGGCTGTCGCTCCTTATCTGATCCAAGTCCTTTCGTGTTTCGGCTTGCAGAGTCCCCCAGGACCCAGGGGCTGAGGCCAGGAGAGCCCTCTTTGGGCCACTCTTCCCCAGCCTGCTCCGCCTCAGGCTCCAGAAGCAGGGGCCCCGTCCACACCAGTTCCTCTGTGCCTCGTGGTCAGTCCGTCCACCTCCCTGGGCCTCGTTCTCCATCCGGTGCTTGAAGGCGACTTGTCTCAGCTGCCCCTTCATCCCGGGGCAGGCCCTCAGCTCAGGGAGTGAGTGGGTCCCCCTTCTCAGAGCACAGGGAGCTGCCCCTGAGCAGGTTCTAGCAGCACCTGGAGGCTTCTCCCTGGGGTCAGAAATGGGAGAAAAGCTCATGTCAATCTCTCTGGTCACCACCTCCCTGCAGCCCTCCTGCCTCTGCTTCCTTCTCGAGACTCTTCCAACTGCCTCTCTCTTCCTCCAGACCCCACACGTCTCCAAGGCCAAAGAGAAAGTTGCTTTGCTTACCTTCTTTCTCTTGTGGCGGGCGGGTCCTCGCTGCTGCCCTGGGCTCTCTCCAGCTGTGGGGAGGGGCTGCTCTGCGTGCGGAGCTCAGTGGCTCAGGGGCCTGCAGCACGTGGGATCTCTCTGGGCCAGGGACCGAACCCGAGTCCCTCGCCTTAGTCGGTGGCTTCTTATGTCCTGGATCCCCAGGGAAGTCTGTAGAAGGCTGCTCTCCTCTCTGTCCCAGCTGGAGGATCCTCCCTACCTGTGTCTCTGCTCTCCTCCACATTGGATTCACTCGGAAGACCTAAATGACATTGAACGAATCTCATTATCGACATCTTGCTGCCCAGAGGATGATCTGGGTGCCTGAGTGGGAGAGTTCCTTCAGGGCCCGAGGAACCATTTGCCCCGACCTGGGACAGTGAGTGAGGTGTGGGTCAGAAAGGGCCTGATTGCTTAGGTGAGGCTTGGGAGCAGCGCCTTTGTCCTTTCTTTCTGAAGAGCAAAGATAAGGAGGCCGCAATTTTGTTTAAATTTTGTTCAGAGTTTCTCTATCAGGCTTGCTGAGGGCAGGGCCCTGAGTTTTTAAAGGACAGTCTACATTGGAGCTCGCTAACATAGACCCAAAGCCCGACAATGAGCCTGGTGATGTCACTTCTGATCATTCATCCTGCAGAATCAAGCAGAGCAAGAATTACCACCACAGCATTATTTATAGTTATAACAAACTGTAACCAACCTGAATGTCCAACCATAGGGGACTGGTTTTTTAAAAAACAGTATTTTCTGAATGATGAAATAATATGCAGCTATGAAAAATAGATTTTATTTAATGATATGAAAAACTATTACATTCTAATAATGGGTAAAACAGGCTGCAAAATGACATGATTTTTTGGCAAAAATACATATTATACATGTACATGAACTGTGTAAAGATAAACATCAATCTGTCGACTATTATTTCAAGATAGGGAATTAGATGTTATTTTGTTGTTGCTTTCTATAGTTCCTAACTTACATGATTAGAGAAAGGCAAGCACACAGGTGATTTGCTTTGGAGATTAAATATAAACAGCCAGCATAGGCCCTAGAGAATAGCTGTGCAGGCACCAGCACTGAGCCCGGAAGGATCTGGGTTCAGATCCAGCCTCACCACTGAATAGCTGTGCAACCTTGACAGGTGATTTAACTTTCCTCGGCCTGTTTTTTCAGGTAAAAATGGGAGTAATGCTACGAGTTTATGTGGCTGCTGTGAGCATTCTATGATGTGATCAGTGTAAGTCGTTTCACATGGTGGAAAGAGATGCCCTCAAATTTTACTTATTACATAAAAAGTCAATATACACTTGATACGTATAGTTAGTTCATCACTGAGTTTGTTACCTATCGAGTTGTTTTCTCAGCAGTGAGTGGGCTGGGGGATGGTGTGGCCAGTGGGGATTTACGGTGAAGCAGTGAAGGGTGGGATACTTGGTGGAGATACCAACTATATAGCCAGATCCCGCTGCCGGCAGCTGATGGTCAGAGGGACCCCAAGGCAAGTGACAAGCCTACCATTGAGCTGGGTTTGGACCCTGTCTCCCAACCCCTTAGTCCACCCTTTGCCTGCTGCTGGGTCTCCTTCCTTAGAAGTGCTTTTGAGGGATACTCACTTGAACCTCCCCTCGCACCTGCGCCTCAGTTCCTTTCCCAGGAAATCAGAGAAAGATGGGCAGGTCACAAGGCCTCCCCACACAGAGGCGCTGGCCCAGGCATCCAGCGGCCAAGGAGCTTAGCCTCTCCGCCCTCCCGTACCTCCCCATGGGGGCCCGGGGCACTCAGCCCAGCCCCAGAGTCCTCACGCCTGACTGCACAAGCGCTGCCTCAGCCCTCGGTGGGAAACAGGAGCTGTCTGTAGGACCCCGGGGGGTTGGGGGCTACATCTGGGAAGCCCCCATCAACCCATCCCAGGGCTTCTGGGGAAAGAGTCAAGCGTCTCTGTAAACAATGGTCCCTTTGAGATGAAATTATTTTAGGCTTTTTGAGTTTTCTCAGAGGCGGAAATCCAAGCCTGCAAAGATATGGCTGCCCTGCTTCAGGGAAAATAGTAAAAGGCTGGACAGGCAGGGCCTGAACCATCCAGGGATGTGGAGCTGCAGTTTGCGTGTTGTGACATATTTGCATGTTGTGACATATTTACATATTACATATCCAGAGGGAGGCCGTGTATCCTGAACCCCAGATTGAGATATTTGGGACAAGGCAATAGGACATGAAAACATGGACTCTGGAGTTGGGCGGAGTTGGTTTCAAATCCCTGACTTGCTGTTTGTTAACTGGGTGATCTTGGGTACGTTTCTCGATCTCCCAAGGCCTCAGTTTGCTTATCTATTACTTGGAGCTGCACATAGAACCGGTCTCATGTGGATTTTGCATGGAAAACGATGTGATGTGTGTGTGTGTGTGTGTGTGTGTGTGCGCGTGCACGCGCGCGTGTGTGTGTGTGCATTTATCTGCCCAGTGTGTGTGTGTGTGTGTGTGTGTGCGCGCATTTATCTGCCCAGGACGCGGCGGCACTGCGCTGAGGGGGACGGTGATGCGCACCCCTGGTAGCAGAGGACAGCTCTGAGAGCAAGGCTGAGCAGGGTCTGCCCTCTCCAGTCAAGGTCTTCCCACTGGCTCTCCGCTTGGGCAGACCTCGACACTGAGGGCAGGGCCGTGGGAGGGGGAAGGCCTCGTCCCTTCTGGAGCACGCACCCAGCCGTCAGCCACGTGCTCTGGAGGCCGGGAGCCCACACGGGCCCAGAGCCAGCAGAAAGTGCGGACGTGGACAGGCCCCACCCACCGGAACACCACCTGTGGCCTTGACCTTCAGGGGTTGGAGGAACCTGAGGAAACAGGCCAAGGAGGGTGAATAACCGGAGGTCCAGGGGTCTAACCCTGCAGCACAGGGCTGGGCAGGGAGCAGGAAGCTCAGGCTCTGGAGCCAGGCTTCTGGGTCTCAATCCTGACGCCACTCCTTAGGCACAGTAGTATCTCAGAGAGCAGCCAATTGTTCTGGGCCTCAGTGTCCTCGTCTGTAAAGTGGGGAAAGGCAGCTTCCCCCCAGTGTTGTTCCGAGGACTGTGTGCCTGCACGTAGCACGTGCTTCTGAATGTGAGCGCTTGGCAGGTGCTCAGGAGCCTGAGGGTGAGGGGAGAGGCCCGTGGTCCAGCAGCGGCTGGGACTGCAGGGCCCTCAGCCCGTGGCCTTCCCTACCTCCTCTGGATTCCTCTTTCACAGGCTTGGCCGCCAGGGCTCTGCTCCTTTCTGCACATAAAACACAGCAGTTCCCGAGTTCCAGGGTTTCTGGGAGCCTGACAGGGCAAGGATTGGTCAGGATGAGGATGGGCTTCCAACCTGAACTCTGTGCTAAATTTGCTCCTCTGTAAATGGGGACAGGAGATCAGTTTTCCACCAGGGCAATGAGCTGCTTTCTCTGGGCCTCCCGTCCCATCCCGCAGCCATTCACCAGCGCTGTGTCTCAGTGCACTTTGGGGTTTCCCATTGCTGGCATCTCTGCCCCCAGTAGGAGCTTCTGACTCCAGGTGGGAGTCTGGCCCCATGCTGGTTCCCTCTCTGCAGCTCTGGTTCTGGTGAGCATGAGGCTGGAGGAAACATGGGCCAACACCGCCCTCTGGTGGCCATCTATTTAAAAGCAGGGAGCCGAGTGCAGAGACTGGGTGACCTGTCTGGTCAATGGCCCAGGGTTTTCTGAGCCCTCTAAATAAAGAAAAGGGTTCACAGGACCAGCAACAGCTTCAAGGAGTAAACATGCCCCCAACTTTGGGAAAAAACACTTTAAATCTACTGTGAAAGAACTAGTGAGAACTGGGGTGGCAATGGGACAAATGGCTTAGAAGGCAGCCCGGGGTGAGGGGCGGTTGGACTGACCTGGATTCAGATTTGACTCCTCCAGTTATATTTTCTGACTGCCTTGTTGTGGTTTAGTTTTTGAGTCTCTGTACAAAAAATGAGCGTAACCAAGATTACCTCCCTCAAAGGGCTGTTGCAAGAACTGAATGAGAGAATATAGGAAATGCCTCTCAAGGGATGCTTGGCAATACTAGTTCATTCTTTCACTTATTAGAAGACACTAACCAACTGTCTCTACAGCAGTAGTTCTGGGTGTGTGTGCAGGACATTGTCGGAGTCACACAGTGTGGAGGCTTACAGCCTCCTGATTTTCCCATCTCTATGCAGTGTCTGCAGTTTCAATTACTTATCATTTTAAAATCAGCTCTCACGTTTCTTTTTGTTTTTTAGCTAAATAAATTTAAAGAGAAGTTCCATATGATTTATGGGAATGGTTCATCAGAAATCAGTATCACTTGCCATAAATAAAATAGGGAGAATCGGCATTTTTACAGCTCACATCATGCTGGGCACAGCCTGAATCCTTACCTTGTTATCTCATCCAGTCCTCACCACAATTTTGTTTTTTTGGGGGGTGCGCTATAATTATCCCCATTTTATAGATGAGGAAACTGAGGCAGTACCAGCCTGAGCCCGCTCACTCTTTGCTAAGATGTGAGATCAGCAGGTCTTGGAGAGGTGATGAAACACACCAGCCCTCCTTGGAGAAGGCAAAAGCGTTGAAGAGAACTGCAAAGGGAGTGATTTTTCTCATCATGTGTGTTACAGGCAGAATAATGACCCTTCCCCAATAATGCTTTCCAAATCCCCAGAATCTGTGAATTCTTCCAAGATAAAAGGAACTTTACAGGTGGGATTAAGTGAGGACCAGAGAGACTGATTGTCCTGGAAGTTCCAGGTGGGCCCAGTGTAATCAGAAGTGTTCTTCTAAGAGGGAGATGGGGAGATCTAATCACAGAGGAGGAGACGTACCAGTGGAATCAGAGGCTGAAACCATCTGGCCACAAGCCGGGGAATGCCGAAAGAATGCTTGCCGCCTTTAGAAGCTGGAAGAGGCAAAGGAACAGCCAGAGGAACCTCCACAAGGAACTGTTATCTTGTGTGTGTGTGTTAGTCGCTTAATCGTACCTGACTCTGAGACCACATGGACTGTAGCCCACCAGGCTCCTCTGTCCATGGGATTCTCCAGCCATGCCCTCCTCCAGGGGATCTTCCTGACCCAGGGATGGAACCTGGGTCTCCTGCCTTGCAGGCAGATTCCTTGCCATCTGAGTCACCAGGGAAGACTAACTCTCATTTTGACTTTGACCCTAAGACTGGTTTAGGATTTCTGACCTCAAGAACAGTAGTAGACAAGTTTGTGTTGTTTTAAGCCACTAAGCTTGTGACTGTTTGTGACACCAGCAGCAGGAAGCTAGTATAAAGGTATGGGAAGCTGTGGCCGCATCCACTGAACATGCCCTCTTGTATTACCAGTGGCCTTTGCGCTCCACCTGGAAACAGTCTTCTCAACCGGGAGTCCCCTCCCCCCATCTCTGGGGGAAGGACGCCAGTTGGGCAGCGGCTCGGGCTGGGCTGGGTCACTCATTCCTTCTTCACTCAGGACTCCGTGGGATCTGCTGGCCGCTCTAGGCCTGTTTCTCCATCTAGCAGATGGGGGCAAAGCTTTGTAGTTTTCAAGGTCCTGCTCAGCAGGTCTCGCCTATGGGTCCCACCTATGGAACTTATTAAAATGCAGTCTTCCCAGGCCTGTGCCCCAGAGACTCTGATTTGTGAGGCCCAAGTGGTGCTGGGCATAGCCCTCTTAGGGAGCCAGTGGGCTGGGGATCAGGTCATGGCCTGCACACTATCCTTTGGAATCATGCCAGCCGACAGCCTGCTCCTCGGAGCTCCGCTCTGCCATTTCCAAGCTGGGTGACCCAGGGCAAGTCCTTGGGCCTCCCTCAGCCTGTTTCCTTAAATTGAGACCGATAATAGTCTATACATCAGAGGGGGGTTGTGAGAGTCCAACAGTTACTAAGTGCAAATCTCCAAGAGCAGTGCCTGGCACATAGTAGGCACTCAAGCATATTGCCTCTCAAAATATCAGCTGCCCAGCCTGGCATTCCAGACTCAGCCCACAGCGGGCTGAGCTCTCCCTTCCCAGGGCCCCTCGTCCCCACCTCCTCTCAGCGCTCCCAATGCGGGCTGCAGCCGTGTGACCGTCACGTGACTGCGGGCAGGTGCCCGCCTTTCCTGCTCTCCATGTGGACCGCTCTGCCTCACTCTCACCCCGCCTGGAAGGGGTGAGAGCCCCTGCACCTGGCACGCTTTGCTGTGGTGCCCAGTGTGCCGCCTGACTTCCCTGTGGGGCCCACAGCCTCTAGAGGGAGGGGATGGAGCTTTCTCCAGAGCTTCGGGACAAGCAGTCATGCTCTTGACGGGGAGCACAGGCTGTGAGTGCTCGTGTTTACTGGGGCTTACTGCCACGGCAGTGACTATCCCACGTGTCCCTGTAAACCAGAAATCAGCTCTCACGTTTCTTTTTAACTTAATGAATTTATTTTAAAGATCAAGAATCAGTCTGCCAATGCAGGGGACGCGGGTTTGATCGCTGGTCCAGGAGGATCCCACATGTTGTGGGGCGGCTAAGCCCGTGAGCCGCAACTGCTGGGCCTGCACGCCGTGCATGCACTTCCTGGCCCATTTCCTAGCACGCCCTAGCGTCCATCCAAGACAAGATGCCACCGCCTACAGGGTGGCTCCCTCTTGCCACAACTAGAGAAAACCTGCTTGCAGCGATGAAGACCCAGCACAGTGAAGAATAAATAACTGAAAAAAAGAAAGAAATCAGGTGATGCCTGTGTGGCTGGCCCGGGGACCACCAGCTCTCATCTCTTTGTCCCACGGTCAGGATCAGGGTCAGTATGCTTACTCAGGGTCCAGCTGGACAGATCTGCCCACTCTGAAGGCAGATCCTAAGACCCCTGGAAACCACACCTACTCAAGTGTAAATGTGGTCACTTAACAAAACTAGGCAACACCTGTTCATGGAAATCTAATGCTTTCCCAAGTATTGAAAGTGAAGTTGCTCAGTCGTGTCCGACTCGTTGTGACCCCATGGATTGTAGCCCACCAGGCTCCTCTGTCCATGGGATTTTCCAGGCAAGAATAGCGGAGTGGGTCACCATNTTCATGGAAATCTAATGCTTTCCCAAGTATTGAAAGTGAAGTTGCTCAGTCGTGTCCGACTCGTTGTGACCCCATGGATTGTAGCCCACCAGGCTCCTCTGTCCATGGGATTTTCCAGGCAAGAATAGCGGAGTGGGTCACCATTTCCTTCTCCAGAGGATCTTCCCAACCCAGGGATTGAACCCAGGTCTCCCACATCACGGGCAGATGCTTTAACCTCTGAACCACCAGGGAAGTATAGTTTGGTGTAATTTTACATTGGTGTAAATTTTAGATTAGATTTTTTAATTACATGTAACACCAAATATGTTATTCGTGTTTAAACTCTTAAAACTTTGTGTGAATTTGGGGAGTCTACCACTGGGACATATTTTTCATAAAATCTACTTCCTTTCTCCCCAATTTTATAAATAGTAAAAAATAACCAAATCCAACTATCTTAAGAATTTTCCCATTAAAGTCATTAAAAGTTAAGTCTAAGAAAAACAGTATAGTTAATTGTGCTTATTATTATAAGAGTTTGGGTTAACAGCTGATTATTATAAGGGTTATTATGAACCACTCAGTGACTAGCAAACTAATATTTTATGGAAGTCTTCTTCATGGTATCTGCTCCGTGGGTTTGGTGCGGTACCAGCTCTTGCCTCTCCTGCACTCTNGGGCAGGAGGAGAAGGGGACGACAGAGGATGAGATGGCTGGATGGCATCACTGAGTTGATGGACGTGAGTCCGAGGGAACTCTGGGAGTTGGTGATGGACAGGGAGGCCTGGTGTCCTGCGATTCATGGGGTCGCAAAGAGTCGGACACGAATGAGCAACTGAACTGAAACTGAACAAAAATCCTGAAGAACATATTTTCAAATAGAATCTAGCAATATATAAAAATGATAATATATTATACCTAAGTGGGATTTATGTCATACATGCATGGTTGGTTTAATATTCAAAAATCAACTAAAATAATTCACTGAATTAGCGGGATAATGAAGAAAAAATATGAGTATCTCAATAGATACATAAAAAGTATTTGATAAATTAAAAATCCTTTCATGACAAGGTAGGAAACTAAGCACAGAGTGGGACACCGTCTTTAAAACAGCCCACTCTGTGAAATATCGGCCCCGCCCTGGTGTGGGAGACAGGTGTCCTCGCTCTCCTCTTACCCTCGTCAGTGCAAAGAGGCAAGAAAAATAACTAAACGGTACAAGACTGGAACAGAATGAGGAAAACATTTTATAGTAGAGACGACATGACTGTGTCTGTAAAACATCGAGAAGAATGTACAGGCGATTTGACTTACTAAGTGAATTTGGTAGGATTCCTGGATACAATGTAAACATGTTTAAAAAATGCAATTATACTGACAATCAAAAAGAAAAAAGNTTTATAGTAGAGACGACATGACTGTGTCTGTAAAACATCGAGAAGAATGTACAGGCGATTTGACTTACTAAGTGAATTTGGTAGGATTCCTGGATACAATGTAAACATGTTTAAAAAATGCAATTATACTGACAATCAAAAAGAAAAAAGTTTAAAAGCAATACTATTTATGCTAAAGATATCAAATCCCTAAAAACAAGTCTAATAAAAATGTGAAATATTTTTACTATGAAAACGACAAAACTTGCTGAGTGAAATTAAAGAACTAAAGAAAAGGACAGAGATCCCATGTTCCTGTATTAGAAGAGTCAATATCAAGAAGACAAAAATTCTCAAATTAGTTTATATATTTAATATATTTTAATCATAATCTCTGTGTTTTGGGGGTGTTTAAAAATTGGCAAGCTGATTTAAAAATTTATATGGAAATATGAAGGAAAAGGAAGAGCAAGACAAATTTGAAAAAGAAATTGAGGTTCTCTCACTACTAGATCTCAAGACTGGCTATAAAGCNTATTTAATATATTTTAATCAAAATCTCTGTGTTTTGGGGGTGTTTAAAAATTGGCAAGCTGATTTAAAAATTTATATGGAAATATGACGGAAAAGGAAGAGCAAGACAAACATGAAAAAGAAATTGAGGTTCTCTCACTACTAGATCTCAAGACTGGCTATAAAGCTACAATAATTAGAAAGAGAGTGGGATTGGTGCATAGAACAGAAAGTCCAGAGACAGACTGACAGGCATATGATCAGTTTATGTCAAAGTTGGGGGAAATAGTCGCCTTTTCAACAAATGGTTTTGGAGCAGTCTGAAATGTGTATAGAACACTAATAGACCCCTTACTTTATGTCAGTCAAAATCAACCATATACGTAAGGGTATAGCACAAAACCACAGCATGTCCCAATAAACAGCAGCGTATCATCACGATCTGGGGAGTCCGTCTTCAAGTGGACACAAAAGTGATAATCACCAAGAATCTCATAAACTGGACCTCAGGAAAGCTACAAACTGCTGTTCTTCAAAAATACATCATTGAGAAAGTAAACAGACAAGCCGCAGACTGAACAAAGATATTTACAATGTGCCAGACTACAGTGTGTCAAAGACATATATTTGACAAAGAACTCATATCCAGAATATATATATAAACTGTCCTGAATTATTAACAAAAGGCAATTCAGTTAGTAAAATAAGTAAAAGATTTGAACAAACATTTCACAGAAAAGTTATTCAATTAGCCAATAAACACAGGAAAATGCGACGAACGCCATTGCTCGTGAAAGGAAACGCAAATTAAAATTAAACTGAGATACCCTCACAACCACCAGAAAGACTAAAGGTAAAGAATCACAGTGTGGTGTGTCAGTAGAATGTGGGGTAATGCGGGCTCACAGAAGTTGGTGGGAGTGTAAACTGGCTCAGCGACTTTGGGAAACTGTTTCTCGGTATCCAGTCAACCACAGATGAACCTGTAGCCCAGCACTCCCACTGCTGGACAGAGAGTAGTGCACTGACCACTTCTGTCATCAAGAGACATGAGCAAGAATGTTCACACCACTGTTCCCACACTATGCAAAGTCTGAAACAACCCACCACCAGCAGGAGAATGCGAGACCCACGGGGACATCACTGGCCCATTGCCACAGCCACACAATGGTGAACACTTGGAAACAAAAAGAAAATTGCTCCTGCATGCACAGCCTGGATGACTCTCAAAGACATTACACTGAAAAAAAGCAGCCAGACACACAGCAACACATACTGGATAATTCCATTTTTATGACGTTCAGAAATAGGCAAAACTAATCTACAGAGGCTTGCCATTTTCTATTAAAGCCAGCTGAGCGCCAAAGAATTGATGCTTTTGAACTGTGGTGTTGGAGAAGACTCTTGAGAGTCCCTTGGANATTTTTATGACGTTCAGAAATAGGCAAAACTAATCTACAGAGGCTTGCCATTTTCTATTAAAGCCAGCTGAGCGCCAAAGAATTGATGCTTTTGAACTGTGGTGTTGGAGAAGACTCTTGAGAGTCCCTTGGACTGCAAGGAGATCCAGCCAGTCCATCCAAAAGGAAATCAGTCTTGAATATTCACTGGAAGGATTGATGCTGAAACTTCAATATTTTGGCCACCTGATGTGAAGAACCGACTTACTGGAAAAGACCCTGATACTGGAAAGATTGAAGGCGGGAGGAGAAGTGGATGACAGAGGATGAGATGGCTGGATGGCATCACTGGCTCAATGGACATGAGTTTGGGTAAACTCCAGGAGTTGGTGATGGACAGGGAGGCCTGGTGTGCTACAGTTCATGGGGTCACAAAGAGTTGGTCACGACCGAGCGACTGAACTGAACTGATTAAAGCCAGATATTCTCATATATTATAACCAAGCAACTCCATAGCTAGGTATATACCTGACAGAAATTGAGCATGTTTGTGCTAAAAAGATACATACGAAGATGTTCAGAACAGAACTACCTGAAATAGCCTCAAACTGAAATCACCCCAAATCTCCATCAGTTAAAAAACAAAACAAAACAAAACTTTCTGGCATAGTTATACAATCCAGCTGCATAGATTATTATATACATCAATAAAAATGAATAAATAATGGCCTTGTATAATAAAATTAATCAATTTAAAAACATAACTTTAAACAAAATGTTATACACAGAAGATTGCATACAGTGTGATTCCATTTATATAGAGGTCGAAAATCAGGAAAAGGTTAGAAATGAGTGCCTGGATGGTTGAAAACTATTGTTAAAAAGCAAGTGAATAGTTACTGTAAAGCCAGCGTAATAGCCGACCTCGGGGAGAGCTGGCAGCGACCACAGGAAGGCAGGAGAGCCGCGTCTGTGCTAGAGGAATTCAGGGCTTCCATCTGGGGGTGGTCACACGGGTGTCCATGGTGATAAATCCATGTGTTGTGTAGTTTTGTTGTGTCTACTTCTTTGTATGTAATGCTTCATAACATGTTTACAAGAAGAATGCACTATAGACATCTTTCTGTATTTATATAGAGAAAAATCTTTACAAAGAAAAAACCGAAGCGGTCAATCTTGAAACCCGTGAAATCCTGGACCCATCATGTACTGTGCACTCCTAGCTCCTGGTGTGTTGCTAGGGGTACAGGTATAGCTCCCTTTGAACTCCAAGGATCTTGTGTTTTGAGAAAATCCAAAGTGAATTTGGCTTTGCCAAACCAAGAACCAATCTATAATTAAGCTTCAAGAGGGGAGGCAGGGAGTGGGTCCAAGCCTGGCACACAGTTGGAGCTCAATGTATATTATGTAAGTTGCAAGAATGAATGGAAAGAAATGAAGGAGGAAGGACCATTCTGCTGTGTGTAATGTCAGAAAGGCCACCTTCACCCTGAGCAGGGCAGCGTCTTTCGAGTGTTTAGGATGCTAGCCTCTGAGTGGGAGGGACGTGGTCCAGGGCAATCCCCTTTGCTGGGCTTTCATCAGCGATCTGGCAGAGGAGGTGGGCTGGTGCTGAGGTGAGGGCACGCGCTCTCCACCAGGGGGTGCTGTTGGAGGAGGCCTAGCCAAGGGCTCTTAGAGGCTGTAACATCCAGAACATGCTTGTAGTCTCCCTTCTTTGCTTGTGGTATCCCTTTATTAATGGAGTCGGACANTTCCCACCAACAGTGTAAGAGGGTTCCCTTTTCTCCACACCCTCTCCAGCATTTATTGCTTGCAGACTTTTGGATCTCAGCCATTCTGACTGGTGTGAAGTGGTACCTCATTGTGGTCTTGATTTGCATTTCTCTCAACTTACTAATAATCAATGAAGTTTTAGCTAGATCCACCAGAAGAGAGAAGTTACTGTCAGCCATTGTGGTGACTTGACTTAGAAATAGTCTTGATAATTTAGCATTGCATCAATTAGCACCCCAGAGATTTCCATAATTCATAAAACTAATTATGTAAGTTTCAGCAGTTAACAAATATGCTTTTCTCTCAGATGAGAAATAGTAAAAAGAACAGGTTAACTTACTTGATAACTTAATTTTTGAGAGATCCTTCTTAATTTTTGAAAGCACCCTTCCCCAATACTTCATACTATTGCTTCTTTACTAACCAGCTTCCCATGCTACCTTCAAAACCTCTTTTTTATATAATCTATCTTCATGAGAGAAATATTAATAATTAATTTATTTCTTCTGTTTACAAATATGATACATGCTCACTGTAGAAAAATTTAAAAATCTGATAGTTAAAAGGTAAAAGAAGAAAGCAAATATTCCCTCAAACTCTGCCGTGGAGAGGGAGGGGAGTGGTCTCAGGGTGAGACCACTGGACATTTTAATGAACAGCCTCAAAAATGTTGGTGTAGAACTCAAAAAAGGTTATGATATTTAAGGTTTCTCTGAGGGTGAGTAGTATTCTTCCCCACCCAGGGATTGAACCAGCATGTCTTGCGTTGTAGGCAGACTCTTTACCGTCTGAGCCACCCTGGAAGTTTTTCAAAGAAGGAACTTACTATTTTTCCGGCTGCGGCACACAGAGTCTTTGCTGCACCATGTGGGAGCTTTCATGGCAGCACATGGACTTTCTGGTTGTGGCATGCGGGCTTGGTTGCTCTAAGGCATCTTAGATCTTAGTTCTCTGACT
Source organism: Neotragus pygmaeus (assembly GCA_006410875.1). Taxonomy (NCBI): domain Eukaryota; kingdom Metazoa; phylum Chordata; class Mammalia; order Artiodactyla; family Bovidae; genus Neotragus; species Neotragus pygmaeus. The sequence goes on along the minus strand of SJYV01049734.1, from coordinate 88,468 downwards.
AGGGATCAAACCCACATTCCCTACATTGCAAGGCAGATTGTTAACCACTGGACCACCAGGGAAGTCCCAGGAAAGGCTTATTTATATGCTTTGTGCTTGTTAGAAAACATTTACTTGTGGTCAGATTTATGATTTTTTAAAAAAGCCTGATAAATGCCAGAGGCCCTGAATCCAGTGTTTCCCGGTTTAGGGACTATATTTGAGGGACCTCTGTGGGACATTGCAGACTCAGAACATGATTTAGTAATAAATTGTTGCCTCAATGCACTAAACGTCATCCAGATTGCACAGATTGGTTTTCTTTCTTTGAATAATGCTTGGAGTTTTTTTCAAGGATGTTTAAAAAAAGCCAGGCACTGCCTGTCACTGCTGTCGTAGTAAGGTATGAGAATTCTACAGAAGTCCCTGTCCAGTCCAAGAGACTTTCTTTGTGCCTGTGAGGAGAAAGCTCTGAGAAATACATTCCCCAGTAAGATTTCTTAGAGTGGAGATGTGCTACCTTATTTTGAACTGTGATCTTTTGAAACACTTCCATTTGCTATGCAGGAACTGATCCGAAGAGATCAGAGTGTGGAGTATAGTGTGGTGACACCTATGGCCAGTTACTACAAAGCAAGGGGGAGGTGGGCAGGATTGGTTCACCTAAGCTTATTTATCTCATGGGTCTGCACGGGTACCTACTTTTTACAGTTTAAAAATCGCTTGGCTAACAGTCATCCACTTGGCTGGAGACCCAGAATTGTATGAAGGAAGGAGCTCAGTCAAGCAAGTGTCATCCTAATCCCGATTTTATCAATTATTCAATCTTAGAGGCAGGAAAAGATGCACTAATTAGTACTCCCTTTTTCTTCATTTGCTGAAAAGATGCAGCTGTTGGTGTGTGTTTATTTCTGTAAAACATACCAGCTTCCTTACTGAAGCTTTTGTCTGTGTTCCTAGCCTACAAAGGCACTGCATTTGTAGCTCAGACTCTTAAGTTCCATGAGACTAGGGCCATTTTTGTTGAGTACACAGAGGGAGCTCCAGGGCCTGGCACAGTGAGTGTGCCATAAATATGAGTGAGATAAAGACAGCAAGGAGATCCAACCAGTCCATCCTAAAGGAAATCAGTCCTGAATATTCATTGGAAGGACTGANCTTATTACCTGGTGAGAGACACTCCCACTCAACCCATGCGGTGCTGGATGTGCACCCACCACGCGTGAGCCCTGAGCTGGAGGCCAGAGCAGCTGATGACACAATCACCAGCCGGGCCCACATCAGGTCCCAAGACTTGTTATATGCAGGGTCACTGTTCCAACGTAGGCTTCGTTTAGTTGGGAGATAAAACTAAACACCCTTTCGATACCTCTTAAAAAGCAAGATAAACAGAATGCGGGGTTTCCCAGGTGGCACAGTGGTAAAGAATCTGCCTGCCACTTCAGGAGATGCAAGAGACCAGGGTTCAACCCTGGGGCCAGGAAGATCCTCTGGAGGAGGAAAGCGCAACCCACTCCAGTATTCTCGGCCTGGGAAATTCCATGGACAGAGGAGCCTGGCGGGCTACAGTCCATGGGGTCTCAAAGTCAGACGCCACTGAAGGACTGGGCACAGCGCAGCAAACAGTGGCATTAGGTGCTAACTGGCTAACCGTGGTTCCCATGAGCGCAGGATCTAGGCGAAACAGGGAGCAAGAAGTCTTCAGACCTTCTCTGCGACAGAGCCAGATGCTGTCTGTGGCAACAGCTCAACACTGTCACTGTAGGAAGAAACCAGCTACAAGCAGTGTGAGAATCAGTGAGCGTGGCTGTTCCAGTGAAACTGCTTACCCAAATAAACGCAGGTGGGGTCTGGCTCATAGGCCATAGCTTCCTGACCCCTGAACTAAACTAAGCAAATTAAAAATGAGTGCAAATCTCAGCCAGTTTTTCTATCTGTGTGACCTTGGGCAAGTTTCCTAAACCTTCCGAGCCTCAGTTGACTTTTTGGTAAAATGAGAAGAAAATCTACTTCAAAAAGTAGCTGATGGTTATTATTATTACCTCTTGTAGACATTAGGACAAGGAACAGCATCCGTCCTAAGAAGGGAAGACTCACTGGCAGGGCGGGTGGGAGCTGGAGGGAACGGTCAGGAAAACCTGAGAAATCTTCCTGGAGGAGGGGGCCCTAAGTGCTGCTGTCTGTTGAAACGGTGGTGTTATAGGGCCTGCCTCATGAGCACACAGCGAAGAGTGGTTGAGATAATATGACACCTGACTCACAGCAGCACTCTTTACAAAGTGCATCTGCTACTTACTGTCACTGTTGAGCGTACGAGAGGGGCAGACCCGGCATTCACAGCCACGTTCCTGGTCATCTTTTTAAACTATTTCCCTAAATCCCTGGGAAATCCTCGCCTCCTCACCCACTGTCCTTGTCTCTGGACATTTCTGAAGATGGCTGTCTCTTCAAAGGTCCTGCGAGCAGGCTGTCTCCGTGTGTCACTGCCACTCTGTCACTCACACACACACATGTGCATGCACACTCATGCACATGCAAAGGGGAGTTGGAGGGGAAGGCTGCTCAGCCTGGTGGGGGCAGCAGCCCATGTTCTACAAGCTGCAACCCATGGTCCAGTGTCTGTCTTAGAAATCCTCTGAGTTGCATGAGATAAGCATTATTATTACAACTTACATCTGTCACTGATCACCGGGGCAGTTCAAGTTCCATGTTCGGGCTTTAGCTTTTTCATATGCAAAGCAATGCCAATGGATGGAAACTAGGGAAGGGCTTGCACACTGGAGCTCTGTAGGTCAGACCGGGCTGGGGCCTGTCGTTTAGCCAGCACATGAGTTCTAACGTTTTCAGAAATTAATTCAGCCTGAAGGAGTTTGCTGCAGCTTCTCCCACTGCCTGTTGTCTTAATGTGACCATTTCACATATTTACAGTACCTTCTTGGACTCTGAAGGTATTTAGATTCGTAGCTCTTGGATTACATGATCTTCAGAGTGTCTTTCAGCTTGGAAACTCCATAGTTTTATCTTTTATTTTGGCCACACTGTGTCTCGTGGGATTTTAGTTCCATGATGAGGAACTGAACCTGGGCCCTTGGCAGTGAAAGGGTAGACAGCCAGAGAATTTCCATGAAATTCCATAGTTTTTTCATGTCTATTTTACAGATGATGAAAACTAAGGCCAGAGATACACTGTGTTTATCCAACATCATATAGCCTCTTAATAACTAGGTTGAATTTGGGCCTCTGACCCCTAGCTCAGAACTTCTTGTAAAGATTAAATATTCTCAGGACCAAGAACAAGGAAAGAACTCTCAATAAGCAAGACTTACACTTGAATCCCATCAGGAAACAACTCTCCACACAAACTGTACTATAGTCATGGCAATTCATGAAAGAAACCACCAAGAACAAGATACAAATTCTGTAACACAAAAACAAATGTCTGGAGAGGAATTTACTCAGCAGGCATGACACTGTTGTGTCTGGAACATCCTTAATTCTCCGTAACTCAACTGAGGGAGGTTAATAGAGATAAATTTCCTCTGGTCAACTTTTTGGAGGCTTTCCCGACCACTTCTATCAGGGGGGTATCAGTCAAGGTTGACTATTTCCTTCCTAATTTCAGAATCATGAGTTCATAAAGTAAAGTAAGCATTTCAGATATTATAGGCTTCTGCATATTAATTGAGTGACAGGTTGATGAATTTACTTAATAACTATTCTTGAACACCAATTATGTGTCTGGGACTATTCTTTGCACTCAGAGATATGGCCAGGAACAAAATGGACAAAAACCTGTCTTCCTGGAGCTCACAGCCTAGTGGAACTTATATTCTAATGTTACTATATGCAAAATTATAGACATTAAACATAAACATACAGGCAAGTTATGTTGTCCATCAGGAGGCGAGATACCCTGGCAGAGGGGGCTGGGGCATGCAGGGAGTGCAGGCAGGGGTTCCCTCAGTTTGCCAACAGCCCCGTGGGGACAGTGATGAACAGAAGTGCCTCTCTGAGACCGCCAGAGGAGAGGGCACGGCCAGGGTCAACGGGCAGAGACCACAGCTTAGTGGAAAGTTTCCAGTTCCTCACCTCAAAAATGGGATTAATCATAACAGCGTACTTCACAGGGTTTTGTGGGATTAAATAGAAGAGTGCTATAAAGCCCTTGACACAGCTTCTGGAACACTTGTCTGAGCTTATCACACACCACTGTGTCCCTTGAATAAAGGTCATGTGTCGTTTCTTCCTCTCCAGGGCTCTAACTCTAGTGTAGGTTGCGGACACATTGAGGAAGGAGAGAGTGACTCTATCCAGATGTCTGATTTAAGAAGTTAAAGTCAAACTTCACCTCTTTTATTAAAAAAAAAAAAAAAAAGTCAGTTCATTTATTTCTGGCCATGCTGGGTCATAGTTTCAGCACTTTGGATCTTCAATCGCAGTTGTGGCGTGTGAACTCTTAGGTGCGGCAGGCACGTGGGCTCTAGTACCCTGACCAGGCATCGAACCCAGGGCCCCCACTGGGAGCATGGAGTCTTAGCCACTGGATGACCAGGGAAGTCAGACCTCATCTCTTTTACTAACCTTGAACAGCCCACTAACTCACTCAGTACCTGGGGTTCCCCATCTGTGAAACGGAAGAATAACATCTACCTTGCACTTATAGAGGGGTTTAAATGAGGTCACACCTATGAACAGCTTAGCACATGCTCAGTAATGTCTGTTGACGTTATCATTGTTGTTATATTTCACTAAGGTCTGGGCCACGCCTGTGTAAAGGAGATTGGAGGGTCACCTGGCTTCTGGGGGTGTGGGCCTTAAGGGCTGAAGGGGGATGGTTTCAATGCTGATCAAACAGCACTGGAAATGTCAGTCAGACTGTGCCCCTCCTGTGCGTGCAGCTCCAGTTCACCCAGTGGAAACGTCTGAGAGCTTATGGTGCCTACAAGGTCCTACATGACCTGCTAGCAGACCACTGCTACTCCTCCCTTACTTGTTCTGATTCAGACATGAGCTTGTTCTGCCCCAGGGCCTTTGCACTTGCTGTTCCCTCTGCTAGAAGGTGCTTCTCTTGGATATTTGCACAGATCATTCCCTCACTTCCTCCAGGCTTTTGCTCAAAAGGCGTTTAGCCAGAAGACTTCCTCTCTCCATGCTATTTAAAATAAACCCCATTCATTGCCTTTCTGTTTTATTTTATCCAGAGTAGTTTTCTCCACCTGACATAGTATATATTTACTCAGACTTTTTTAGTGTCTTCACCACTAGAATGTAAGCTTCACTGTAAAATCTCCAGCTGCCTGACATGTGTTAGGAATGCAAACATTTGATGAATGAATAAGTGAATAAGATATCCTGAATACGCCCCTGCTTCTCGAGTTTCCCTAGTCTTCCCTTTGCATGCTGGGAGCTGCAAGATCCTTAGCTATCTGAGAACATAGAAACCCTGAAGTGAGTTAAGAAGCAAAATGCATGTTATACGTGGAGCAAATACATGGAGTTAACACATGTGCATTGTAGTCAGAGCTTTGCCCTGCATGATTTCCTTTCTCCGAGCTTTTGTTCATCCAACTCTAAAACGAGTTCATAGCAGGATTTGCAAAGGGCTCCCAAACAACTGCTGTGGGGGAGGATATGAGGAGCTGAATGTGTCCATGGAGTTCCAGACCCTCTGCTTCACCTGTACCAGCCACAGAAGCTCCCTGCTCACCAGGTTTACTACTGGATTCTATGGTACCTTTCATTTTCCAGGCAAAAAAGTTATTGGATGCTAAAAATTAATCTAAAAGCAGGTAAACTAGATGCTGCTTCAGGTCCCTCCCTGCGCTGGAGTTCCTGGAGTCCTGACTGGTGGCCCAGACAGTAAAGGTCCGCCTGCAATGCAGGAGACTTGGGTTCAATTCCTGGGTCAGGAAGATCCCCTAGAGAATGGGATGGCTACCTACTCCAGTATTCTTGCCTGGAGAATCCCATGGACAGAGGAGTCTGGTGGGCTACAGTCCATAATGTCGCAAAGAGTTGGACATGACTGAGCAACTAACACTTTTTCACTTTTCCTTTCTACAGCAGCTTTTAACAAAGGCATTGCCCTCTCCCAGTCCCAGGAGACTCCTGAGGCTGGCAGACTCACCTGGGACATGTGAACCACCTCAAACCAGCGCAGGATGCCGGGAAGCTTGTATGCAGTCACGAAGGAGGTCCTCTCGATCCACATCGACTGTCCCATTGGAGGGAGGCAGGGGCAGGAAAGCAACACAGTTGTGAAACCTGACCAGCAGAGTTGAGACCTAGCCAGGCCCCCAGGCCTCCTATCCACCCGGAATCAGAATAAAAAATTACAGGATCCAGAAACACACCCCTACTTTACCCTGAAGAATCCGTTCCCAATGTGAAGTTTACATTTTCCCTAGATTTAGATTCAGTATGTTTTAACCTGGGTCTCTGAACAGGCATAATTTTTAGGCATAATTGAATATATTCACCTGCATTTTTTGGGTGTATGTATAGCAATCAACCATCATATTCTTAAAGGGGCAGAGCCCAACCCGCCCCACCCCACGCAAATATGAAGAATCACAGTTGAAGGGAAAGAGCTGAGAGAGACTCGGAGCTGGCTCCTTGTGCCAGCCTTAGTCCTTGGGAATAGCAGACAGGTCCTGGGAAGCACAGGGACACTGGGGACTGTGAACTCCCCGAGGCAGACAGGGGCTCTCGCCAGGCCTAGGTTACATGGAGAGCAGAGAGGCTCAAGAAATGAGACGACAAGCCCAACAGAAGAGCCTGGAAAGCGGGTGTCATCATGCCAACAGAAGCCAGGCCCTTTCCTGTGGGTTTGGGTTGGAGGCCCTCCCATTATGATGCTGCAGGAGCACACTCTGGCTGGTACAGAGGCCCAGGGGCATGATCTCGGCTGCTGCAGGGGAGAGGAGACACTTACGGCAAACTCATTCTCAGGGTCGACGGTCCCCCTGCGCACTGGCCGGGAGTAGTGGAACTTCTGCACGTGGTTGGATTTGTAAAAGCTGCAAGACAGGAAGAGGTTGAGGCTCCTGAGAGCGAAACCTGACCTGACCCTGCACTGTCCAGGGAGGCCCTCCGCAGTGAACTCTAGGCAGAGTCCTCGCTGTAGCATTTAAAACGAGGCTTTCTTTCTAAGATGATTTAGAAGCTTGTCAGTTGTATGCCCTCATAAGAACATAGCACCCCTCAGGGAGCCCCCAAAGTTGAAATTCTATCATTAATACACATATTGGTGCCTGGGCCATTGTTTCTTATGATCTCGATGAAGGATCTGGATACATCCAAGGTCCTAGACTAATGGCCCAGAGGTATCTTCTAAGGATTCCTTTAGGTGTCCCAGTTACCCCCCACCCCATCAGTCTTCCTGAATCTCCAGGGCTGTTCTAGCATCAGAGCCAGCAGGGCACGGTGCTGGCTGTGCGGGTGTCATCCCTTGCCCAAGGGTGCCTTACTGAGGTGGGGACGGAAGGCTGAGATGCAGGCTCAGCTACATCTGTCCCCCTACCTCCCTAGCATAAGACCACTTATCCCCCAAGGAGCAGGCCATTCCTCTCACAGCTGAGCTCCTGCTCAGACAGGCCCTCCCGGAGAAGAAGCCTTTCCCAAGGCACTCAAGGTGTGAAACTGGGCACCTGGGCTTGAGCGGGGTGAGCCAGACAGCTTAGAGTGGGCACCTGCTGCCCACAGATCCCACAGACCTTCTGCTTCACCGCCTCATTCCTGACCTGGGCTTCCGGTGTTAAACAGATCACTCTTGTCTTCATGCTGCTACCTCCAATGCCTCCTTTATCTTATTTTACATTTAAATTTTTTACATTTTAAATTTTTTGGTTTTACATTTAAATTTTTTTTGGTTTTTGGTGGGATCTTAGTTCCTTGCGCAAGGATTGACCTTTGGCCCTTGGCAGTGATGGCACTGAGTCCTAAGCACTGGGGGACTTCCCTTAGCATACCCTTTAAATCAAAGTGCACACACATCCGTTGTGAGTGCACAACCTTCACAAGTGCTGAAAAGATGCCCCTCTGGAGAAAGTGCTCAGCCCGAGCATCGTCCCTGTCGCCCACACTCTCCGGCTGTGGATTCCTGGAGCCGCTCCGGCACCAACCTGAGTGACAGGCTCTCCACGTCCCAGTCAGTGAAGCCCATCGCTGCCTCCTGAGGACTTCCCGGCCGCAGGGTGAGCCCGCCCTCATCCTCCCAGCCACCCCTTGTGTCAGCCTTCCAGGGGCAGGGCCCAGAGGGCTCATGGGGGTGATGCTTCTTCCAGGAAGGAAATGGAAAACAGGCTAAGACAGAAGGGTACCAAGGCCTGTCCTCCCACCGGCTCTGCTTGCTTGGCAGCCCCACAGAATGTTCCTCCCCACATTCCTTCCCCTGAACTGAGGGGCTTACTTTATAATCTGGTCAGGCACCGGCTTATTCTTGAACCTCGGGTGTTCATCCAAGACGGGCTGGACAGTGAAACACTGGATGTCTGCAATTCCTGTAGTTAAGAGCTTGCAACATGTTGGTTGGGGGTGGGGGGCAGTTCCCAGCACAGCAGGCCCCAGCCGAGACTGCCCCCACCACCACCCAGGACAGTCCTCTGGGCCAAGTTTTTAAGGAGTGACAAACCTCAAGATGCTAGGTCTTAGTGACCACTTAGCAGCCATCGTGGTCCTTATCAGAGCTGCAGCCCTGTCCGAGGGCTCAGCCTCTGCTAACCGTTGGTCAGTATTAATAGTGCTTAATCTTTGCTATACTATTATCATGAACAAGAGTGGCACCTGATGCATTCATAGCTCTTGACTGACTGCAGAGAATGTCTCCCCTCGGTCTCCTTTCATCTCTCTAGTTCATTGACCACCGCTGTTAACGTTAATCATACTTTCCAGAGAAAGGGACATCAAGGTCAAAGAAGCTGAACAGCATGGTGAAGGTTGCACAGCTTGTGAACAGCACGGTGAAGGTCGCACAGCTTGTGAACAGCACGGTGAAGGTCGCACAGCTGTGAGCACACAGCGACAGTCTGTGTTTGGGTCTGTAACCCTAAGCTCAGGGTTCGTTGCCTATAATTGGTGCTGCCACCGAGCAGAAGCATCACCATCACCTGAGGGCCTGTTAGACACGGTGACTCCCAGGGCCCACCTACGATCTAATGAGGCCCAGTCTGCGTTCTGTAGGATCCTCAGGTGAGGCATGTGCACGCTGCAGTTTGAGAAGCTGCAGTTTGAGAAGCCCTGCTTTAGAGCAGGTGAATACATGCCCTCTAGCACTCTGACAGCAACTGCCTGGGGCAGGAATATAAGGCCATGTCCAAGCTCAGTGGGAAAGAGCTCCGTGATTGATTAGTGATGCCTGCCATGGGCACGGGCTACAGAAGAGTTATCACGCGTGCCAGACTTCTGTCACGCCTCTTCTAGACCTTTGTTCACTGTCAGTCATGTAGGAAACCAAATAAACAAGGTCAGTCATCGCCGGTCCCACCCCTGAACCTTACTTCCGTTTTCCCAGCTTCCATGGCTTCCTTACCCATCTCTCGTTTTCAGGTATCCAGGTTCTCTCCTCCCTCTATTCTACCTGAGGTCCACCACGGCTTGGAAACTCTTCCCTTGAGCCTGACATTTCTGCCAATTAAGAAATCACAAACTCCTCTTGTTGCTATTCAAATATGCCAGTTTTGAATATGAACTGTTCAAATCTTCCACTAGGATTCCAACCCATTTCCCACCGTTATTCCTGAGTATGCAACAGATGGCACTGTCCCCTTTGCTGAGGCGATTTCTCCATGCCACTGTGAAGTTCAGTCCACCCTCGGCCAGGTGTCCCTTCCCTTCCTGGCCCTGCACGGCATCGCGTCTGAGCACAGAACTCTCGTCTCTCCAGCTCCCTGTCTTCTCCCTACGGTCCCCTCCCCACCAGACTGGGAGCTTCCTGATGCAGGCGCTGGGACTCCTTCACACGAAGGAAGTGGCCAGAACGCAATTCCAAGTTAGACCCAACCCTCCCGCACTCAGTAACCTCACTCTATGCTAGCATGCCGGGGACGTAACTGTTTTACTGCTGAAGAGCACTTCCACCTTCAGTGAGAGTCCCTCAGAAAGAGACAGACAGAAANCAACAGACTGGTTCCAAATAGGAAAAGGAGTACGTCAAGGCTGCATATTGTTACCCTGCTTATTTAACTTATATGCCGAGTACATCATGAGAAACGCTGGACTGGAAGAAGCACAAGCTGGAATCGAGACTGCTGGGAGAAATATCAATAACCTCAGATATGCAGATGACAACACCCTTATGGCAGAAATTGAAGAGGAACTAAAAAGCCTCTTGATGAGAGGGAAAGAGGAGAGTGAAAGTTGGCTTAAAGCTCCACATTCAGAAAGCGAAAATCACGGCATCCAGTCCTATCACTTCATGGGAACTAGATGGGGAAACAGCGGAAACAGTGTCAAACTTTATTTTGAGGGGCTCCAAAATCACTGCAGATGGTGATTGCAGCCATGAAATTAAAAGACGCTTACTCCTTGGAAGGAAATGTATGACCAAACTAGATAGCATATTGAAAAGCAGAGACATTACTTTGCCAACAAAGGTCCATCTTGTCAAGGCTATGGTTTTTCTCATGGTCATTTATGGATTAAGAGTTGGACTGTGAAGAAAGCTGAATGCCAAAGAATTGATGCTTTTGAACTGTGGTGTTAGAGAAGACTCTTGAGTGTCCCTTGGACTGCAAGTTGATCCAACCAGTCCATTCTAAAAGAGATCGTCCTGGGTGTTCATTGGAAGGACTGATACTGAAGCTGAAACTTCAGTACTTTGCCCACCTCAGGCAAAGAGTTGACTCATTGGAAAAGACTGATGCTGGGAGGGATTGGGGGCAGGAGGAGAAGGGGACGACAGAGGATGAGATGGCTGGATGGCATTATCGACTCGATGGACATGAGTTTGAGTGAACTCGGGGAGTTGATTATGGACAGGGAGGTCTGGCATGCTGCGATTCATGGGGTTGTAAAGAGTCGGACACGACTAAGTGACTGAACTGAACTGAGTAACCAGTTAAAAAGTATATCGCTCCCTTGCTAAGACTAGCGAGAGGGGCACTCTTCATTCCCCTTTTGCTGGCTATGTCAGAAGCTTTCTCTGTCCTCTGTCACTTTAATAAAACTGTGCTACACAAAAGCTCTTGAGTGATTAAGCCTGGTGTTTGGTCCTGAAGCTTAATCTTCTTCAGAGATCATGTTCACCGTAAGCTATCACCAAATACCCACTACTAGTGTTTTTTATTACTGTCATCTGCAGAGATTAGCATATGACTCTTCTTTCTAGGCTTTCTCACTTAAACTGGTGAAATTGTTGAAGGTACCTTTTTGAAGGAAAGGTAGGATGAAAGTTTGCCCTCACGACATGTAATTCCTTTATGTTCTGTTCTATAACTTGACCACGATGGCTGTTCAGAATAGATCACTAACGTGAACATTCTTCCCTGTTCTATTATAAGAAAATTTACATCAAGGCTCTGTTGTTAACAGGTTCACTTTAGCCTAAATGCCCTTGTTAATCATTTTAAGGGCAATCATCAAGTTATGACTGCCCTTTGTAACACAGGTGTCTATTTAGGATTAACTCTCAGGGCTTCCCTGGTGGCTTAAATGGTAAAGAATCTGCCTGCAATGTTGAAGACCTGGGTTCGATTCCTGGGTTGGGAAGATCCTGTGGAGAAGGACATGGCAACCCGCTCTAGTATCCTTGCCTGGAGAATCCCATAGATGGAGGAGCCTGATAGGCTATAGTCCATGGGGTCACAAAGTCAGACATGACTGAAGCACTTCACTCACTCACTCACTCTGTGTCTGTCACCTTAGAAAAATGATCTGACTGCTTTTATTTTTAAGCTTCCTTTTGAAATGGAAATTTGTTCCAACGTGGATTTTAAAGATTCACCAAAATTGTTCATGAATGACTTGTTCTACTCCATTTTTTCCAGCTTTATGGAGGTAAAATTGACAAATAAAAAGTGTATACAGTTAAGAGTGTACAGCATGATAATTTAGTATACACTGTGAATGGTTGGGCTTCCCTGGTGGCTCAGATGGTAAAGCGTCTATGATTACCACAATCAAGTTAATTAACACAACCATCACCTCAATAGTTACATTCATTTCTTTTTTCCTTTTTCTTCATTTTTTTTCCTTTGCAGCAAGAGTACTTAAGGTCTACTCTCTTAGCAAATTTCAGGTATATGTTACAATATTATTAATCATAGTCCCCATGCTGTGAGATCCCCAGAACAAGTCATCTCATAACTGAAAGCTTGACTAGTTTTAGAAGCATCCCTTCATGTTCTAGAAATCCTATTAATTAAATATCTATCTCTGGTCTCAAGTGTTCCTTTCATATTCAGACTCCAAATTACCTGATTTTTTTCCTTGAAGAGATATAAGCTTTCTCTCCTTTTTTTTTGAACCTTGTTTTATTATCCTAAAATTTTTTTCTTCCCTATAAAAGATGAACTGCTATTGAAATTATATTCTCCTATGAATCAGACTGCTTACAAATGTGTTAAATAGATAACCAATTTTAAATTTCATTCTTTTTTTATCTTGTATTTCTAAAACTCAAAAAGAATTTGTGAGGAGAAGAAAAAACTTGCAGATGATTATATTTAATAATCTACTTTTAATTTCAAAAATTGAAATATATAAGATATATTAGGGAAAAAAGATATATTAGGTGCAAAAATAATTGCAGTTTTACATTGTTGAACTTTGCCATTTGACACTAGAATAGATTCTTAAATAAATGTGATTATGTTATACATAATTTTCATGTGCATTTCTCACTTTATTATTTTTTTTGCTAATGACTTATTACTTGCTGTTTATTTTACACTTATTTTAAACTATGAAATGATGTTAGACAAAAAGCAAATTTGAGTGGTTTTCTTTTTTACTCAAGTTCAAAAAGGGTCATAAAGCAGTCGAGACAACTTGCAACATCAATAATGCATTTGGCTCAGGAACTGCTAACGAATGGACCGTGCAGTGGTGGTTCAAGAAGTTTTGCAAAGGAGACTAGAACCTTGAAGATGCGGAACGTAGTGGCCGGCCATCGGACGTTGACAACTACCAACTGAGAGCCATCATAGAAGCTGATCCCACACGAGAAGTTGCCAATGTCTACCATTCTATAGTCATTCAGCATTCGAAGCAAACTGGAAAGGTGAAAAAGCTCGATAAAGGTGTTCCTCATGAGCTGACTGCAATTCAAAAAAGTCATTGTTTTGAAGTGTTATCTTCTCTTATTCTACACAGCAACAATGAACCATTTCTCAGTCAGATTGTGTCATACGTAGAGAAGTGGACTTTATATGACAATCGGTGACAACTAGCTCAGTGGCTGAACCGAGAAGAAGCTCCAAAACATTTCCCAAAGCCAAATTTGCACCAAAAAAAGGTCATGGGCACTGTTTGGTGGTCTACTGCCTGTCTGATCCACTACAGCTTTCTGAATCCCAGCAAAACTACTGTATCTGAGAAGTATGCTCAGCAAACTGATGATACGTACTGAAGACTACAGTGCCTACAGCTGGCATTGGTCAACAGAAAGGACCCAATTCTTCTCCATAACCACATCCAACCACATGTCGCACAACCAACACTTCAAAAGTTGAATGAATTGGGCTACAAAGTTATGCCTCATCTGCCATATTCACCTGGCTTCTTGACAACCAACTACCACTTCTTCAAGCAATACAACTTCTTGAAGGCAGAATGCTTCTACAACCCGTAGGAGGCAGAAAATGCTTTCCAAGAGTCCACTGAATCCTGAAGCACGGATTTTTACACTACGGGAATAAACAAACTTATTTCTCATTGGCAGAAACGTGTTGATTGTACGGTTTCTATTTTGATTAATAAAGATGTATTTGAGCCTAGTTAAAATGATTTAAAATTGATGGTCTGAAACCACAATTACTTCTGTATCAACTTAATAATTTACACACTATAAAATTTACCGTTTTATTTATATTATACAATTCAGTATTTAAAAAATATATTCGCAAGGTTATGCAACCACCACCATCTAATTCTAGAACATTTTTATCACTCCAAAAGGAAATCCCACACCCACTACCAGTCTTTCACCTTTCCACTCACCACTCCCACCTCAGCTTCTAGTAATTATAATTTACTTTCTGTCCCTATGGACTTTCTTATTCTATGAATGGAATATTTATGGAATCATGTAAATGTTATCTTAGGTAAGTGATCTTTGTTTGCCCTGTTTCACCTACTGTAATGTTTTTGAGGTTAATCCATGTTTTATCAGTACTTTGTACCTTTCTGTGGCTGGATAATATTCCACTGTATGGCTGTATAAGTCTCCTTATCCATTTCTCTGTTGATAGACTTTAAGGGTTGTTCCCATCTTTTGACTATTGTGAATAGTGCTGCAATAAACATCTGTATGTACATATTTGTTTGAGCTGCTGTTATTGTTAGCTGCTAAGTCGCGCTTGACTTTTGCGACCTCATGGACCAGGCCAGGCTTCCCTGTCCTTCACTATCTTCCAGAGTTTGTTCAAATCCATGTCCTTTGAGTCAGTGATGCCATCTAACCATCTCATCCTCTGCTGCCCTCTTCTTCTTTTGCCTTCAGTCTTTCCCAGCATCAGGGTCTTTTCTAATGAGCTGCCTCTTCACATCAGGTGGCCAAAGTATTGGAGCTTCAGCTTCAGCATCAGTCCTTCTAATAAATATTCAGGGTTGATTTCCTTTAGGATTGACTGCTTTGATCTCCTTACAATCCAAGGGACTCTTAAGAGTCTTTTCCAGCTCAATTTAAAAGCATAAATTCTTTGGCACTCAGCCTTCTTTATGGTCCAACTCTCACATTCTTACAGGATTACTGGGAAAACCATAGCTTTGACTACATGGACCTTTACTGGCAAAGTGATGTCTCTGCTTTTTAATACACGGTCTAGATTAGTCACAGCTTTCAAGAAGCAAGTGTCTTTTAATTTCATGGCTGCAGTCACCATCTGCAGTGATTTTGAACCCACGAAAATTAAATCTGTCACTGCTTCTACTTTTTTCCCATCTATTTGCCATGAAGTCATGAGACCAGATGCTATGATCTTCGTTTTTTGAATGTTGAGTTTTAAGCCAGCTTTTTCACTCTCTTCTTTCACCTTCATCAAGAGGCTCTTTAGTTCTTTTTTGCTTTCTGCCATTAGGGTGGTATCATTTGCATATCCAAGGCTGTTGATATTTCTCTATGTAATCTTGATTGCAGCCTGTGATTCATTCAGCTCAGCATTTCATATGATGTACTCTACATATAAGTTAAAGGAACAGGGTGACAATATACAGCCTTGTCATACTCCTTTCCTAATTTTGAACCAGTCAGCTGTTCCATATAAAGTTCTGTTGCTTCTTAACCCACATACAGATTTCTCAGAAGACAGGTAAGGTGGCCTGCTATCCCATCTTTTGAAGAATTTTCAACAGTTTATTGTTATCCACACAGTCAAAGACTTAGTGCAGTCAATGAAGCAGAAATAAATGTGTTTTTTTTTAATTCCCTTGCTTTTTCTATGATCCAGTGAATGTTGGCAATTTGATCTCTGATTCTTCTGCCTTTTCTAAAGCCAGCATATATCTGGAAGTTCTTGGTTTGAGTACCTATTTGTTTGTGTGCCTATTTTCAATTCTTTGGGGAATATATTTGGAAAAGAAATTGCTGAGCTGCATAGTAATTCTGNTCTGATTCTTCTGCCTTTTCTAAAGCCAGCATATATCTGGAAGTTCTTGGTTTGAGTACCTATTTGTTTGTGTGCCTATTTTCAATTCTTTGGGGAATATATTTGGAAAAGAAATTGCTGAGCTGCATAGTAATTCTGTTTGACATGTTTAGGAATTGCCAAACTGCTTTCCAAAGTAGCTGCAGTATACTACTCAGACATAAAAAAGAATGAAATAATGCCATTTGTAGCAACATAGATGCAAGTTGAGATTACCAAACTAAGTAAAGGAAATCAGAAAGAGAAAGACAAACACCACATGATATCACTTATATATGAAATACAAAATACAATACAATTGAGCCTATCTACAAAACAAAAACATACTCATGGACATAGAAAACAGGCTTGTAGTTGCCAAGGGAAAGTGGGAGTAAGGGAGGGATGGAATAGGAGGTTGTGGTTGGCAGATATAAGCTATTATATATGGAATGGATAAACAACAAGGTTCTACAGTATAGCACAAAGAACTATCTTCAATATCCTATGATAAACCATAATAAAATACTTTAAAATTCTGTGTGTATATATACACGTGTGTGTGTACAACTGAATCACTGTGCTGTAAAGTAGAAATTAATGCAACATTGTAAATCAATTAAAAATACTTCAATGTAAAAAAAGTAGCTGCCCTATTCTACATTTCCACAAGCAATGTTCAAGGATTCTAATTTCTCCACATCTTTTCTAACCCTTGTTATTTTGCTTTTTTTTTTTTTAATAGTCATCCTAGTGGGCATAAAGTGGTTTCTCATTGTAGTTTCGGTGTGTACTTCC
This sequence comes from Neotragus pygmaeus, assembly GCA_006410875.1. Lineage (NCBI taxonomy): Eukaryota > Metazoa > Chordata > Mammalia > Artiodactyla > Bovidae > Neotragus > Neotragus pygmaeus. The sequence goes on along the minus strand of SJYV01049734.1, from coordinate 71,909 downwards.
CAAATGATCAATGAATTGAATATCCTTTCATACATTTGTTGGCCATTTGTATATTTTCTTTGAACAAATGTCTTATCAAATTTTCTGCTCATTTTTTTAATCAAACAGATATTTTAAAAATTTTGTCTTGTTTTAAGAGTTCTTTATCTGNCATTGGAAGGACTGATGCTGAAGCTGAAACTCCAATAATTTGGCCATCTGATATTAAGAACTGACTCATTTGAGAAGACCCTGATGCTGGGAAAGGTTGAAGGTGGGATGAGGAGACAACAGAGGCTGAGATAGTTAAATGGCATCTCTGATACAATGGACATGAGTTTTGAATGGACATAGGCTCCAGGAGTTGGTGATAGACAGGGAGGCCTGGAGTGTTGCAGTCCATGGGATCACAAAGAGTAGGACACTACTGAGTGACTGAATTGAATTTGTTCAGCTTTTTCTTAATGTCAAGGTGGGAGGGATGACTGCTAAACTCTTTGTATGTTGGAGTTAAAACAAGGGGTCCTTTAACTGACTTTTTAAACTTAACGGCATAGTTTTGTGATTTTAAACAGTGTGCTAAGGACTCTTCCTACAAAGACAGTAATGTTTGAGTAAAAACTTTAGGTATTATGAAGATGAAAATCAAGAGCAGATTTGAGGATGCAAGTCCAAGAAAGAAGCAATGTCCAGTGTAAGGACTATGAGGCTAGTGGCCAGAGCAGACTGAGTGATGGAGAACATAATGAAAGACTGACCCAGAGAGGCAATGAGGAAAATGGTGTATATCTTTTAAAAGCAATTGTAAGGCTTTTGGTTTATATTCTATGAAAAATGGAGTCTTTGGAACATTTTTAACAGAGGGATGACATAGTCTGATGGGTTTTAATAGGATCGTTCTCGTTCTGTAGCAATTAGAGTAGAAAAGAACAAGGGAAAAAAGCGGAGAGTCTAGTTAGGATATAATTGCCTAATCCTTGGGTAGGGTCATGGTGATTTTGACCAATGTGGGAATGGTGGGCATAGAACTGCTCAGTTTCTGGACATAAGATTAAGGCCAATAAGATTTGCTGGGCTGGAACTGGGATGTGCCAGAAAGTATGGCATAAAGCAGAACTCCATAACTTTTCACTGAGCAATTGAAAGAATTGACTTTTTCCAGATGACAAGATAGTTTTTCTATTTATTTATTTACTTATGGATGGTTGTGCTGAGTCTTCGGTGCTGCATGTGGGCTTTATCTGGTGGCAGTAAGCAGGGACTACTCTTCTCTGTGGTTCTCGGACTTCTCATTGTGGAGTTTTCTCTCATTGCAGTGCATGTGCTCCAGGCATATGGGCTTTAGTAGCTGCAGCATGCAGGCTCAGTAGTTGCTGAGCACAAGTTTAGTTGCTCCCTGGCACATGGAATTCTCCTGGAGCAGGGATCGAGCTTGTGTACTCTGTATTGGTAAGCAGATTCTTAACCATTGGACCACCAGGGAAGTCCCACAAGGTGGCTTTCTAAACCATGTGTCTGACTAAATCTCATGCATGATTGCACTCATTGAACACCTCTCCACTATGTCCAGGCTAGTTTGCTCAGTAGGGCCCCCAAGTACTCTCTGCCCACCACAACTTGGCATTTGGTTTTTGTCCAACTTTCTAGTTCCAGACCTACACTTTCCTGTTTTTTTGTACCATTCATGCTGAGATCTTTGAGGTTCTACTAAAATGCCATATTGTCTTAGATTTTAGCATATTTATTGCATCATTTCTTTTATTCTTCATTCCCCTCAGATGGCTAACTCCTGCTGATCTTTACAGAATCAGTTTAGATGTTCCTGCCTCTAGAAAATTTTCTGTTCTTTTGGGCTCACTTGTTCCAAGTCTAGGAAGGCTGCCTGTGTCTCTGATACTCCTGGGACTCTGTGCTTACTGCATGGAACTTCCATAAGTGTCAGGCTACCAGAGGGACCCTGCCTGACTGTGATTATCTTTGAGGGTAATAGTGAACTAAAACCCTATAACATTTATCAGTGTGTGATGACAGCAGCTCACAGAGTCTACACACTCTATATGCATTCATGGGATAAGAACTGATACTGTCATTTTTTGTTTATTTTATCTTGTTTTAAGTTTTGGACTTCAGAGGGCTCAACAAGCTTTGGAAAGTGTAACATGTAAAGAAAAATTCTTTTCATTATTTCATGGGCAAAACTAAAGGCAAATAACTAACCAGTGCTTACTGGGTAGCACACTCTGTTTTACAGTTATAAAGTCACTTTCAGTTTTAAGAGAGAAAGAAGAACTCACATGTGTGCAATTTTATAGAAATGAAAATCTTATGCATGTTATTAGTAGCTAAAAAATATATTGGCAGATTTTCAAACACTTTTCCCTGAATATTAATGAAACCTTTTATTTTGGACAATTCAATTCACTCATATTGCTTTTATGCTCATAGTTAATAATAAATAGCCATGACTACTCTGGGTTTTTCCTTAGAACACCATATTTTATTTTTTTCAGAATCAAATAATTCTATGAAACAATGGATAATTATATAGTGAGCTCAATAAAGTCTTCTATGTATTCATTGAAAAATAGTGTGAATCCATAATTTGGAGAAAAGAACTGCCTTCTTTGACAGTGTTCACTAAAAAGAAAATAATAAGATAATAGAGGACATTTCCATGGAGAAAACAGGCATAATAATTACAGAACGCCCATTGATTCATTCAAGAAATAGTTGATAATGTAACTAATGTTTTGGAATCCTCAAGTATAGTACAGGCTTCCCCAGTGGCTCAGTGNGAAAATAATAAGATAAAAGGTATAATAAGTTAATAAAATAATTAGATAAAATGACCACAATCTAGGAAAAGCCAGATGAAATTTGTGTTTACATTTCAAAATAAAAGGTCTAGGTATCAGTTAACTAGGTCAGCAGTACCAGCCAACACTCAGCTTTTAGAAATTAATTAAAATCAAAGACAGATTTATGGATGTCAAAAATCAGTTTTGAAGGAAATCGTATTTTAATGAAAAAACATGTGTATGTTTTGTAATAAATACAAAGGCTAAATGGGTTACAATAATTTACTTCAGGAATTAGTTTGTTATTTCATGAACAAAAGACATATATACACATATATACAGTTGTGTGGGTTTTTATAGTTACAAGACTACAGAAGAGAATCAANATGAAAAAACATGTGTATGTTTTGTAATAAATACAAAGGCTAAATGGGTTACAATAATTTACTTCAGGAATTAGTTTGTTATTTCATGAACAAAAGACATATATACACATATATACAGTTGTGTGGGTTTTTATAGTTACAAGACTACAGAAGAGAATCAATATGTCAAAATGCATTGTTCTATGTTCAAAATCAACTTGAACTTCAGGGGTTTTGATTTTTTAGTGAAACTGTAAGTGTCAGGGCTTGAGTTTCTTTTAAGAGTAGGAAATATATATTTTTTCTTATAGAAAGATTGAGGTACAGGGAAGGGGGACTCTTTGACATGAACAGTCTTTGAAAACCCAAACATTTTGATGTTACACATACCACTCAGAAAACTTATTGTTCTCTTTTCTAATATTTTCCTTTGAGGAAATGGAGAAGAATTTGGAAGATAATCTACAAAGATGTGCCTAAGAAACTCATCTTACAAAACTTCCTTNCACCCGCTGGAGAAGCCATCCAGTTGCCCTTCCCTTCCCTCTGACAGAGCTCTCACTGCTGGAGCCCTTGACAGTGTGGAATCCACCAGCAACTTCAAGTCAAGTCAGGATGGGTTTATTATCGTTATTTTTAAATAAGTTGTTTACCCTCCATAACTAGTTCTAAACAGTTAACCTTTCATATTCTCAGGATCTTATTCCATGGATTCAACCAACCATTCATATCCTCAGGATCCTATTCCATGGATTCAACCAACCATGATTCAAAAATATTTGAAAAAAAAAATCTAGAAACTTCCAAAAAGCAAAACTTGAGTTTGCTGTACTCCAGCAACTATTTACAAAGTATTTACATTGTATTTAGTATTGTAAGTAATCTAGAGGTGATTTGAACCATTTAGGAGATAGTATGCTAACACTACACTATTTCATATAAAGGACTTGAGGATCCTCAGGTGTTGCTCTCTGCACAGGGTCTTAAAACCAATTCCTGGTGAGAACCAAGAGAGAACTGCATTTAAAACTGTCTTAGTTTTAATTTTGGACGCCGTAGATGCAGACAGATACATGCAGACAGATAGAGTCTACGCACACAGAAGTTCTCTGGGGACCTTGATCATATTTTTAAGAGATAAAATGGCCCTGAGACCAAAAGGTCTGAGAACTTGTGCAATGTAGTCCTTGCTGGGTAGCAGGGCTCCTCCAGCGCCTCTGAGCACCTCGTCCCTGGGTTGGTGTGTTCGCTACCCCACAAGACAGCCGAGGTCGCCATGTACTAGAGAAACACAGCGGGGGCTGAGGTGCTGCCAGTGGAGGGGGCTCAGGAGTGTGCAGGGGAAGGGACGGCACTCAGACGCCAGAGGGCACTGGGTCTGAGCTCAAACAGAGCCTCAAAGAACAAAGGGAGAGCCGAGGGGCCGGGCCCGGGACCCTGGCCTTGTCCGAGTCACCCACAGACTTACCCGGAGGAAGGAGGGGAAGCCCTGGCCGTAGTATCCAACAGCAAAGTAGTCTGGCTTCGGTCTGAGGATTTTCATGATGTTTTCATAGAATTTTGCCTGCTGGATCTGAAAGAAGAGAACTCACAGCTTGTAACACCACAAATGTGTATTAAAGGCACATTCAGCTCCGAGGGGCTAAGACGTGATCATGACACCAGAACAAATGTGCCAAGCGCACGTGTTTGCATATCCATGGAACTGTCTGTCATCACAATAGTGACATATTTACACTATACCAGATACCCTGTTACTCATCCTACCTGCAGCAACACGTGTACTTGCATCACCCTCATAACAATCCCAAGGAACTGTATCTCTGCTTTGCAGATAAAGAAGTGGTATCTCAGTGCATCCAATAAGTATGGAACTGAATCCAGCCAGCTGTTC
>SJYV01049734.1:19121-64853 GCA_006410875.1 Neotragus pygmaeus | reverse complement strand
ACTCCAGTTTTCTTGGGCTTCCCCGTGGCTCAGCTGGTAAAGAATATGCCTGCAAAGCCTGGGTTCAATCCCTGGGTTGGGAAGATCCCCTGGAGAATGAAACGGCAGCCCACTCCAGTATTCCTGCTTGGGAAATCCCATGGACAGGAGCCTGCTGGACTATAGTCCATAGGGTTGCAAAGAGTTGGTGTCGTTGCATTCCCCACCTGGGGCCCTGGGAGCCTGCTAATCTTCTTGCGTCGCTGGGTCTGTGAGGCCCAGCACCCGCTGGAGAAGCCATCCAGTTGCCCTTCCCTTCCCTCTGACAGAGCTCTCACTGCTGGAGCCCTTGACAGTGTGGAATCCATCAGCAACTTCAAGTCAAGTCAGGATGGGTTTATTATCGTTATTTTTAAATAAGTTGTTTACCCTCCATAACTAGTTCTAAACAGTTAACCTTTCATATTCTCAGGATCTTATTCCATGGATTCAACCAACCATTCATATCCTCAGGATCCTATTCCATGGATTCAACCAACCATGATTCAAAAATATTTGAAAAAAAAAATCTAGAAACTTCCAAAAAGCAAAACTTGAGTTTGCTGTACTCCAGCAACTATTTACAAAGTATTTACATTGTATTTAGTATTGTAAGTAATCTAGAGGTGATTTGAACCATTTAGGAGATAGTATGCTAACACTACACTATTTCATATAAAGGACTTGAGGATCCTCAGGTGTTGCTCTCTGCACAGGGTCTTAAAACCAATTCCTGGTGAGAACCAAGAGAGAACTGCATTTAAAACTGTCTTAGTTTTAATTTTGGACGCCGTAGATGCAGACAGATACATGCAGACAGATAGAGTCTACGCACACAGAAGTTCTCTGGGGACCTTGATCATATTTTTAAGAGATAAAATGGCCCTGAGACCAAAAGGTCTGAGAACTTGTGCAATGTAGTCCTTGCTGGGTAGCAGGGCTCCTCCAGCGCCTCTGAGCACCTCGTCCCTGGGTTGGTGTGCTCGCTACCCCACAAGACAGCCGAGGTCGCCATGTACTAGAGAAACACAGCGGGGGCTGAGGTGCTGCCAGTGGAGGGGGCTCAGGAGTGTGCAGGGGAAGGGACGGCACTCAGACGCCAGAGGGCACTGGGTCTGAGCTCAAACAGAGCCTCAAAGAACAAAGGGAGAGCCGAGGGGCCGGGCCCGGGACCCTGGCCTTGTCCGAGTCACCCACAGACTTACCCGGAGGAAGGAGGGGAAGCCCTGGCCGTAGTATCCAACAGCAAAGTAGTCTGGCTTCGGTCTGAGGATTTTCATGATGTTTTCATAGAATTTTGCCTGCTGGATCTGAAAGAAGAGAACTCACAGCTTGTAACACCACAAATGTGTATTAAAGGCACATTCAGCTCCGAGGGGCTAAGACGTGATCATGACACCAGAACAAATGTGCCAAGCGCACGTGTTTGCATATCCATGGAACTGTCTGTCATCACAATAGTGACATATTTACACTATACCAGATACCCTGTTACTCATCCTACCTGCAGCAACACGTGTACTTGCATCACCCTCATAACAATCCCAAGGAACTGTATCTCTGCTTTGCAGATAAAGAAGTGGTATCTCAGTGCATCCAATAAGTATGGAACTGAATCCAGCCAGCTGTTCAGAGCCCCGCCAGCATCATCACTCTGCTCCCACCGGGAGTGTGTCTGCGGCTGTCTATAGATGGGTAAGTGTTTCTGGATATGGATGTCTCCCTGTGTATGCACACCCAACGTACTTCACCAGTTCCAAGAGGTGCATGCTTTTATATTTTAACATCTTTGAAAAGAGTTTGTGTTTTACTTTATACCTAATCGCTATAACTGGAGAGAAGTCATGAGGGGGCAGGTAAAATAGAACGGTGCAGCTCACAGACGACAGCATTTCCCATTGAACGCAATGCGGAAGAGAAATGTGTGTGGCCCTGGATGTGAACTTGTGTGATGTGGGTTTGGTGCACANTCTGCTCCCACCGGGAGTGTGTCTGCGGCTGTCTATAGATGGGTAAGTGTTTCTGGATATGGATGTCTCCCTGTGTATGCACACCCAACGTACTTCACCAGTTCCAAGAGGTGCATGCTTTTATATTTTAACATCTTTGAAAAGAGTTTGTGTTTTACTTTATACCTAATCGCTATAACTGGAGAGAAGTCATGAGGGGGCAGGTAAAATAGAACGGTGCAGCTCACAGACGACAGCATTTCTCATTGAACGCAATGCGGAAGAGAAATGTGTGTGGCCCTGGATGTGAACTTGTGTGATGTGGGTTTGGTGCACAGCCATACACGTCCATTAGTGTGTCCATGAATGTATACTGGGTGTGTGTGCATGCATAGATGTGCATGGGTGGTGGTGGTGATGGTTTAGTCTGTAACACAGGAAATATGTAGCTGTGAGCACAAATTATTTGTTTGTTTTAGTTGCTAAGTTGTGTCCAACTCTTCTATGATCCCATGGATTATAGCCCGCCAGGTTGCTCTGTCCATGGGACCCTCCAGGCAACAATACTGGAGTGGGTTGCTGTTTCCTATTTCAGGCTCTATAGGTGTGTGTGTGTGCATGTATGCATGTGTACTGCATACATTAGAAGGCGCGTGTACCTGCACACCTGCAAACATCCACGTGGGCAGACTCAGGCAGACCTAAGTGTCTCTTGGTGCAAGTGGTGTGTGTGTTGACATCACACCTGAGAACACCATATTCCACACCCATCCCCCGACACTCCGACACTCATTTCACAGTTCTCTAGAAAGAGCGGGACTGACTGACTAACCTCTCGAAATGCGCTCAGGGTGTCAGGCCACCAGGACATGTGTGTGGGGAGAGCAGCCCCTCAGGCCACCTCCCCACCAGCCCGGGCCTCTGCTTCCCCCTACTTCCCACTTTCCCCGCCAAATCACGAGCTTCCAGGAGCTAATGGGAATGGCCAGATGGGGAGCACTTTAACGTGATTTATCTGTTAATCAGAGAGCATGGATTTGCGTTTTTATCTAATTGGTTTAGTGGTTTGTGGGAATTTCACAGCAAATGTGGTACAGTATTTATTGGGTGTGCAGCAGCAGCCCCAGCACCAGGCAGGTACTTAGTGCTCCATCCGAGAAACTGTGCCCGATGAGCTTTCCCAGAAGACCTCCCTTTGGAAATATTCCCAGCTGGGAGATGCTCAGCAGTTTGGCTCAGCCCAGCCCAACTTTCGTTCCTTTCCCGGGGTCCTACCCCCACGGCCTCCTGCCTTGGCTCCCCCTCTCCCCAGCCTCCCTGCCCAGCCAAGGCCCCGAGTATCCAACTTTCAGGGCAGCCGGCTCCCCTGGGGGACTCCTTACCAAGTTCTGGCTCAGCAGCTGATAGTCAAAGATTTCCATCTCATACTGTTCTGCCAGCTCCTTGCACAGACTGATGGCCTCTTCCCACATCTACAAGGAAGGTCATGGAGACAAAGGTTAGAGGGGGCTCCAGGCTTGCAGAGCCATTGCTCAGGAAGGCACCAGGGCAGCTCCATACTTGGGACTGAGCCACAAGCTTCCCTGTGGCCCAGACCCTGCCCCATGCCCAGGGAACCAAATGCATCCAAGAAGCAGGCCTATCCTCTGCTTCTCACCCCGTTTCCTGACAAATAATGGAACATCCACACCCTAGCTAAGTGCACTATTTACATGCTCTCTGCATCTTCACAACCCCTCTCAGAGGTGACTAGCAGCACCCAGGTGAGAAACAGAGGTTCAGACCGGCAGAGCATCCACCCCAGGTCAAAGGCCTAACCCAAAGCAGGGCCAGGATGTGCACTTGAGAAGGACCCTTGACCTTATACTAAGCTTTAGTGGGCCAAACTGAGGAGGTAGCATTGACAAATATATACTACCATGTGTGAAACAGGTAGCCAGTGGGAAGCCGCTCTACAGCACAGGGGGCCCAGTCTGGTGCTCTGTGATGACCTAGAGGGCTGAGGTGGCAGGAGGGGAAGGAGGTTCAAGAGGCAGGGGACGTATGTGGTGTGTGCATGACTGATTCATGCTGTTGTACAGCAGAAACCAACACAGCCCTGTAAACATTGCAAAACAATCTTCCTCCAGTTAAAAAAAATCTCCCTTAGAAAGTGCAGGTGTTAGTCCCTCAATCACGTCCGGCTCTTTGCAACCCCATGGACTGTAGCCCACCACACTGCTCTGTCTGTGGGATGCTCCAGGCAAGGATACTACATTGGATAGCCATTCCCTTCTCCAGGGGATCTTCCTGACCCAGGTTTCAGAGCTGGGCCTCCTGCATTGCAGGTGGATCTTTACTATCTGAGCCACCAGAGATTTCCCAAAGAAAAACGGTTCACAAAGAAAATAAGCAGGCAGCGAATTTCTGAGGCTAGAGTTGGAGCCAGATACAGTTCTCTTGATGTTTGCTACTGGGATCTTTTCACTCTGCCAATCCCATCACTTTCTTTTTTCCTTTGGCCAACTTTCTTCCCTCCCTCCCTTCCACCCTTTTCTTTCTCTCACTTTCAAAAACAAATGTGGTAAGAACACTTAACCTGAGATCTACCCACTTAACAGGTTTTTAAATGCATAACACAGAGTTGTTAACTATAGGCCCAATGTTGTACAGAGATGTCTAGAATTTACTCATCTTGCATAAATAAGCCTTTATACCATCACTTCTTAACTGCATTATTTAGGGTGAGTGAGCAATGGGTGGCATAGAGGTGGAGGAGGTACTAGAGTATTAAAAAGAGTGATGAAAACTTTTTTTTAAACAGGTCTTTTGCATCTTTAAAAAACTCTGAAAAAAAAACCCTCTGGATAGAGGGGGTCCTTTCCATCTGTTCCATTTTAACTGAAACCAATAGATCATCCTTCCGTCTTAGACCAGAGCAGTCAGGAACCTCTACAGAGGGGCAGAGGGAGGTGCTGGGTGGGCTGGAGATCTGGCAATCTCAAGGGACACCCATTACATTTCAAATTTGGTTTCAAATGGAAGATGCAACTAAATGGAGAAGCTGGGGGAGGAGGGGGAGGGGAGAGAGGAGGCTGCCAAAATGCAGTGTGTGCTTTGTTGCAGAGGTGCTCTCTCTGCATCCAAGCATAAAAATAAATAAAAGCAAGTGCTGAGTGGAGGAGCCACGGCTGTAAACCCACGGACAGCTTAGCGAGCAGCATAAAAATGTTTTACATGCCAGGAGGAATCAAGTCCACAGACGAGTATGGGCTGGTTCTTTCTCCTTAGCCTGAACGAGAAGATGGGGTTAAAGCCCCAGGGCTGGGCCAGGGGGCTGTTTGGCTCAAGTGGAGGTCTTTGCCAACTTTCCGTCATAATATGCCAGAAATACCCTCCCTACGTGTTAAGGGATCAGTGAGGGGCTAAGAAGGGAGACAGGCAGGGAGTCAAATGGCTGGAACATCCTTCACGTCTGCCCATGTGGTCACTAGGACCTCTGCCGGTCACTGACCCCTGAGTCTCCTACGCTGGTCACTTAGCACCTGCTGGCTTCTAGGCATGGTACACAGGGATGGGAAGTGATAAAGATGGGCAAGACAGCCTCTGCTTCCAGGAAACAGAAGTGGCTCAAGCACACACATGAGCAGAGGCACTAGTTGGGTTTTGAGGGATGTGGAGGAGTCCATCAGGTAATGAGAAGAGGACTTAAGGCGTAGAAAGTCATTTCGTGTGTCTAGATCAATAAGTCTCCATGAGGGGAGGTATAGGGAAAGGAAGTCAAAAGGATGTTAAAGACTTTGGGCTTCATTCTAGAAGCTACCACAGCAGCGGCACATAGAGGGAGCTATACCCATCCGCTCCCTCTTCTCTGCCCCTGAAGTGCTTTAGCAGCACCCTGTTCCTGCCCTCTTCCTCCCCACTATTGAACAACACCAAGGGGTTATGTGCAAAAGAAAAAAGATGATGACCCGTATGTGTGCTTTGCCGACTAGTAATATGCCCCTTAGTACTGGGGCTTATGCCTTCTTCCTCTCTGCTCAGCAAAGGGTTGGCTGAGTTGGATACTGGCAGAGGACAAGGCCTGACAGGTCCTTTCAGCGTTTTCCTACCATGACTGACTTAATCAGCTGATAAACCAAGAGTGAGCTCAGACTCATGCCCAGCAGGACGGGAGGCTCCAGAGAGAGCCGGGTCTCTGCCCTCAAGAGGCTTATGACCGTAAATTATTAAAACAGTCTTCTCCAATCACTCAACGCCTGGGAATTTATACACCCTTCCACAGACATTACCTCATTTCATTTTTCAGGGAAGGTGGGGAGATCACACTAAGACAGATGCAATGAGCTGCGGTGACAGAACAGGCCAAAAATAAGTGCTAAATTGTGCCTGATGAACTGTAAGAGGCCAGGCCATTCAGAGAAGAGGCAGGGCTGTAGGTAAGCTGGAGGACTCAGGAAAAGCTTGTGAGAGGAAGCAGGCAGTCAACTGGGGCCTCAAGGGCAGAGAACTGAGTTTGCACACTGCAACTAAGGGTCCGCACGTCGGGAGTGGGATTCAGGATTGGGAGCTCGTATACACCTGTGGTGGATTCATGTCGATGTATGGCAAAACCAATACAGTATTGTAAAGTAGAATAAAGTAAAAAAATAAATTAATTAATTAAAAATTAAAAGAAAAGAAAGAAAGAAAGAAAAAAAAAAAAGTCCTGCATGCTGTTACTAAGACCTGGCACAGACAGGTAAATAAATGTGCTCATGCTTAGTCGCTCAGCCATGGCCAACTCTTTGCGACCCCGCGGACCGGAGTCCACCAGGCTCCTGTGTTCATGGGATTCTCCAGGAAAGAACAATGGAGTGGGTATCCACTTCTCTTCTCCAGGAAAGCTTCCCGACCCAGGGATCAAACCTGGGTCCCTTGCATTGCAGGTGGATTCTTTACCATTTGAGCCACCAGAGAAGCCCCNGGCTGTAGGTAAGCTGGAGGACTCAGGAAAAGCTTGTGAGAGGAAGCAGGCAGTCAACTGGGGCCTCAAGGGCAGAGAACTGAGTTTGCACACTGCAACTAAGGGTCCGCACGTCGGGAGTGGGATTCAGGATTGGGAGCTCGTATACACCTGTGGTGGATTCATGTCGATGTATGGCAAAACCAATACAGTATTGTAAAGTAGAATAAAGTAAAAAAATAAATTAATTAATTAAAAATTAAAAGAAAAGAAAGAAAGAAAGGAAAAAAAAAAAGTCCTGCATGCTGTTACTAAGACCTGGCACAGACAGGTAAATAAATGTGCTCATGCTTAGTCGCTCAGCCATGGCCAACTCTTTGCGACCCCGCGGACCGGAGTCCACCAGGCTCCTGTGTTCATGGGATTCTCCAGGAAAGAACAATGGAGTGGGTATCCACTTCTCTTCTCCAGGAAAGCTTCCCGACCCAGGGATCAAACCTGGGTCCCTTGCATTGCAGGTGGATTCTTTACCATTTGAGCCACCAGAGAAGCCCCTAAATAAATAAATACTAAAAAAAACTGAACCAGTTAGTACTATGTTCCAGGTCTTATGCTAAGTGCTTTATATCATTTTCTCATCTAATTTTCACAATGCAGCTAGAAAGTAGTTGCTATCAATATCTCACTGTTATGGATGGGGAATTGGAATCTCTGAAAGACCACGGGGATTGCAGGCGGTAAAGGAACGCGGCTTGAAACCCAGATCCTGAGCTCTTAGCCACCTACTATGTCTCCTGCAGCATTTGAGTTGGTGCTTCCTGAGGGGCCAGTTGGAGGCTGGAGGATGGACAGTAACTGGTTTGGCCAGTCTCCAGACAAAACATGACAAGTCACCCTGTTCTTGCTGTTTAGAGATCAACAATGACACCATGATGTTATTCATACATTCAGTTAATTAATGTTTTCAACATACATCTTTGGGTCCCATATCTCAGGGTCTGTGCTAGCTACTAGGCACTCGGCAGTGGACAAGACAAATATCTTCGCTCTTGGCCTTCTAGAGTGGAGAGCCAGACAACGAACACGTCTAAACAAAACGATCGAGGTGATGTCTGACGGTGATAAGTGCTTTGAAGAAGAAATAAGCATGACTCACAGCAGGGGTACTGCTGTGTGTGGTCTGGGAAGGCCTTCTTCAGGACATGGCATTCTTTGCTTGGGCAAAACCCTGGGCTGTGAGAAGGAACTGGCCACGGTAAGATATGGAGGGGAAATGTCCTAAGCTGGGAAAAGCAAGTGCATAGGCCCTGAGGTGGAGAAGAGCTTGGCGCAGAATATGTGAGCAAGAGGGAGCCTGGCAGAGTTGGCACGGGAGAGGCTCGTATGTGGCCTCATGGGTCATGGGAAAGATTGCAATTTGATCTAAGTGTTGGGATGGCTGTTTGAGATGATTGTAAGCAGGACAATTGGTTATATTCTAGGGGATAAGTATGTTCTAGGACCACCCTATTTCCTATATGAAGCCGACCTGTCGCAGAGCAACAGAGGATACAGGGCTATTGCATAGGACTCATTGTGTCCAGGTGAGCCATGCTGGTGCCTTGAACATACGTAGTAGGAATAGGGATGGAGAAAAATGATCAGACTTAGGGTTGGGCAGGAGAGCAGACCAGACCTGCAGATGGATTGCATATAGAGCATGGGAGAGAACAGTCCTTCCCAGAAGCTAGAGTTCCCACGGAGAGAGGAAGGGCAGGGACCAATTACCTTTCCTTTGTCAAAGTAGCCTATGATGATATCATAGAGCGTCTCCTTCAGCTGCCGGTGGGTCTGCGGGTACTGCTGGCCTGTCTGCATGACCTGCGATGCACACTGCTCATCTGACCACTGCAGAGAGAGGACACACACAGTTACCCAGGGCAGGTGTCTCCTCTACTGCTGAGGAGCGGGAGGACGCCCTGCAGGCACCCCTGCCTGTGTCCTCGCTGCCCTGAGCATCAATCAGAGAGATGATGTTGGCCCGCAGGTTCCACAGGAAGCACCCCTCCATTTCTGCAGAGTCACAGTTATTGACTCTCTGGACTCTCTGTTGGCTCCTGTGTATGGATTGTAGGATTTTTCTTTGAATCCCTGCAAGACATGGCCCTAGCTCTTCAAAACCCAAAGGAAATCCTTGAGACTTTGTCCTGCTCCAGCAGCACTTTCAAGAGAAGAAAAACAGCTCACAGGGCATGCTAANCTGGACTCTCTGTTGGCTCCTGTGTATGGATTGTAGGATTTTTCTTTGAATCCCTGCAAGACATGGCCCTAGCTCTTCAAAACCCAAAGGAAATCCTTGAGACTTTGTCCTGCTCCAGCAGCACTTTCAAGAGAAGAAAAACAGCTCACAGGGCATGCTAATGATTTATAGTTGATGCTTGGATGTTATATAAAACAGTTTGAATGTTATGTAAGACTGCAAGATACGTCTCAGGGGGTTCTTGTTGCTGCTAAATGTGAAGGTCACTTGAAACCTTATGTGTCCAGACAGAATAGTACAGAAAAGTAACCTGCCAGGTTAAAAGTTTGGGGACACAGGGTGAAACAAAATTTATTTGGCTATTTTTTCTTTCTTTCTTTTTTTTTTTTTAACTTTTCAACTTGCTGTGAGGGCTCCGTGGGATCTCAGCATGAATCCCCTCCATTGGGAGGGCAGTACCTTGAGCAGCCAGGTGTGGAGGAGGAGTGTATAGGCGGCCTCTGTGTAGTTGTCACAGTCCAGGTGAAGGTCGCGGAGTTTGTACAGGTACCTGTTTGGGAAACATGTTAAATCACCAGATGCAGCAGGTAGTAGGGCCAGGCCAGAGAGAGCAACTGGATACCTCTTGGGTTCACAAGGGAGTCCTCCACTTCCTGCCATTCAGTCCCCTTGCATGAGTGACAGTGATAGCCCCTAGAAGTTGCAGGACATTTAAGGTATGACAGGAACCATGCTAAGTATTTTAAATGCCTCAGATCATTTAAGCTGCCTGACCATCTTATAAAATGGGTCCATTGAGAAGTTTCATTTACAAATAAGAAAGCTCTGGCCTGGAGAAGTTAGTTATCATTTTAGCCAGTATTCAACTTCATACTGTAGACTCTGGCCAATGCAATATGACAAGTAAGGGAAAATCAAGGAAGGAGAAGCAAATGGCTTGTTGGAGGTCATGGGCTAATGAATGAAGAACTGGAATATGATCCTAGTCTAACCACCTTCAGAGACTATACTCTGATCATTGTACAGCTCCAAGGGCATGGACAAGTCATAGTGCTGTAAAGGGGAAGTTCTACCCTCTCTTCAATGCTCTCAAGGTGTAAAGGAAGTGAAATTTCTGATAAGTAAATAAAAGGTTTAGAGATTAGACATCCAGGTGGAGGCATTGTAGAAAGATTCTACAATTCCAACTGTAATGACATTCCCATCTCCTACCCTTCTGCAATGTGATGATCTAGTTCTGAACCCTAGAATGACTAGGGTTGAAAGATGTTAAGAATAGGACAGGATCAGAGGAAGGGCGCTTCAATCAATTATTTGATTCATAATGTGTATTAAGTGAATCAATTTCTCTGTGCCTCAGTTTGTTCATGTGTAAAATGGTAGTGCTCACAGAACCTACCTATAGAGTTTCTGGGCCTACAAAGGGCCAAGCAGACCCTGTAGAAAAGGCTCTGTGAGTGACAGCCAGCATTGCTACTAATAAATGCCAGTATACACTGAAAGTGATTAGCCTGTAGCCAGCATTGAGCAGTGACAGCTATTATCTATTATCATTGTGCATCAGGTTCTTCTACAAAACATTCTCTCCTGCCACTGTTGGAAACAGAATCCAGAGCCAAAAAGTCATTGCTTTGGTGACTTGCATGTCATCAGGAGTATTTTTTAAGCCCAGCTCTTAGCAATTTGGTGAAGGGAAGCTGCTGTGATGCGATGCCCTGATCCTTCCTCTGAGAGGAAAGGCACTGTCTGTAATGGTGCCAAAATTCTGCCTTGGCTATCTAACTACAGGGAACAAAGGGCTTCTCAAGCATCTGTGCTCCAGGTCTCAATGCTCAGGGTTAGATTTCCTGTTATAAGAAAATTTTCTGCACAGAATGTCACCCAAGGAGGATCTAGGGTTTAATGTCCTTGGCTACATAAAACATGGCCAGTCGGCCAAACGGAGGCTGCCTGAACTCAGGGTGGGGACTGCCAAAGATTCTCAAGGGGAGAAAGGTCAATTAGTGGTTTCTGATACTAATGAGCTAGTGACCTTTTGCTCATTTATTTGTTCCATCAGCAAAGTTGAACTGAGCACATAGGCTGTGCCAGGCATGAGACATAAATGGTGGCAAAAGCAGACCCCATTTATTCTCAGAGGTTAGTATTTATAATTTAGGAAAAGAGACAGGCATCGACTAAATAACCAAAGAGGTAATTGCAAAAATACAGCTGTGACCAGTGTTGGAAGGAGAGGTCTGTGGTTACTATGAGAGCAGGTGACATCCAGGTGGCGCTTCTGGAAAGTTTTCCTGAGTATGACACCTGGGTTGGGATCTGAAGATAAGAGGACAAATTGGGGGGGGGGGGCGCATTCCAGAGAGATTGTACATCCATCCAACCCACTAATGGGTGCTTTATATATAATATCAATTCATCCTCTCAACAGTTTTTCTCTAGATAAGAAAACGGAGACAGACATTAAAGTAGACAGAGCTAGAAATAGGTAGAAGCAGGTTTTGCCACCAGCTGTCTCTGCCTTACAATCACTCTTCCCCACCTAACTTTCTGCTGATGAACCAGCTATCATGAAATTGCACGTAGCCTGCACATAAGGAGCGTGCAGCTGTGGTCACCTTTTAGAAACCCCTGGGTACGGAATCACATCCTTTCCTGGTCCTAGGGAGAGCTTCTCTGCTGCTTTCAACTCCTTAACTGACCAAGATACTCCCTATCCTTTGTCAACTCAAGGGTTTAGTGAGCAACCACAGAGCACAATGGAAGACACCCTGATGGGCCTGAGTTGGTGGGGGGCAGGGGGGGTGCGGATTCAAATGCAAACAGATGGCAGATGCTCAGCTTGAGTGAGGTGGAGGGGATGAAGTTTGATGGGGAATGGATACCATGGGGTGTTGTGTCCCGTCCAAAATGTTATCACCTAGCCTAGGTGGTGTTCGTCAGGATGTGTGGGCCCAGTGTTACCATACCTTTCAAGTTTTTTAGAAGAGGGGAAATTTGACTTTTATGTAACATCTCTAGATTTTTAAAATTTGGCAACCAAGTAAAAATGTTTTTAAATACTATGCCTGCCAAACAGGACAGATTTTACAGACTATATCTTATTTACAACGTCTGGTTTAGGCAAATGTGGTTTTCCTAGATTACTATAGGATTCACATCTATAAAGCTTATAGAAATCTAGGATTCTCCATCTGTGTTTCTAAAATGGGAAGAAACGAAAAGAGGTTGGGGAGGGAACCAAGGGCCAGGCACTTTACTTTTGTAGCATCTCATTTAATCCTCAGAACACAATGGAAAAATTCTACATGGGGTAACCCTAGCCCAAAGATACTGAGTGATTTTTCCAAGGTGACAGAGGATAACAAGTAAAGCCCCAGACCCTTTGGACCCAAAACACTCTGCTTCTATAGTGAGTCATGTCTAGTGATGTTATAAATACTATCCAAGCTCCAGACAATCTATGGAATTATCTTTTTTCCAAATGATAGTTCCTATTTCTGGAATAATGCTAAAGTACCTAAAAATATTTGCAGTAATAGCAGAGTGAGTTTGGACATGGAGTCTGGTCTTCAACTGAATGTGTCAGAAACCTTGAAAGAGCCTTGGTCGTTAATCTTACAGTCGGTTCTACTTTGGTAGGCCTTTGTCTCACAAGGAGATGCATAAAGATATACGTCCAAGAATTTTCCCATTGTGATATTTATGATAAAAAAAAATTGGAAACAACCTAAAGTGCTCAACAACACAGGACTAGCTATATAACTTATAGTATACTGTGGAATGAGAATTTTATAGTTTCATTAAAAATTATGCTGAAATACATCTGTTGACATAGAATTCTTGTCAAGCAAAGAATAAATTATGAGCTATATGATCCCATTTTTGCAAAAAATAGTCATGCACAGAATTTGATCTATATATAAATATTAAATGGTCTGGGAATATGTATAGATTATGGTTATTTAAAAAGAGTTTTGTTTTGCCTCTGTATTTTATGAGGATTTTGGGGGCAATAACTATGCATTATTTTTGTATGAGTAAAGTAATTTAAAAAAAACTTTGAAGGAAAAAAACGAGATTCTAAGAAATACTGACAAGGGAGTTCTTTGCTTCATGTGAATGTCCCCCCAAAATCCTTCATGTGATTTTTCAAATAAGTGTCTTTTAAATGCCTACAAAGAAGCTGCCATCATACATCTTGGTAATTTTTTCCCTTTGAAGTTGGGCTGGCCAATGATCTAAGTATTTGCCCTCCAAACCCTAGACTAGGGCTTCGCATGCCAGCCTTGTAACAAATACAAGTGCAATTCACCAGCACAGTTCACAGCAAAACAGCACGGCACGCCAGAGAACTCCAGGTGGATTTGGGAGGCTGACTGTAGGATCATGGAAAGAGTTGAATCCAAGAAGACGGACAGGAATCAGAAGGTCCGAGTGTCAACAAGGTGTGCTTACATTCTGCTGAAGGCAGTGGGAGCCATTGATGGCTATCTGGCAGAAGAGTGACACAGCAGGTTTGGGTTTTAGAAAACAAAAATCTTACCTTATATACATCTCTTCCCGATTATTATCTTTGTAGAAATTCTAGATAAGGGAGGAAAAACAGTGATGAATGTTTTTCTTTGCAGAACAACAGGGGTGGAGGGCATTGTAATGAAGATGAGAGGAAACTGCTATTTACTCTCTGGGCGAGATGGGAGCAAGAAATTTACTTTCCTGAATGCACCAAACTGCTTATTCTGAATGGAAAGTCACTTCCCTGATCCTTAGACTATAGAGGGACACAGGAAGTATCCCAGCCATCACATCAGGAGGTGCAGTCCAGCTACTTGCTACGTTGAGAGAGAGGCTTTCAAGGAGCCTGCGGAAGTTTACTTTGACAAGTCTACTATGAAAGGCAGCCCAGCTTGACCTTTAAAAGCTCAGATCCTGCACTGAGGAGAACTTGAGTTGGAATCAGAGTAATAGCAATAGCTAGAGTAATAGTAACATTAATCACAACAGATCCCAGTGATGATAACAGATCCTAACTTTTAACAGTGCAGAACTATCAAGAGTTATGCTGAGATTCCACAGTCAAAAGGCTCACACAGACCAGTGGTTGTTCTGGAATCACATGCATTTTAAAACAAGTCCTCACAGATTTTGCGTCAGGAGGTTAGGATCGCACACTTGAGCCACACCTGGAGACGATCCAGGTTTAATTCAACGCACCCGTGTGCACCTCAGGCTCTCAGAGGGTGAGACGGTGTGTTTCAGGGCACAGTCGGTGGTTGGCAGAGTCCCATAAGACCTGCAGACACGCCCACCCCATCCTGTTCTTCGTGATATTGTGTTTAAGCCACACTCCAAAATCAACAAGATGTGCTTAAATTCTATGCTGGGTTTAAACTGCTTACAGACCTACCTTTCCCAACTTTCTTCCAGGTCAGATTCTGTCAGTTGAAGGCCAGTTTCTTCAACCAACTTCCACCTCTCCAATGACAAGAAACTGTAAACTCCTAGAAAACCCCTCCTTTGCACCCTTTATGTAAAGTGGGCCGTGTGGAGTTATCAGCAATAAATTCCTTTCAGTTGTAAGCAGGAATTTTAACTCCCCTTAGCATTTCAGAAAATCGGTGGCAATATCTAGGGTGTTTAAAGAGTCCTCTGAGGGCAAATGGAGGACACACAACAGAACTCTGGGCTCACAATTTATACTTCTGGAGCGCTGGAAATGTCGGGGGGATTGATGTACTAGACGCCACGCGGCCCTTTGGCCAACCTTACTCATTTCAGTTCCCTTAGGGTGGGTTGACCTGGTGAATAGGAAGCACCATTGCTGCTCTAGCTGTCTCATAACCACATTACGGGACATCTGAAGGGGAGACTGGGAGCTGGCCCACGGCAGGTCGTGTGGTACAGGGGTGAAGGGTTTGGAGTTAGCTGCTCTGGTTAGCTTGTCCCATAGTAATCGTCTATAAATCCTAGTTATGGGCAGTACTTCATTCCGTAAGATAAGGAAACTAACACACAGTGAGCAGTTAACCATGGGTCAGAACTGCACTCTTGCCTGGAAAATTCCAGGGACAGAGAAGCCTGGCAGGTTACAGTCCATGAGGTTGCAAAGAGTCAGACACAGCTGAGCGACTGAGCACATGCCCAGAGGACTGCATGACCTATGAATTAGGTACTGTTATCTTTACCATGTAACAGACAAGCAAACTGAACCTTCAGAAAATTTCCTTGGGTATTCTATTAATGATCCGAGAGGGGGTGAGAATAGGCTGTGTGACTCCAAAGCGCATGCTCTTAACCTCTTTACACCGCCGCTTTCTTTCTCTATGGTGTGTTAAGTGCCAAAGGAGATACTGTCATCCCTTGGTATCTTCAGGGTCACAGTGCCG
Organism: Neotragus pygmaeus; assembly: GCA_006410875.1. Taxonomy (NCBI): domain Eukaryota; kingdom Metazoa; phylum Chordata; class Mammalia; order Artiodactyla; family Bovidae; genus Neotragus; species Neotragus pygmaeus. Next base: position 49,337 of record SJYV01049734.1, on the reverse strand, counting down.
GGACCACCACAGACACCGGAATACAAGGATGCTCAAGTCTCTTACATAAAATGGTACATTAATAGTATTTACGTATAACCTGCACACATCCGTATACTTTAAGTCATCTCGAGATTATTTGTATTTACTAAAACAATGTAAATGCTATGTAAACAGTTGTAAATCCAATGTAAATGCTATGTAAACAGTGGCTGCTGCTACTGATAAGTCACTTCAGTCGTGTCTGTGTGACTCTGTGCGACCCCATAGACGGCAGCCCACCAGGCTCCCCCATCCCTGGGATTNCAGTCTGGAATATTCATTGGAAGGACTGATGCTGAAGCTGAAACTCCTTGGCCACCTGATGTGAAAAACTGACTCATTTGAAAAGACCCTGATGCTGGGAAAGATTGAAGGCAGGAGGAGAAGGGGACGACAGAGGATGAGATGGTTGGATGGCATCACCCACTCAGTGTACATGAGTTTGAGTGAACTCCAGGAGTTGGTGATGGACAGGGAAGCCTGGTGTACTGCAGTCCATGGGGTCGCAGAGTCAGACACAACTGAGCGACTGAACTGAACTTGGGGCTTCCCAGGTAGTGTTAGTGGTAAAGAACCTGCCTTGACAGGTTCAGCCATAACAGTCATGGTTGGATCCCTGGGTTGAGAAGATCCCCTGGAGGAGGGCATGGCAACCCACTTGGGTATTCTTGCCTGGAGAATCCCATGGACAGAGAAGCCTGGCAGGCTATGGTCCATTGGGTCGCAAAGAGGCAGACATAACTAAAGTGACCTCATGAGCACATTGATCATATAGTGTAGAAAGTATTTAAAATTTTCCCCCACCGACAAAATGAGAAAAAAATAAACATAAAATTGTAGTGTGGGCAATGGTGTGGGGAAACAATTATTTTTATAGACCCATATTGGGAGTGAATCAGTACAACTTTCTGGGGTAGCAATTTTCACAGTATCTGTAAAAACTGTAAAAATACATATCTTTTGATCCAATAATTCTATTTGGGGAATCTATTTTACAGAAATAATCCCATAAGTAGGTAAGGGTATATTTATAATACTTAGAAATTGTGTCTAATAGTAAAATAGTTGGAAGCATTCTAAATGTCCAATTAAAGCATATTCCCAAAATATGATTCAATGAAGCCATTAAAAAGTAGGCCAGAGATCAATATTTTGACACAAAAATCTCCATAAAATATATAGTTGAGAAAACCAAATCTCAGAACAATATTTGTTTTTTTAATTTAACCATCTTACAAAGAAACTACCATGTCCTAGGCATTATTCTAAACAGCTTACAAATTTTAACTCATTTAATCTACCATCACAATCTTATGAAATATTTGCTGATGGGGAAATTAAAGCACAAAGAGGTCAGGGTCACACAGTTGGTAAATATTAATAACAACAGTCTGGCTCCAGCATCTGACCTCACGCACCAAATGCTCTATGTGAGTGGAAGTGGGTGTCTACTTCATGTGTCTGTGTGTGTTTATAAATGTGACCATCAGGAAGGATAAACACCAAACTCTAAATGCACATTGTTTCAGACAAAGGGTCTAGGTGGAGGAACAGAAGAGGACAGTGTTCACTTTTCAATTTAAATGTTCATATGTTACTTGAACAAGTTACAACATTTGTTGTAATATTAATATTCTAAATCTTAAAAACAAAAACTAAAATGGTGATATTCCTTAAGTAACTATTAGTGCTAGGCAATATGCTAGAGTGGGGGTGGGGAGAAAGATAGGCATATATGTATACACATATATATAAAGAATTACGCCTGCTCTTGAGTGGCCCGCAGGCTAGGTATGGAGACACAGAAGGATTGCAGTTTTGCTTCATGGTTACCTCTCAATCGCTTATTCTGCACCGTGTGTATGCCCTCAGTTGCTAAGTCGTGTCCGACTCTGCAACTCCACAACTGTAGCCTGCCAGGCTCCTTTGTGCACAGGATTTTCCAGGCAAGGATTCTAGAGTGGGTTGTCATTTCCTTCTCCAGTGGTCTTCCCACCCCAGGAGCCCTTGTCTACTTCGTCTCCTGCATTAGCAGATGAATTCTTAACCACTGAGCCAGACACTGTCTAATCTCTTTTTCTTAAGAAATAATAACGGTCATTCTGATAAGTAAAAATGATTCCTCTTATTTTGAAGATGAGGTAATCAAGGCTCAGAGAGGTTAAATGTCCTTCCCAGTATCACTCTGCTAGTAAGCGGTGACCTTGGGAATCAAGACAATCACTTCAGTGTTTCTCGCAGAGAAACACTGGTGTGTTCTCAGGCATCTTGAGTCGACAAGCACTTCTCAGGATACATCTGTTTCTGCCTACTCTGCCTGCAGCAGTTTAGGTCTCAAGAGTTCCTAGGAGGGGGAAAGTAAGGAAGGCAAGGACTCTGGAGGGTCATTTTGCCCAGAAGCCAAACCAGACTGCAAGGAGATGACATCTCAAACGGTGGCTGCGATCAGACAAATCCATCTTCGCTGTAGGAAAAGCACCTGTTCCCTGCTCTCANGGGGAAAGTAAGGAAGGCAAGGACTCTGGAGGGTCATTTTGCCCAGAAGCCAAACCAGACTGCAAGGAGATGACATCTCAAACGGTGGCTGCGATCAGACAAATCCATCTTCGCTGTAGGAAAAGCACCTGTTCCCTGCTCTCAAGGAGAGATGCAAATTGCTCTGTGATTTAGCCCTGTCTGGCTCAGTCACAGCTGTGCCTCACTCCTTCTGGGATGGTCACTTCAAGTCTTGTTTTCAATCTTATGACAATTCATTCAACCCGTGTTTGGGGTGTGATTTCTCACAGCCCCCTGGAAGAAGACACATGAGGCTGTGAGCCTGGCCAGATCAGCGGCTGTCTGTCCTGGCTCACGGTAGAGTCATAAGGGGAGCGTCTACAAAACTCAAGGCCCGCCCTAGGCTGATGTCTTTGTATCTCTGGAGATGAGGGTCAGCCAGTAAGCAGTATTTTATTTCTTTTCTCTAGACAATTCTAATGTGCAGTCAACATTAAGAACCATTGGTTTTCTCTGCTGTTTTGCAGACTTAAATATGCCCAGGGATCACCTGAGCACTGCATTCATGATTCTGATTCATCAAATTTGGTTTAGGGCCTGAGATTCTGCATTTTAACAAGCTCCCAACGGATGCTATACTGTTGGTTCTTTGAGAAGCAAGGGTTTAGAAAAAACAAAGTCTTGGGTTTCTGATTATTTTTCAGCCACAAGGTAAGAAGACTAGTCTTATGGTCTAGGGTTGGTGAGATGGATGGGCAGATTGGTATGAAATAACTCATCCATCCATCATTCATCACCATCCATCTAGCCATCTGTGTGTTCAACATGAATTCTTCTGGGACCTAGGAATTCAGATTTTTCAGAAACAGCAATTCACTGACCTCCAGGAGTTCACGGTCTAGCAGTGAAAGCAGATATAGAAATAAAAACTAACCATAATTCACGATACTATCATTTATTGAGTACGTGTGTTCCAGATGTTGTGCTAAGCTGGCTTTATTGATTATCTTGTTCAATGCTCACATAATCTCCTTGAAGTAGGCATCATTATCACCCTCAATTTGTAGGCTAGGTTCGAGGCCCCCATGAGGCTGGGTTCTAATCTTGATCCTGCCAAGGTCACACGCTTTCTTTTGAGTCCAACAGTGGAGTGTAAGTGACAAGGAAAAAGAGCTGTGAGACTCTCAGAGTGATGCAGTAATCCCTCACTTGGTGGAAGGAGGGGTGGCACCCTGGGCACCTGGCATCTGTGCTCCTGCCTCGACGGGGATGGAGGGGGCTCACACTCCCCCCAAAAAGGTTTGCATTTAGTATAGAAGGTCTTCAGAGGGAGGACCCCAGGCCCACAGCCTCTATCAGTGCTGGACTGGACTTTCACTTATTCCTTTAAAGACTGTGTATGGTGTGCTTCTTATGATAGGTCCACTTTCAGCTGAACTGGTTTGAGATCTAGGCCCCTGAATACACCTTTTCTGTCTCCTTCAGGCTTCTGACCCCTTGCCCCTTCTGGAAATATTCCCAGGCAGATGGAATACAGGAGGGTAGAGAGTGTCTTGTTATTCCATTTAATGTGGGACTCTCACTTTAAGACAGATGTGGACAATGGGAGTGGGCTCCAAAGACAGCTCTAAGGATGGGGAGGGGCGAGATACTGTGTAAGGTCGTGCATGCACAAGAGCATAGGAATACTGAAATTTAGCACCACTGCATACCCTAACACTGGTGCCCTGATTCAGGGTTTCAACTGCTACCAGAGGGGAGGCTGCCAGACCGTGTGCCCACCTAACTGTGTCTGCTCAGAGTGGGTACTGCGATTAGCGGAGGCCCTGAAAGATGGGAGGAGCTGGAAGAGAAATGGCACAGAGGCTCATGGCTTCAACTCATTAGACCAGTATCCACCTGACTGGGCTTCCCAGGCAGCTCAGTTGTGAAGAAAGTGCCTGCCAATGCAGGAGGCACAAGTTCAATCCCTGGGTCGGAAGATCGCCTGGAAGAGGAAATAGCAACCCACTCCAGTATTCTTGTTTGGAGAATTCCATGGACAGAGGAGCCTGGGTGGCTGCAGTCGATGGGGTCACTAGAGTCGGACACGACTGCGTGACTGAGCACACACATGCATCCACTAGATTAATGATAACAATAGCTGCTATTTCCAGACGGCCTACAAGGCATCACAAACTGTAATATGTACTTTTCATGACGTGTCTTGTTCATTCTCAATAAAAGCTCTCAGAGTTGGATGGTATTTTTATCCCCAATTTGCAGCTAAGGAAACTGAGGCTCAGAAAGTCAAAAGGAAGGAGCAGGGACTTGGTCCCTGGGTGCTCTGACGGGGTTCTGATACTGTGGGTTGGGCTTGATTAGCTATGAAAAATCATTCACACCTCTATTGCAGCAGAAAAATAATGAGCTGTTTTTAATTTCCTTGACCTCTAAGGACTCCTTTTTATAAATAATCACTCAGGAAGGATTTGAAAATCCTGCTGATCATCTGAAGACTGGCTGCAGGGCCCCATCGGCTTATATGAGTGGAAATTGCCAGCACCATCCCTGGTTTCACTTCTGGCCAATATTTAGATTTTCCTTTCTTGAGCTTTAAGAAAAATATTAACACGGGCAAAATGTCACCTCTTCCCTGGACAATCAGTCTCAACACCCAGCGAGGAGCAGAGGAAGGGCCTCTCCTCCAGCTGCGCGGCCTTTGCTCTCCAGGCTGTTTAGTGAGGGCTATGCATGGACACAGGAGGGGGCACGGCCAGCTGGGGTGGTGCCGCCTGGGCTCAAGTCTGCCCCCTGGGCTCTGCCTGCTGGGCCGTGGAGGGAGGGTCATGGCGAGGGTCAGAATAAGACCTTCAGCGTGCTTTTGTTGTTAAAGCAAAATTTTCCTAAGAGGATTGGGGAAAGAATTCAAGATTGACTATATATTAGAGAACCAAACAAATCAGGTAATCTACAAATAGGAGGGGGAGGGAACTTGGGATGTGTGAGCCATCCCAAGGGCTTCACACCTTAGGAGAGGCCCTCACTTCTCATGGTGTCAGAGATAGATGCGGGGAGTTAGGGAGCGGATCAAACAGCGTTTATTCAGCTTCTACTTGCTGTGTCCATTCTTCAGTATAACCACAGCAGGCTTATTATCCCCATTTTACAGATGGGGCACACTGAAGCCAACGCTGTTTCATGACTGGTCCAAAGGTGTGCAGCTGCTGAATGGCGGAACCAAGATGAAAATCCTCCAANTGCTGTGTCCATTCTTCAGTATAACCACAGCAGGCTTATTATCCCCATTTTACAGATGGGGCACACTGAAGCCAACGCTGTTTCATGACTGGTCCAAAGGTGTGCAGCTGCTGAATGGCGGAACCAAGATGAAAATCCTCCAACAGCATACAAATGATCAATGTGCACATGAAAAGATTCTCAACATCATTAGCCATGCAGGAAATGGTAACTGAAATGACAGGGAGATATCATTTCATATCTGCTAGTGAAGTGAAGGGCTTCCCTGGTGGCTTAGAGGTTAAAGCGTCTGCCTCCAATGTGGGAGACCCAGGTTTGATCCCTGGGTTGGGAAGATCCCCTGGAGAAGGAAATGGCAATCCACTTCAGTATTCTTGCCTGGAGAATCCCATGGACAGAGAAGCCTAGTAGGTTACAGTCCATGGGGTCGCAAAGAGTCGGATACGACTGAGCGACTTCACCTTACCTAGTGAAGTGAAAGTCACTCAGTCATGTCTGACTCTTTGTGACCCCATGGATTATATAGTCCATGGAATTCTCCAGGCTAGAATACTGGAGTGGGTAGCCTTTCCCATTTCCAGGGGATCCTCCCAACCCAGGGATCAAACCCAGGTCTCCTGTATCACAAGCAGATTCTTTACCAGCTGAGCCACAAAGGAAGCCCTCATATCTGCTAGGATGTCTATAATTGGTAGGAAACATACTAACAGAGGGATGTGGAGAAATTGGAACTCTTGCACATTGCAGGTAGGAATGTAACTGGTATAGTTACTTTGGAAAACGGTTTTGTGGTTCCTCAGAAGGGTAAATATAGAGTTGCCATATGACCCAGAAATTCCACGCCTAGTTATGCACCCAAGAGCACTGTGAACATGTGTCCACGCAAACATTTGTATATGAACGGTCATAGTAGAGACAGTCTAAGTAGTCATCAGCTGATGAATGGATAAACAGCACAGGGTATATCCAATCAAAAGAAGTGAAATCTGACACAGGCTGCTGCATGACGGACCCTGAGAACATGCTATAGCCACAAAGGACTATGCATTGTATAATTCTATTTATAGGAAACTTCCAGAATAAACACATGCATAGACACCCTGAAGAAGGGGAGGGGATGATGGTGAAGGGGCATGGGCTTTCTTTCGGGAGGTGACAAAAATGTTCTAAAAGTGATTGTGGTAGTGGTTGCACAGCTCCGTGAGTACACCAAAAGCCACATTGGCCATGTGTACGTTGTTGGAAGATTTTCATCTTGGTTCCACTACTCGTCGCTTTAGGTGAACTGTCTGCTGTATGAATCGTATCTCAATAAGCTGTTAGAACATTGTCCTGAGCCCAAGGTCCGTGCTCCTAGGTGCTGTCCACTGTCCTCTGCCTCCCAAGGCCTGTGTGCTGGAGCTGAGCAGAGCTGGGTTCAGTCCCAGCTCGTCCACTTGACTAGCTTGACCTAGTCTCCTCAGACAAGACACTTGCCTGAGCTTTAGGGGCAATGCTGTGAAATGAGATCAAACAGAGAAAACTCAACTAAAGGAGGCAATACAGAGAGATCGCTTAATGAGTTTTCCACAGATCGCATGTGCTCCAGATCTGCTGACTGTGATCATTATCTGTCAAATATTAAAAACGACAAAAAGAAAAGACAGCAAGAATTATTCCACAGGTAAGAGATAACAAAAGTGAACACCCTGGTGGATTATCTCCCTCTCTGCTACACAGCAAAGTTTCTTTTATCACCTGTTCCATCAATATCAAAGAAATAGCCACTGCAGAGAGATGTGAGATTTCTTCCAAAAATGGAGTTTCTCTGATACCCACGAGCCTCGGATTGGTCTCCAGGGGAGGACAGAGCCCCTGGGCGCCTGAGCCCTGGGCCTCAGGCCCGCCCTCCTGGTTCCTCCCGCTCTGGGTCCTAAACTCACATTGACTCCAGCAGCTGCATGTACTGCTCGTCTCCTCGGCCACCTTCCACTTCGTGGTCCAGCTTGAGGATGATTTCGTTTTCAAACTGAAGAAATAGGAGATGAAAGTCAACAATCACAATGTTAGAAGGCTGAATGTTGAAATTAGTCCATTCAAGACTTTAACCAGAGCTTCAGGGAGCTTTTATCATTTCCCAGGCTTCCCAGGTGGCGCTAGTGATAAAGAACATGCCCGGTAACACAAGAGATGTAAGAGACTTGGGCTCAGTCCCTGGGTCAGGAAGATCCCATGGAGAAGGGAATGGCAATGCACTCCATTATTCTTGCCTGGAGAATCCCATGGACAGAGGAGCCTGGCAGGCCACAGTCTATAGGGCTGTGAAGAGTCCGACATAACTTAGCAACTGAACAGCAGCAGCAACTCCCAGGTTTAGTGCTGAAAACTGGGAATGCATTATGAAACAGGACGCTGCACTTGCCTTTTAGGAGTTCCTTGGGAGTGGAGAAGAGCAGTAGGTGGTTAAGTGCTGGAGCAGAGAGATAGGCATATGAAAGAGAGACAGACAAATAGAGGGAAGTCTTCAGGGAAGGCACACAGCCCATGTCATTTGACTTTGTTCTCAGGTTTATGTTGAAATTTTTCAGGAGAGAGGAAAGAGAAAAGACATTCCAAGCAGAGAGCATGGGCAAAGGCTCTGAGGTACGTAACAGAGCACCAATCTTTAAGTTGGCATGATCAGCTATTGTTTCTGCATGCCTAGCGTTCCTTTTTTTATACTTGGAAAATCATATCCACCTTAATTTCAATTAGTGAGACTTAGGTGGGCTGAACACATCTCCCTAGCTCCAGGAGTGGGTACATGACATAGGCCAAGTCCTTGATCAGTGTCTTTCATTTTCCAGACCCTACAGTTAAGAAGGGCCCAGATCAAGCCAGTGAGACTCAAATCTGAGGTTTTGCTGGCACTCTTAGCAAAAAGAAGTCTTTCTGCTTAACTTGAAGATTTAAGCCAGAGGTTGCTGGGGAGGAACACAATGAAGGAGTCTGCCTAAGAATGACACTAATGTGGTGGAAAGCAGAGAGGAAGGGCTAGGAAGAGATTGAAACCTGATGATATTTTTGAGCTCCTGAATCAAACCACACCTGAAGGTATAATATTTATGTGAACTGATGCCTCAGAGAGTCAAGACTGGTGACAACTATAATAGAGGTCAGACTAGCTAAGTGAGGGCTTCCCAGATGGCTCAGAGGTAAAGAAACTGCCTGTCAATGCAGGAGACACAAGAGATGCAGCTTCCATCCCTGGATCAGGAAGATCCCCTGGAGGAGGAAATGGCACCCACTCCAGTATTCTTGTCTGGGAAATCTCATGGACAGAGGAGCCTGGTGAGCTACAGTCCATGCACGGAGTCACAAAGAGTTGGGCATGACTGAGCATGCATAGTTAAGTGGCCTGAAAGCACCTAGACACCAATTTTTGCAACATAGAAGCCAATATGTATTTTGTCTCCCATGTTCAATGTCAAGAAGCATTTCAACCCAGTTGAGTTTAGGGCTTATATAACATTTTGAAGGGCCATTCAGTGTCTCTTACATGGCCAAAATGCAAAAATGGTTTGCAAACTGTTTTAATATCATGCCTTGATGGGTCCATCCAAATCATGTGACCCAACTCATCTCTCCTTTTACTGCTAGATAAGAAACTGGCGTTTTGAGAAGGGAAGGAGGCTCTTGGTGAAGGTCGCCAACATTCAGGGAGCCCTTAGGCATTCCTGGGTCCTAACTCAGCCTCTTTACCTTTAGTCCTCACGATAGCCCCGTGAGGTCTGGAAGTCAAGGGTCGCCCTTAAATGCTCTCACGCACTGAAAGCAGCCGGCCCCACCCTCAGAGTGTCGGTTATTAGCACAGATGAAATAGAGGCTCAGAGAGCTTGAGTGGCTTGTTTAAAGTCTCAGGTGGATGGCAGAAATCTTCAGGCAAGTGCTCTCCAGTGCACAGAAGATCAAGCCCAGTTCATTTGGCTGGAATCCTTTAGGTGATGGAAGGCAGACCAGACTCGCTTTCTCCTTGGTTCACATAAGGCCTATGGGGATGTTGTTCCCTCTCTTCTGTGTGCTAAGGGCCAATGCAAGGACCAGAAACTTGCGCTTGTACAGTTTGTGCTGAGAAAGAATCTCCTATGTTTCCACAGTTGAGGAAGATTTATGGAAGGAGATGCACAGGTCTGGAAAGATGGGTAGAACTGTGATAAACATGAAAAGGAAGGGCATTCCAGACTGGGGAGGTGGGGATGGACTGAGCAAAGGTGTGGAGGTGGGACTATGGAGAAAAGTGAGAAGAACAGTTCAGCTGGAGCATAGAGTTCAAGAAAGGGTGGAAATAAGAACAGAGCCACAGGTATGGGGGTCAATGTGGTGAGGGTCTGAGCTGCCAATCTATACAGAATCATGCCCCTCATATGGTGCATTTTGTTAAGCCTGTTGTATATGCCAAGTGTCACTCAAAGTCAGGCTGGCGAGAATAGCCATGTCTACTGTGCTGAGCCGAGGTAGCAAGAGAGCCAGCCGAGGGACCACAAGAGAAGCTGCTGATGTTAGGTCAGGGGGTAAATAAGCACCGGCTTTAAGTGTCTCCTCCATCTCCTTCACCATCTCGGGAAAATGAGTAGGTCTTTCTAATCCTCAGCTTCTCGTTTATATCAGGGCTCAGCAAACTTCTTAAAGGGCCAGTTAGTAAATATTTTAGTTAGGCTTTGTGGGTCAGTCTGTCACAACTATTCAACTTCCCTGTTGTGGTACCAAAGCAGCCACAGCTGATACAAAAACAAATCAGCCAGATATAGTCCAATAAAGCTTCACCAAAGAAAAAAGTGGCAGGACAGATTTTGCCCGTGGGGTCATATTTGCTGATCCTGACTAATATAACAGGCATAACTGTGGTACCTCCGGCATGGGGTAGTTAGGGAGACGGGGGACATTTTATTTACAAAGCACTAGGCGATTTCACAGGCTCAAGTGTGCACTGGGTTTTCTTGTCATCTTACGATTACTGCTAATGTTATTGTTATTACTGCTGAATGTTACTGGAAAGCAGCTCTCAGGGAGAAAACCAGCTTTGCTGAGCTGTTCAATGGTAAATGCTGGCATGCTTCCTCCTCATGAGATGAACTTTCCTTTGGAGCTGAGAAGTGGATGGGGTAAATAAGCACTTGTCTCGGGCTCACAAAAGAGCCCAGAGGGAGGGAAATTACAGGGTGCCAGGAATGTGCAGAGCTGATGACGCCAGCCACGGCTGAGCCCTCCGGGGCGGGTTGGAGAGGGGAGGTTTCAGTCAAGTACATCCCAGGGCAGACTCTGGTCCTTTGGGCTGCTGGGGCCAGTGGTGGGCTACGCTTGGGAGTGGCTTTGACCACAAGCTTTGGCATCAAACAGATTTGGCATGGGGCTTCCCGGGTGGCACAGTGGTTATGTACCCACCTGCCAGTGCAGGCTACATGGGCTCAGTCTCTGGGGTGCGAAGGCCCTCTGGAGTAGGAAACGGTAGCCCACTCCACTGTTCTTGCCTGGACAATTCCATGGACAGAGGAGCCCGATGGGCTGCAGTCCATGGGGTCACAAAGAGTTGGATATGGCTGAACACACACACACACACACAGACAGACTTAGTTTGAGTCTTGCTTCGACCGTTTTTCTTACCACATGACCTTGAGCAAGTTAATAAGCCTGAGGCTCAGTTTTCTCATCTTTTAAATGGAACTTTAAAGCAGCACCTACTTTGTAGTGTTGAGGGGAGAAGTCAATGGGAAACGCATGTGAAAGGCCTGGCCTGGCATTTAGCACATAGCAAGTGCTTGGTATTTGTCAGTAACTTTCATTATGACATCACCGACACCGTCCTCATTGTTCGCATCTTAGTCTCATTTAACCTTTACAACAGTCAAGGGAGATGGGTGTCATCATCCCTGCTTTATCAATGAGGCACCTGAGGCAAAGTGGGACCTTTGCCTTGGGTTTCAAAGGATGATGTGTTTGACTTAGGGTATACCCAAGGCTCCCTTACACTCCCAAACACACACTACATTATGTCACCATGATAGGCCTTACTCCCAACACTGCCACTGTGTAGAGCTTAGGGAGTAGCCCCAGCTTCTCCAGATTATTTCCATTTCATCCACAACTAACAAGATTGCATCACATCACTGATGCCTCATCCCACCCTGCAAAGTGGATATTTGCTAAGGAGCATCTGCAGGTTACTTTTGCAGAAGTTGGATGCTACAGGGACTTCCCTTGTGGTCCAGGGATTAAGAATCTACCAGCCAATGCAGCAGACATGGGTTCAGTCCCTGGACCAGGAAGACTCCGCCTGCCGAGAGGCAACAGAGCTCATACACCGCAACTACGGAGCCCCTGCGCCACAGCTGCTGAAGTCCGCGCGCCCTAGCGCCCGTGCTCTGGAGGAGAAGCCGCTGCAGCGAGAGGCCCGTGAACCACAACTCACAGAGAGCTCTCACCAAGCCGCAACCAGAGGAAGCCTGCGTGCAGCAAGACCCAGCACTGCCAAAAGTGAATACACGATAAAAAAAGATCATGCAGATGCCTAACTTGAACCTTCCGTGCTGAGGAGCAAAGAAATGAGCTCTAGGAGCTCAACTCCCTCTCGTGGCGGGGGGACCTCACACGGCCGCACGCTTGCATCATGCCTTCTTGGAACTGCTTCCTCTGTCTCTCCCGACTGCTTTGGAACTTCTCAGCTTTTTTCATCATCTTGTTTGCCTACATTTTTTTCTGATAGGAGCCCAGCTCCACCAAAGTGTGAAATTTAGGGGACAAGAGCTCTTCTTCAAAGTAAGGCCCTGCCTATGACATGGGAGGGGTCAGAGATGGTGACCAGCTAGGGTGGCACAGAGATAACAAAGAGAAGAGTGGCATCCATATGGCAGCCTGGGGTCTTCTTTGCTGCCAGTTGTCCTGGGGAGGTCAGAAGCCTGCCTAGCTAGGAGGAGCTGGAAAGGGACTGAACCCATGACAGCGTCATGCAAAGGCGGGAGGCTGATGGGAGTCGGTGCAGCTTCCTCCTTTTCTCTGAGTTGCCTCATCACTTCCTGTTTCATTTCATACTTCATGAAGCTTGAGTTTGGTATTATGATACCATAATAATGGTATTATTATACATATTTTGTGGATGAAAAACTGAGGCTGAGAAAGTTTACATAACTTGCCCAAATGTATTCAGCTTACAAGCATCAAGTCTGTCTGGCACCAAAGCATACTGTCCAGAAGACAGTAGGTGCTCAGTACATGTTTATTGAATTGATTTGCTCTTTTCCACATGCTATTCTAAGCCATCTGAATCACCAGTTTATCCCATGCCAAGACTCGGTCTCAGTGGAATCTGCCAAACTGATATCTTTGTTCATTCATTCACTCCACAAGCAATTACTGCGTTCCTGCAGGGTTCCAGGCGCTGCTTCGTGCTTGCTCAGTCCTGTCAGCCGTGTCCAGCTGTTTGTGACCCTATGGACTGTCCTCTCTTCATGGCACTGTCCAGGCGAGAACACTGGAGTGGCTTGCCCAGCCCTTCTCTAGGCCATCTTCCTGACCCAGGGATCGCACCCACATCTCCTGTGTCTCCACTCCAGGCGGGTTCTCTGCCACCGGTGCCCCCTGGCAAGCCGAGGGGAAGGCGCTGTCTTAAGTGCTGCTGTCAAATGCCGCCGTCTCTTCCTTCTCTAAGAAAGGCTTCCTCTCCTTCTGAGAGAGGAAGGCCCTCCTTCCTGCTGAGAGCTCAGATACTCATGATCAGGACATAATCCTGCTCCACAATCTGCCTCGTTGGTAACCACTCTACTCAGCCTCTGCATCACGGGACCTCCACTCCTTCCCACAGATGTCATCTGAAAAGACCATAGCCTCTCCCTCCACAAAGCATTTGCCGGCAAGACAACCGGTCTAACCATCCCCCTGGGGTTGCTTTGCTCAGGCAGTAGTGAGCTACCTTCATCATCCTGCATTATAAAAACATTCGCTGGAGTGTTCCTCTCTTTGCCGAGGCTCTCCCTCTGAAACGCTGTGGGACGGGGGTCTGAGTGCCTGCGTTCACCCTGAGGGCACTGACACGGCTCCCACTCCGTTCACATCGGGCGCTTGACAGGTGCTGAGTCCCGGGCCTCAGGGAACGGCGCTGGCCCTCAGAGAGCTCGCGGTCTTGCGATGGAGGCAGGCCTGTGAGCACACGGCCGTGCTCCGGGGCGGAGGTGGCAGGCCCGAGCCCTTTGCAGGCAGGATGAGAGGCACTTCACTTCAACTGCAGCAGGCCCACTGCAGCTGCAGCATGGCCAACCCGAAGCCCCTCTTGCTGAAATGTCTCAGTCCAGTGGATACGAATCCCAGTCCCAGGTGAAGACAGAGGCCCCTGACATGGTCTGGGGTGAAGTGATATACTCGTGAGGGGTAAAGGGTATCAGTCAAAAGCATCAGCTATTTTGCTGTGGTCAGAGGAGAAGGCAGGGGAATCTGGTGATGAGGCTGCAGAAGAAACCCCGCTCAGACAGACCGCCCTGTGAGCCTCCTCTCCCCCGGCCCCCAGAGTCTGCCCCCTCCCTGCCTCAGTCCCCGCATGCACCCCCTGCTGGAGCACACCTCCGTCTCCTGCATCCAGATGCTCCACTGCCCCCAGGAAGCAGGACAGGCTCTGTCCAGTGGGAGGCCACAGCTGGAAGGTGACAAGGACTCATCAGGTGAAGAATCAGAGGAAGAGCCCCGCGAAGGCACGGCAGCAAGAGAACTACGAGACACTGGGTGTCACGCCAGAGGGCCGCTGTGAGGGGGAGCAAAGGTCCTGCTGAGTGCCCCTGTGGGCGCTGCTGTCTCCTCTCACACCCACGCTTCAGAAAGGGAATGCTGTTGCGCTCTGGGCACCTGGTTCTTCTCTTATCTATTGGCATCGGGCACGGCCACAATGCTGCCTGGGTTTCAAACCCCGGTTCTGGGGTGTGCTCCAGGTCTGGCCATCAGGGCGGCGTGGCGCTCAGGGGGCCTGGCTTCCGCCCNAGAAACCCCGCTCAGACAGACCGCCCTGTGAGCCTCCTCTCCCCCGGCCCCCAGAGTCTGCCCCCTCCCTGCCTCAGTCCCCGCATGCACCCCCTGCTGGAGCACACCTCCGTCTCCTGCATCCAGATGCTCCACTGCCCCCAGGAAGCAGGACAGGCTCTGTCCAGTGGGAGGCCACAGCTGGAAGGTGACAAGGACTCATCAGGTGAAGAATCAGAGGAAGAGCCCCGCGAAGGCACGGCAGCAAGAGAACTACGAGACACTGGGTGTCACGCCAGAGGGCCGCTGTGAGGGGGAGCAAAGGTCCTGCTGAGTGCCCCTGTGGGCGCTGCTGTCTCCTCTCACACCCACGCTTCAGAAAGGGAATGCTGTTGCGCTCTGGGCACCTGGTTCTTCTCTTATCTATTGGCATCGGGCACGGCCACAATGCTGCCTGGGTTTCAAACCCCGGTTCTGGGGTGTGCTCCAGGTCTGGCCATCAGGGCGGCGTGGCGCTCAGGGGGCCTGGCTTCCGCCCTCCCCTGGGGATACCACCTATGTTGCTTGCTCTGAGCCAGGCAGGGACACCTGGGTTTGCTCATCCCACACTGGGCTCTGGTCTGGCACACAGCTGGCGGGCACGTGGGCAGCTGTCCCATTAGTCAGCACGACTCTCCTGTCTCTTCTGATAAGGCAGCGACGAAGAGAAGAGACTGGGGAAAGAGTTTACAATGAACAGAGGCGTGGAGCGAGGAGCCAGGGCACGACCCCATTCATGGAGACGCGCGGCTGCGTGCCGAGGGTTGCCTCAGAGTGGCATCCACGAGGGCAGGACAGTCCCACCATAGGCAAGCCTCAGAAGCCCTGAGGCCACCGAACATGACTGTCAGGCTGTCGCCCAGGGAGGACCTGGGTGAACTTCTCTTTCAGACACTGTGTGGCATCAGTACTGGGAGTGCTTCTGAGCACCTGCTCCAGGACATCTTCTGAGCCCGCTGGAGCCCGCCCCACTGGGGGGACCTGTGGGGAAGCAGAATGCCCTTCATCCCACCCAGGGTGCCCCTCCCATGTTCCCAAGCTTCACGACTCTGCCTTGAAAGATTCCAAACAACCTTCAAACATCCATCTGCAGCTGTGCCTTCCACCCTCCCGCACCCCCAGCCCAGCTGGCTGGCTATGGCCTCTTCCTGCATTTGCATTCCTCACCTGATTTCTCTACCGGCTCCCTGCAGGCGGAAGGCTGGTCCCCAGCCTCGGGGACCAGAGAATGCCTGTAAGTCCCTGAGTTGAAAGTGTACCCTCTTACACTGGGATTGTCACAGCTAACTAGTCTCTTTCCTCTTAGAACCTCTTTCCTCTTAGAACTTTTCCAAAGTGATTGGCACATCCGATAGATGTTTCTTGCAGAAACGAATCTGAGAAATTCAACAGGTCTGTTTACTGGGGAACACCTCCGTGCCTTGGCTCCATGCGTTATGCCCCCTGGAAATCTCCAAGAGGGGCTCTGACATGCAGGGCCTTCCTGAGGTATTTAACCTCCCGTCCCTCTTCCCGGAGCATCTGGTGGAATCAGTGCTCCATTTCGTGAGCAGCCACTGCTTCAGAGGGCACCACTGTTCTCTCAGTCAGCCCACATTTACTGCGATGAGGCCAGTGGCTGAACAGTGCAGCCTGGCTTGGGATCCTAGGGACCTGCGTGCCGCAACCTCTGCTCTGCATCTTTCTCATATGGCTAAGGGTAAGCGACTTCACTTCTCTAGGCTTCAGGGTTTCCATCCTAATATTGGGATGGGAACTTTCCTGGTGGTCCACTGGCTAAGACTCTGCATTCCCAATGCAGGGGGCCTGGGTCCGACCCCTGGTTAGGGAACTAGAACCCTCATGCCACAACTGAAAGATCCCATACACCGCAGCAAAGCCCGAAGATCCGCATGCTGCAGTGAAGGCTTGGCACAGTCAAATGAACAAACATATATGTGGGGTGATGTGCTGCCTACCTCACAGGGTTGTAAGAAAAAGATGGCATGAATTAATATATGGAAAGCACTCACAGGGACTGACACAGAGTCTACATGGTTAATGGCAGTCATTAGCATTATCATCAACATCAATTTTTTAACACGATGATGAGGAAGAAGCAGAAATGAGTGTAGTGTAAGGCAGTGTCTAATAACGATACTTCAGACAGCTGGAATGACAGAGAAATAGAAGGCAAAGGTCTCTTAAAGGGTGAGCTCTGGGGAGGGCTCTGCAGGATTCAGAGGCACACACAGATGTGCTGGCAGGCAGGACCATGAGTGTGGCCAAGAAGCAGAGGAAGAGGAACAGGAAGAGGATGCTCACCAAGGCAACACAATTCAAGTGAGCCGTAGGGATGCCTGGAGAACAGGTGAGGAGGCGGAAAGAGCTGGAGAAAACGGCTGGAACACTGGCTGAAGGCGGAGCAGGGAGGACCTGGAATGTAGGCGACAGGGTTTGGACTTCATTGGATGAGGATTAGGGAACCAATGAGCAAAGGAAGAATAAAGTCCGAAAGGATTTTAAGAAAGAGCAGTTTGGAAACTGCTGGCCTTTAGAAGGCACTTAGATACCTATTTTAAGGAAATTTTTTTGGTGCAGGATGTGGTGTAGAATGAGAGGCAGGAATGCCAGGGTGAGGAGGGAGTCCAACTAGGGGAGCACCAGGAAGGGAGGGAAGGGCCAGACCCGAGGGCCTCGCATCGCTGAGGCAGACCTGACGGGACGCAAAGACCAACCTCCCTGAACTGGGCCTGACTTCTGAATGGAGCCAGGATCCTGCTGTGGAAACCAGGGCCTACTTCACTGGCCAAGTGTCTGGAGTGGCTGGGCCTCCATTCTTCCAGTCCAGTGGGATTTTCAATGAAAACACGTGACCAGTGGCCCCTGCATTTGCCCCAAGTGGCCCCCTCTCTGCGTGCTGGGGAAAGCCCCACTCACTCCATCACAGCTCTGCAGGGCCCTCCTAGGCGTCGGGGCCTGAGCCTCTGCTTGCTGGTCACCTGACGCGTGGCCAAGTCTGACGCTCAGATCTGCGTTATCGCAGAGGCAGAAGTGCTGGGCCAAGGTGGGGCTCAGGTGTGTGCAGGGGGGAGGAGGAGCCCCTTGGGATGCACCCTGAGGGGGCTCTTCTGCAGGGAAGTAGGAGTCCTATCCTTTAGAGAAAGGGACCACACTGATGCCCAGCAAGAAAGGGTATTTTAATCTTGGCCTCTCGCGGGAAAGCATGATGCAACACTGACCAAATCCGCTCTGCCAGCTCATTCCAGGCACGTGAATCAATGTCCCCAGCCTCCCATCAAGCCTCTGAACGAAGCCCAGGCAGACGGAATGAAGGTATCATTATGGGGAAATGGGCTGGGGATTAGAGATGCTGGCCTGAGTTTCCAGCCTCATTTTTTACCTTTTTGAAATCCCCACTCCTTTGATATTCACACAGCATCATGTCGAAGAAGATTGGGATGGTGGCTTTCCGGAGCTCAGCCTCAGGGATAAGTGTCATCTCTAATATGGGTCCTACCATGCCTGGGATGAAGCAGATTTTGTTCTGGCCTGAAAGAGAAGAGGGACATGGGCCCATGAGACCATTTTCGTGATTTCATGGGAGAACCAGACCAAGCCTGGGAAAAGAAAAAAGGGAGGCAGAACAGTAAAAACAAAAGTTAACACTTATACAGTTGTTTACCCGGAGCCAGGCACCATTTTGGACACTTTACATATATTAACTCGTGTAAATGACTCATGCATCATCCAAAACAAGCTCCGTTGTTAGGGATAATAACCCAGGCGTGTGGAAGGCACATTGCTGTTTACAAGGCTTTTCACCTGCATATCTCCTTTGCAAATAGGGCCCTGATGGAGTGTGTTAGTGATGGCAAATCACAGGGATACTTGAAATGATGTCTGTCTACAGCACAAGCCATGTTTCTGAGATTTGGAAACATGCTTTTTTACCAACTGTTTTGTGAAAACAAGAAAAGCAAAATTTGCTGCCAAAAACCTGCTATAAAAGTATGGTCAGTGTAACAGTGGGAGTTAAAACATTGCTTTATGGTCAGATCAACTACAGCTTCTTGTTTCTCCTTCCTCACTTCAAGGCACTCCTGTGCCCCCTGCCCTGGCCCCTGGCACGGTCACCAGCTCACCAGCCACCTTATCACCAGGCCTGTGCTCCTGGTGCTTCTTCGTTGACAAGTTTTTCCTGCCCATTCCTCAACATCTGCCCTTTGCCACCGGGCTTCCCATGGATAGATACACTTTAGAAAAGCCCTGCCACATGCCCCCCAGCCCCCCCGCCCCTAGCTCCATCAGATGCCCTGCCCTGGCTAGTGGTCTGTCTCCTTAGCCAACTCGGCAACGATGGCTTCGTTTGATAGACAACGGCCTCTCCCACGGAGAGCTCTGTGAGAGCAGAGAGCATGTCTGTTCTTATTACATCTGTAGCACTGACCTTGGAGCATACTACCTCAGTAAATGCCCACTGAAGGAGGAAATAAATTTGTCTAGCTCTTATACGCACTGGCTATATGTGACTTGGAGATGTGTCATAGATATGCAACTGCCATGCCCAGCTGCTGAGACGACCACAGGAAAACACGTCTGTGTAGACTTTGTGGGGGCTCCCCTGGTGGCTCAGGGGTAAAGAATCCTCCTGTCAACGCAGGAGATGCAGCTTCGATCCCTGGGTTGGGAAGATCCCTTTGAGTAGGAAATGGCAATGCACTGCAGTATTCTTGCCCGGGAAATCCCATGGACAGAGGAGCCTGGCAGGGTACAGTCCATGGGTTTGCACAGAAGAGTCAGACATGACTTAGTGACTAAACGACAACAATAGCAACACTTAGCACAGAGTCTAGGATAATCAGCCCCGGGGCAGGGCCAGTGAGGCCCAGTGGTGAAGGGCACTGAAGCTGGCTCTAGATTGCCTGAAATAGGTAAAGGCATCTTCCATCAAACTAGCTGTGTGATGGAAGGCAAGCTGGCCTCTTGAGGCCTCTGTGTCTTCACCTGTAATATGAGAGTAATAGGTATTTTTACTTATCAAGCACCCTGGACAGTGGTTGGCACATGGGACACTTTGTATGGTGTTAGCTCTCACTGCTGTGATGTTTGGCCAAAATGAACCATGAAGGGCAGCCTTGTCGAGCAGAATTGAGCAGACTCCTCAGAACACACACATCAGACGTGGCAGAGAAAGGGAAAGGGAAGGGCACTCAGGAACTGGGGGGACTTCCTGGGGAGCATGGGCAAGCCCATCCCAGCAACCCTGCCAGTGAAGCTGACACCCAGGTGTTCCATCGGCAGCTGCGTCTTTCTCCTCCTGACTCTCAGAGCCCAAGAAGCCCATCCTGCTTTTCCCCACTGTCATGGTGCACACTGCATTGGTGGTCTTTGCCTGGGGGAGAGGGCTCCTGGGGTGCAGAAACTCAGGCGGTATGACATACAGCCTGGCACTGTTGCTTTCGATTAAAGCTGAGTAAAAGAGCCAAGAGGGAAGGCCGCAAGAAAATGAATTTTAATTCAGCCTAAATGAGGCTTAATGTTGGAGTGAGTGTTGCCCCAGAATTCAGATAAAAAGGCATCATCTTAGGAATATTTTCAGTTAGTGAGAATGAACTAGTGAAGGCAGGCAGAGAGGTGAGTGAAATATGAAGACACGTTTCCAGGATACCAGCTTCATTATATAGTGTGTTTGAATTATACTCTGCATTGTTCCAAACAGAAAAAAAAAAAAAACTAAACTAGCTTTCTTGCAGATTTATAGTAACTGCTAATCTAGGTTTCTGATTTTGTCCTTCAAGATCCTTTAAACCCTCAGTGGGGTTTTGAAATTCAAAGTCGAGTATAATAATAAGTAGGAGGTAAATGGGAAACTGTCAGATAAGCCACCATGGATTGGAGAAATTGCTTATGTGACAAAGGCCTTTAGAATACTGGAGGGCATTGGGTCTGATAAAGATATATTTGAGATGGTTTAAAATAAAGAGCAGACATGCCATAGACTAGGGATTTCCTAGGCACTTCTGACCTGCATTCTTTGCAGTCAGTTGAAGAGATGCTCAGAAGAATAGAGAAAGAGGAGAGAAAGACAATGATGATTTCTAAATGCAGTGTGATCTCAATGGCCCTTACAATGCTCCATAAAAAATTTTATTCATTTACATCAGAAATGGAATTTGAGCACACTGGATTTTGTGTTCAAGTAATCTGAATGTGTGCCTTTATATACATAGATGTGCACAGAGAGAACATATTTGTGGCTAAGTGAATGTGAACTCATTTTGGAAAAAAAAATCTCATTCAAGAGACATACCTGCTATTGTTCTTGAAAAAAGGCAAGGAAGGGAATGGGTGAGAGGGTCTTTCTCACATAATGGGAACAGATATCAATTAGAAAAGGCTTTTAAAGTCCCAACAAGTCAGTGGGATAAATCCAGATGCCGGGTTGCCCTGGCTCTGGGGAAGGATCTGGCAGAAATGAGAGCACAGGGAGGAGCTGAGGTCTATGGTGGAAAGCCGGCCGCCGTGCTCCCCTTCTGGTCTCTGCAAGGGCCTTGCCTGTCCTGCCTCGCAAGGGGAGAGGTGAGGTTGCAGGTGAATGTCTGAGAGCACTAGGAAGGCAGCCTGACAGAAAGAAACGAGAAAGAACAGGGAGAAGGAAGGGAGGAGGGTGGGGAAAGAGGAAGGAGAAAGACTGCCCTGTGGACCAGGCTGAGCATGAAGGTGGGAGCGTGCCTGGCCTCAGGAGGCTGACAGGAGGCCTGGGGTGCTCAGACTGAGAGCGCAGACCCTGAAACGAGCAGGATGAGGGCGAGTTATCACCCTCTGGATTTCAGATTCCTGCAAGCCTCCTAGGGACTCTGAAATGAAGCTGGGTTGATCAGAAATGACCCTGCTCATTGAAAAGAGGAAGAAGGAACACAGATCTCTGCCTCTCCATCTCAGGCTTAGGAAATGTCCCTCTTGGTACTGATCTAAGACAGGCAGTTGAGTCCCTCCTATGGCCCAGAATGTGCCCGGCCCAGCTTCCCTCCAGGTCCTGTAGAATCTCTGAGCCTGACAACCTGCCCCAAACTCCTCCACTGCCACTCCAGACTGTGTGGCTTTTTGAAGAAGTGAAGTGTAGTTGCTCAGCCATGTCCACCTCTTTGCAATCCCCTGGACTACAGCCCACCAGGCTCCTCTGTCTGTGGGATTTCCTAGACAAGAATCCTAGAGTGGGTAGCCATTCCCTTCTCCATGGGATCTTCCCAACCCACGGATGGAACCTGAGTCTCCTGTGTTGCAAGCAGATTGTTTTACACTCTGAGCCACCAGGGAAGCTTTGCGTCTGTCACTTAATTTTCCCCAGCCTCTATTATCTCATCTGGGGTCTTCCCTGGTGGTCCAGTAGCTAACACTCCATGCTTCCAATGCAAGGGGTGTGGGTTCAATCCCTGGTTGAGGGATATCAATACCCCATATGTCATATGGCAGTGGCCAAAATAAATAAAAATATTAAAAACATACTATCTCATCTATTAAATGGAGATATAATCAGAGTCCCTACCTGAAGAATTGTTGAGAAGCTTAAAACAAAGGGCTCTGTACAGGGTCTGGCTCGTTAGAAAGGCTCAGCAAATGCTGGTGCCAAGTGTGGTGATACCAAAGATGTGTATAAGAGACAGGTCCATGGGTTTGCACAGAAGAGTCAGACATGACTTAGTGACTAAACGACAACAATAGCAACACTTAGCACAGAGTCTAGGATAATCAGCCCCGGGGCAGGGCCAGTGAGGCCCAGTGGTGAAGGGCACTGAAGCTGGCTCTAGATTGCCTGAAATAGGTAAAGGCATCTTCCATCAAACTAGCTGTGTGATGGAAGGCAAGCTGGCCTCTTGAGGCCTCTGTGTCTTCACCTGTAATATGAGAGTAATAGGTATTTTTACTTATCAAGCACCCTGGACAGTGGTTGGCACATGGGACACTTTGTATGGTGTTAGCTCTCACTGCTGTGATGTTTGGCCAAAATGAACCATGAAGGGCAGCCTTGTCGAGCAGAATTGAGCAGACTCCTCAGAACACACACATCAGACGTGGCAGAGAAAGGGAAAGGGAAGGGCACTCAGGAACTGGGGGGACTTCCTGGGGAGCATGGGCAAGCCCATCCCAGCAACCCTGCCAGTGAAGCTGACACCCAGGTGTTCCATCGGCAGCTGCGTCTTTCTCCTCCTGACTCTCAGAGCCCAAGAAGCCCATCCTGCTTTTCCCCACTGTCATGGTGCACACTGCATTGGTGGTCTTTGCCTGGGGGAGAGGGCTCCTGGGGTGCAGAAACTCAGGCGGTATGACATACAGCCTGGCACTGTTGCTTTCGATTAAAGCTGAGTAAAAGAGCCAAGAGGGAAGGCCGCAAGAAAATGAATTTTAATTCAGCCTAAATGAGGCTTAATGTTGGAGTGAGTGTTGCCCCAGAATTCAGATAAAAAGGCATCATCTTAGGAATATTTTCAGTTAGTGAGAATGAACTAGTGAAGGCAGGCAGAGAGGTGAGTGAAATATGAAGACACGTTTCCAGGATACCAGCTTCATTATATAGTGTGTTTGAATTATACTCTGCATTGTTCCAAACAGAAAAAAAAAAAAAAATACTAAACTAGCTTTCTTGCAGATTTATAGTAACTGCTAATCTAGGTTTCTGATTTTGTCCTTCAAGATCCTTTAAACCCTCAGTGGGGTTTTGAAATTCAAAGTCGAGTATAATAATAAGTAGGAGGTAAATGGGAAACTGTCAGATAAGCCACCATGGATTGGAGAAATTGCTTATGTGACAAAGGCCTTTAGAATACTGGAGGGCATTGGGTCTGATAAAGATATATTTGAGATGGTTTAAAATAAAGAGCAGACATGCCATAGACTAGGGATTTCCTAGGCACTTCTGACCTGCATTCTTTGCAGTCAGTTGAAGAGATGCTCAGAAGAATAGAGAAAGAGGAGAGAAAGACAATGATGATTTCTAAATGCAGTGTGATCTCAATGGCCCTTACAATGCTCCATAAAAAATTTTATTCATTTACATCAGAAATGGAATTTGAGCACACTGGATTTTGTGTTCAAGTAATCTGAATGTGTGCCTTTATATACATAGATGTGCACAGAGAGAACATATTTGTGGCTAAGTGAATGTGAACTCATTTTGGAAAAAAAAATTCTCATTCAAGAGACATACCTGCTATTGTTCTTGAAAAAAGGCAAGGAAGGGAATGGGTGAGAGGGTCTTTCTCACATAATGGGAACAGATATCAATTAGAAAAGGCTTTTAAAGTCCCAACAAGTCAGTGGGATAAATCCAGATGCCGGGTTGCCCTGGCTCTGGGGAAGGATCTGGCAGAAATGAGAGCACAGGGAGGAGCTGAGGTCTATGGTGGAAAGCCGGCCGCCGTGCTCCCCTTCTGGTCTCTGCAAGGGCCTCGCCTGTCCTGCCTCGCAAGGGGAGAGGTGAGGTTGCAGGTGAATGTCTGAGAGCACTAGGAAGGCAGCCTGACAGAAAGAAACGAGAAAGAACAGGGAGAAGGAAGGGAGGAGGGTGGGGAAAGAGGAAGGAGAAAGACTGCCCTGTGGACCAGGCTGAGCATGAAGGTGGGAGCGTGCCTGGTCTCAGGAGGCTGACAGGAGGCCTGGGGTGCTCAGACTGAGAGCGCAGACCCTGAAACGAGCAGGATGAGGGCGAGTTATCACCCTCTGGATTTCAGATTCCTGCAAGCCTCCTAGGGACTCTGAAATGAAGCTGGGTTGATCAGAAATGACCCTGCTCATTGAAAAGAGGAAGAAGGAACACAGATCTCTGCCTCTCCATCTCAGGCTTAGGAAATGTCCCTCTTGGTACTGATCTAAGACAGGCAGTTGAGTCCCTCCTATGGCCCAGAATGTGCCCGGCCCAGCTTCCCTCCAGGTCCTGTAGAATCTCTGAGCCTGACAACCTGCCCCAAACTCCTCCACTGCCACTCCAGACTGTGTGGCTTTTTGAAGAAGTGAAGTGTAGTTGCTCAGCCATGTCCACCTCTTTGCAATCCCCTGGACTACAGCCCACCAGGCTCCTCTGTCTGTGGGATTTCCTAGACAAGAATCCTAGAGTGGGTAGCCATTCCCTTCTCCATGGGATCTTCCCAACCCACGGATGGAACCTGAGTCTCCTGTGTTGCAAGCAGATTGTTTTACACTCTGAGCCACCAGGGAAGCTTTGCGTCTGTCACTTAATTTTCCCCAGCCTCTATTATCTCATCTGGGGTCTTCCCTGGTGGTCCAGTAGCTAACACTCCATGCTTCCAATGCAAGGGGTGTGGGTTCAATCCCTGGTTGAGGGATATCAATACCCCATATGTCATATGGCAGTGGCCAAAATAAATAAAAATATTAAAAACATACTATCTCATCTATTAAATGGAGATATAATCAGAGTCCCTACCTGAAGAATTGTTGAGAAGCTTAAAACAAAGGGCTCTGTACAGGGTCTGGCTCGTTAGAAAGGCTCAGCAAATGCTGGTGCCAAGTGTGGTGATACCAATGCTGAGCAGCGCCAGCTCGGCCCAGGGTGAGTTGTGGGAAAAGCAACGTAAGCAGCTGCGGTCCAACCCCATGGTGCCCACTGGGGCTTTTCGTAGAAAGTCTCAGGCTGGTCAGTTTGTTCGTTTACTTCTAGAGTAAAGGGCTGGCACTGAAGGAGGTTGGATCAGATGTATCTTATCTCCCACAGCTGACATTGCTGCTGCCGCTGCTGCTGCGTCGCTTCAGTCGTGTCCGACTCTGTGCGACCCAATAGATGGCAGCCCACCAGGCTTCCCCGTCCCTGGGATTCTCCAGGCAAGAACACTGGAGTGGGTTGCCATCCTTCTCCAGTGGATGAAGGTGAAAAATGAAAGTGAAGTTGTTCAGTCGTATCCGACTCTTAAACAACCCCATGAACTGCAGTCCACCAGGCTCCTCCATCCATGGGATTTTCCAGGCAAGAGTACTGGAGTAGGGTGCCATTGCCATTACCAGCCTCCAACCCTTCTCTATCCCACTGAAACATGCTCTTATGTCTCCTCAAAGACGTCTGACAACCCCAGTCTGATCATGTCCCACAGCTACAGTCCTTGCATGGGTCCCCTTGGTCTGCAAGCCCAGTGGCCCGAAGCCCCATCTCCACACCCCGCCTCCCCCGCTCAGCTGCACCCCGCCCTGCGCTGCCCACCAAGCTCGTCCCTCCTGTGCCCGACTCCACCCGAGCCCCACCACCACTGGCCCCACAAGCAAATGTTACTTGTTCTCTATCCATTTTGGAGGCCACTTGGTCACAGTGTCTTTGAGCAGCTGGAATTAGGCTAGTCCAAGTTGAGACATGCTGTAAGTGTAAAAAACCCACTAGATTTCAAAGAAAGAGTTTTGGAAAACAAGCCAAAAAAGGTAACCTATCTGCATAATGTTTTATGTTGTTTATATGTTGAAATGATAACACTTTGGAATATGGAGTTAAATAAAATATATTGTTAGCATTAATTTCACTGCATTTTATCTTTTTAAAAAACGTGGATGCTAGAGCCTTTGAATCTAGACAGGTGGCTCACAGGTTAGTTCCCTAGGATGCCACAGCTCTGGGGCTCAGCGCCCCGCAGCCTTCACCGAGGCCGCCGAGCGCACTCACTAGGCGGGAGTCCTTCCTGCACTCTCTGGGCGCCCCAGCTTCTGCTCTACAGCGAGTTTCCTTTACGACCCCAATTAAGTAGCTCGGCAGTCAGTTTACTGTTCAGCGCAAGGCCGTGAGGTTGGGGGCTGTGATCTAACTACAGCTGTCTTCGGTTGCGGCCTCAGCCACTAGCGCAGTGCCTGACCTTTAAGGCCACTTGTCTTCATTTCCGGTTGCTGCTGTTATAAATCACCACAGGCAGTGGCTTAGCGCAACACAAACTAATCTTATAGTTCTGGAGGTCAGAAGTCTGAAACAGGTTTCTCCGGGCTGAAGTCAAGTGTGAGCAGGGCTGAGTTCTTTCTGGATGAAAGAACTTCTTTCTGAGGAAGAAACCATTTCTTTCCCTTCTCCAGCTTCTAGAGGTCGCCCACATTCCTTGGCTCATGTCCCCTTCCTCCATCTTCAAAGCCAGCAGTATTGCTTTTTCTAATCTTTATCCAACTCCCCTGCCACCTTTCTTCACTTCTAAGGTCCCTGTAATTGCTTTGGGTCCATATGGACAGTCCGGGATACTCCTACCATCTTCAAGATCCTTAATCACGCCTAAAAAGTCCGCTTTGCCATGTAAGGTAATTTATAAACAGGTGCTTTGGGGTTAGGACTTGGACACCTTTGATAGGTATTATTCTGCCTATCACTGTGCTCAATATTTGTTGCTAAATGAATAAATGGATGGTTGGTTGGATGGATGGATGGGTGGGTGGATGGATGGATGCCTTTCTAATCCCATTTCCTATTTCTGCCCAGCAGCTTCTCCCCAACTCAAGGAAGTCATGCTTGCTTAGGCTGGTTGTTTGCTTGGAATAGTTGCCACCCTTTCAGCTCTGACCACCCTAGGGTCTAATTCAAGAGCCACTGACTCAGTAGAGCCTTCCTCCTCTTTGCGTCAACTCCTGAGTCTCGACCACACATTTCACATTACGGAATGTGCTCTTAGTTTGCTCTTCAAACTCTCAGTTTGTCCTATGTTTAGAGCTAATGGTGGGCTTTTCCAGGGATGGAAGGGACATACATCCCCAACTCTCTCACTCTTCCCTGATGCTTAGCGGTGAGCTGGGCCTTCCACAGTGCTGAAAAAATGATGGTTCATTTGCTCTCACAGCTCTGCTGGGAGCGACCTCCCCACAGGTAAGGCTGTGATGCCAGCCACTGGAATTTATCTTTCTCTCCCATGAAGACTGTTAACACAGCAGACCAGCATTAACCCCAGTGAACATGGGCTGGTTAAGTACAAAGTCATTTTCACAAAATGTGCATTGCTTCCCTCCTAGCAGAAATCAAATGTTATGATGCTACACTATCAGGGAAAGTCCATTATATTTGGCATTATCCCAGGATCCAAACATACAAATAGCATTAACCCTTTAGTGGCTGGATCCTGGTACAGATCCTTCTCTCTATTAAGGCCTCCTTGCATGTGTTTTCTCTCACAAAAGTGCACACGCGTGCGCACACACACACACACACAAACACACTTGTCTAGACTTTTCCTTGAATAGTCTTCCAGCCTGAGATTATCTTTGCAATTAGCTATCTTATAATCACAGGGCTGCTCAAATCATTCTTGATGAGAAGAAGATGATGATGCTGATGATCATGGTGATGAAGCCCTGATTGCTTTGGGCATTAAAACAAAATTTTAAAACTTAACAGGCATTATGATTTACTCATTATCAGTAGTCTTTGGAAAACATAGTTTACTATTTCACATCCTTTGAAAATATCTTGCATATTCTGGAAAAAAAAATATTAGTAAGAACACTGGACTTCAGGTTGAGTCTGGCTCTTTCGTCTCATCTGAGTCACTGATTTGCTCTTGACCTTGGGGATGTCCCTGTATTTCTCTGGGCCTCAGTGACCTCACCTATAAAATCAGGGCACTGAATTAGATAATACATCAGATAGGGTAGTAGCGGAAATCTGATTACCACAGCTAAACCGAGTAAGCTCTGTTCAGTTTTCTTCCTTAAGACTGTCAGCCCAGAGCTGCTTCTCCATCCTTAGGGTGTTACTCTTCATGGCTTCAAGGTGGCTACTGCGCCTCCAGGCATCTTATTCTTTCTCAGAAAGGAACAATGGGAAAGACTACAAGCAAAAAAAAATGTGCTATGCTCACTGCTATGCCCTCCCTTTCATTTTAATTAGGAATTTTTTTTTCCTGAAATCCCAAGAAGTTTATTTCTGTTGATTCTCATTAGATAGAGCTGGGTGGGTCACATGGCCATCACTAGCTACAAATCATTGTTAACTGGACAAATTGTGATCATGAAAAAAAAACAAACAGGGATCAGTTAGCTAGGAAGAAGGATGGAATGGCTATTATGTGGGCACTCAGCCAGGTTTGCCACCAATAGCATCCATGGTTCACTCTGTCTTGGATGCTTCAGAAATTGCACTTTAAAACTCATCATTACCCGATGTAGTGTTCTCACTACATTGGTCCCCCATGTATGAAATGCTTTGTTCTCATTTGGATTAGCAGATTAATCTCATCAGCTTGCTGGAGAAAGCCTGCTAATGCCAACCTGAAGCAGACAGGCAAGGAGAAGGCAGCCAGGTGACTAAGGAGCAGCAGGGAAGTCCCTTCAGGCCAATGCGCCTTCCTCTTCCAAGGAGTCAGGCTAAGAGAAGAGGAGATGGCCATCCTTGCAACAGAACGTTTTACTTTTTGTTCTCACAGTGCACATCTGTGTCTTTGTTCGATTTCTCCATAATTCTATGAACATTTTACTTTGGGAAACTCTGCCTCCCTTGATGGATGTAGGCTTGGCGGGGGCATTGATGGAGCGGTCACCCAAGGAAGAACAACAGAAAGGTGCCTCCTAGAGAATGGACCTTTAGCAGAGTGATATAGGGATAGAACATCCTAAAGGAAACATCACACCACCTGCCCTGGATCCTTGAGTAGCTCTAATCCTACTCTTCACAGCCCATTTTCCCTTGCCCTTCCAATCAGTACCTTAATTAAGGCAGCCACAGTCAGCATCTCTTTCTTGCAACCCCCTGCTAAGTCACTTCAGTCGTGTCTGACTCTGTATGACCCTGTAGATGGCAGCCCACCAGGCTCCCCCGCCCCTGGGATTCTCCAGGCAAGAACACTAGAGTGGGTTGCCATTTCCTTCTCCAATGCATGAAAGTGAAAAGTGAAAGGGAAGTCACTCAGTCGTGTCCGACTCTTCGCGACCCCATGGACCGCAGCCCACCAGGCTCCTCTGTCCATGGGATTTTCCAGGCAAGAGTACTGGAGTGGGGTGCCATCGCCTTCTCTAACCTCTAAACCCTAACAAATATATCTTTGAATTCCACTAATTNCCCCATGGACCGCAGCTCACCAGGCTCCTCTGTCCATGGGATTTTCCAGGCAAGAGTACTGGAGTGGGGTGCCATCGCCTTCTCCAACCCCCAAACCCTAACAAATATATCTTTGAATTCCACTAATTCACCCCACAGGTTCTTGAATACAGCAAGGGGTCCATGACGCTTCTGGACAGACACACCAGTGTACTTGTCCTGCTCCTGTTCGCTGTTCCATTGTTCAGTCATGTCTGACTCTTTGCAACTCCATGGACTTGAATATAGCGTTCCCTGTCTTGAATCCACCTCTCATCCACTCTGTGATGCTGGACACACACTCTCTGCCTTTCTGTGCCTCAGTTTCCCTGTTGGTAAATCGGTGGGTTGGACAGACCTGTAGCTTCAATCTATTCTCTGAAGTGCTTCAGGGTTTCCCCCAGAAAATCTGCAGGGGTCTCCATAGGGGCTCAGGAGAGTAGCTCTAC
>SJYV01049734.1:0-19021 GCA_006410875.1 Neotragus pygmaeus | reverse complement strand
AATGAGAACAGCTTGTCTTTCATCCAATTTCTGTATTGAGCAGGTATATTCTTTTTATTGGTCCTCAGCTAAAAATAAACATTCAAAAAATGCTGGACAATATGCTCTCTAAAGGGCCCTTCCAGTTCTGATGTTCTGTGATTCTAAGCAGGTAGAGTATTTGGTAACATCTTTTCATTCATCAGCATAATTGGGAGCGCAAAAGCTCCTGCCAAAACAATCTATATCTAAATAAAATCTTCTGTGTGCAAAGTAACGGCAATGAAGGACATTCAGAAAAGCGCAGGCTGTGCGGAGGAGCTGGAAACAAAGCACAGATCCCTGTTTTGCAATCCTGGCAACACTTGGGATGTAGGTCTGGGAGAGGAAGCCCACCACAGCTTTACCTCGTCTCTGCTGTTGCAAAGCAGGGAAGGCAAACTCATCTGCAGGCTGAGTCTGGGCCCCTTGTTTCACTGGACACATCTGGTGCTTTTAAAACTTTCAACTAGTTACACCAATATTAATAAATTAGAAAATGCATTTAAAAGTTATGTTTCTGGGCTTCTTTTGATAAACTGGCAATGTCTGCCTTGCATTCTAATAGGACAGCAGCCAACCAGGCAGGACAGCAACTGCTCCTTCCAGCTGGGGTGCACCCGCCTCAGTCTGCAGCCCCACAGCTCCCTCCCAGACTCCTGCCCCACGGCCAGATGCTGGCTACCACCTGCACTAGGCACTTTTTTCCTATGGCATGGTAGTGGTAAATGACATACAAAATGTTTCTTTTATTCCTATTGTTAGGTAGGTAGGTTGAATAGGGAAAAGGAGTCCAAAATGGCAGTGGCTAAAAAACAAGGAAGGTCAAAGGAAGGTCCGAGGACCAGAGTGAAGACTTCAGGTAGAACAAACAGCGCTTCTGGCTAAGCCCAATTTGCATAGGGCAGGCCCAGGTGGAGGAAAAAAACATATAAAAGGAGGAGCCAAAGTGCTCTCTCGCTCTCTTCCTCTCCCGCGTGCGTGCGCGCTCTCTCTCTCTCTCTCTTCCTCTCCCGCGTGCGTGCACGCTCTCTCTCTTTCTCTCTTCGTCTCCTGCATGCGTGCGCGCTCTCTCTCTCTCTCCCTCCCCCACGTGCTCCTCCACTCTCTTCCCTTCAAGCCTTTGGGTTGGCATGCCCTCACGCTTTGAGGATGGATTCTCCTGCTATCTGCTAATAAAATAGAGCTGTAACACTGATTTGCCTAAGAGCTATAACACGGTTTGTCCAAGCCCTGAGAGCTGTGACGTGCCGAGGGCTTTAATGTCCATCACTCCAAACCTTTGTTGTGATGAGACAAAGAACCGAGGAACATACACTTGGTGACACTATCATTATCCAAAGCAGAGAAACAAAAAAATGCTGTTCCAGAAACACAGGGCAGAGATGGTGTTTTTTTTTGTGATGGTTTGCAAAAGAGGGGAGTTTCATACACACACACACACACACACACACACACGCACGCACACACACACACACACGCACACATACAGAGAGTATTTGGTAGTGTCTAGGGTTTCCCTGGTGGCTCAGAGGGTAAACAATCTGCCTGCAATGCGAGAGACTTGGGTTTGATCCCTGGGTCAAGAAGATTCCCCTGGTAAAGGGAATGGCAACTACAAGGAATTGCCATTGTATTGTATTGTATTGTATACAACAATTTTGTTGTATTTGGCGTGCGAAATACACTCAAAATTCACTCTAGTGATTTTGCCTGGAGAATCCCATGGATAGAAGAGCCTGGAAGGCTACAGTCCATGGGGTCATAAAGAGTCAGACATGACTGAAATGACTTAGCCTGCACGCAAAGACATTTTTGGGTGTTACAGCTAAGGAGGATACTGTCGTAACAGGGTGAAAATGATGATAAAACTCTTCCATAGGTGTGGCCTCCATGGCTTCCCACTGCCAGTGTTTGCCCTTCTGAGCCTCGGAGACACCCTGGGAGATGGCGCTGCCTCCCCAAGCTGGGCCAGTGTCACTCGGGCCCCTGCTCTGCGCCCCACAGCGTGCAAATGACAAGGCAAGGCCCCCGGCAGAGGTGGAGTCTGTTCTGGGCCTGGATCCCCAGCTGTCCCTTCAGTTTTGGGAACCAGTCTACGACCCTCCTGCTCCCAGCATGTGCTCTTGACCTGAGTGCAATGCTGCCAGCAGACACAGAGCCCAGGCAGATGTCCACCTGCTTTCCCCACAATGAATGCACCTTGCCAAGAAGGGCGAGGAACTGCTGTCCAGGAAGTCAGATGGGACTGATAGACACTAAGAGGCCTGGGGAGGGGATTTAAGTTGAATCCAACAGGCAGGCAGAGTCCTGCAGGTGCTCTGCTGAAGAGAGTCCACATCTAAGACGAGCACAGAGCAGTTCAGCAGCAGTCAGGAGGGGCACGAAACAGGAGGTGACAAGAGCTCGCTCCTACCCATTCGTCCTTTCTGCACAGATTTATAGGGCAGGCTTTAGGCCTGGGGCACGGTGTGCAGCCCCCATCCCCCTGAAGTCAAAACCAAGCTCTGCGGCTTGCTGCTGTTTTATCTCAAGCAAGCTCCTTCCCTCTGAGTTCCCTGATCGATAAAATGAGGGGGAAATGTTTCCATCTTGCAGGAGGTGATGTGAAGATTAAATAAAATCTCCTTGTGCAGGGCTGACTCAGACTCTCAATAAATGTCTTGCTGACTCTATCTCCCCTTCCTTCTTCCCATGGGCACCACTCAGCTTGCCCAGGTTTCCTGTAGCTCACTGAAGCAGGGACAGCATCTGGGGTCACCTTCCAGCTCAAATCGTATCACAGGAGAACCTCGTCCGCCACAGAATCAATTCTGCCCCATGAGTTTGGAGGGCCTTTGGTAGATCACGACATCACATAAGAAGCAGGATGCAGCAAGTGCATCAATCAGCAGGAAGCACACGTACCGGGGAGGCCATGCATTCCCACAGCAGTCATGCTCTTTCTCCTTCTTGTAAATTCCAGTTTGATTTCTTAACCCCTCAGGGGCATCAGGGAGAAGCAGATCCACAGCTGTTTTAGGGGAAGGGAGGTTGGGATGGGCACTCTCTCTCATCAGGCACTTACTAAGGACCTGAGGTGTATACAGTGATAAACTATTATTTCAAGCTTCCTCTGCTGGAACCCCCATGGCCCTCTAACAGATGGTCTTCAAGAAGGAGCCTGGCATGTGCACATGTGTCTGTCTGAATGTCTGTGCCTACTCACCAAGCTTGTACCACATATCACGGATGGAGAAGCCAATTAGCCGTCTCATGTCCCCGTACCTAGGAGAAACAAACAAAAAAAATGTCTGCTTCAGGCATCACCTCAGAGATTCTCACAAACCTCCCCCCTCCTTTTCAGGAGCTCCAAATGAAACCTACTTATTCAGGATTTTGTTGTATTTGGCGTGCGAGAACTGCTCCAGCTGCAGAGAATCCTGAGTGATAAAAGCCACTGCCAGATGAAAATAGTTGTTCCACAGCTGTAAATGAAAGAATGGAGAACTGTCATGGGCAGTGCTGAAGTGGGGAAGCGTATTAAACACTGGGTAGTGTGAATAATTTATGAAGATGGCAGAAGATAGAGGCAGAACCAGTTTAATTCTGTGCACTGCAATTTTCTAACTGGCACTGACCCTGAAATTAACATTCCTGCCAAAGGAGGGCGATGGATGGATTTCTCTAGGTGCCGACCACATACGTCCTCTCTCTGACAACAGGATTTGGGCGGGGAGAAAGATTTTAGGGCCACTCTTTTTAGGGTACTGTTGTTTTGCTTCATTTTGCTTTTTGGGAAAATGAATATCTCAGCCCAGCTGGGTGCCCTGGTGAGGTGGTTCTCTGCCCTAGAATTAGGGGGCAATAATGGATAAGGATTTCAGAGACTCTCAGATCAATTCTAAAGGAAATCAACCCTGAATATTCACTGGAAGGACTAATACTAACGCTGAAGCTTCTGGTGCAAAGAGCCAACTCTTTGGAAAAGACCCTGATGCTGGGCAAGATTGAAGGCAAAAAGAGACAGGGACGGCAGAGGATGAGATTGTTAGATAGCAACACTGACTCAATGGACATGAATTTGAGCAAAGTCCAGGAGATACTGGAGGACAGGGAAGCCTGGTGTATTGTAGTCCATGGGCTCACAAAGAGTTGGACATGATTTAGCAACGGAACAACAACAACAGTGTCTCTGGAAGTCTCCTAATTCACCTGGCAGCAGAGGGCCAGCCTGCTGCCTATTCCATCTTAGAGTACGTCGCCTTCTCCTTCCCCTTAACTCTATGGTTTTGAAGTTTGGTCCTGGACCAGTAGCACTGACATCACCTAGGGACTCGTTAGAAATGGAGATTCTCTGGCCCCACTCCAACCCATTGAATCCAACCCCAGAAATCCGTGTGTTCACAAGCACTCCGATGATTTTCATGCTCATTTGTGTTCAAGGACCACTGAGGCCCAGCTGATAAGTAGGCTTACCATAATTTTAACCTTTACATGATCTCTTGGTGCTAAATGCAGAGACTAGAACCCGCTCCACCTGCTCATGGTGAAACAGGTCCAGCAAAGTGTGCAGCAGAGGGAAAGTGCTGCAAAGGTCAGCAGGAGTGACAGTGACATTGATGCAGGCTACAGAGTGGAGAGATCGAGACTCACACCAAGGCACTGTGGAGCCTCAGTGAACCCATCTGCAAAGGGGTGGGGGCGGTTAGCTCTGTATCCACCGCAGAGTACTGTGGCAAAGATGATGTGGTTAAAGAGCATGGATCTCAGTAAGAGCTCCAAAGCTCTGGTCAGCCTTACTATTCTTTTCATTATTCTGGTGACTTCTTTGGTACCAAAGCAAATAATAGTACAACCTGGTGCCTTTGGTGCTCAAGGGCAATTATGACAAGATGTCATGGCCCCGAAAGGAGCAGGTGGGGGACAGCTTTGATGGACGAAGCCCATACATCTCCAGCAGTCTCTAAATGTTGACTAGCAAGAGGAGGGGTAACACCAGCTAGAGAAATCACCTGCCAATGAGGCTGTCATCCTTCACTCAAAGATGCTCACTGGAGGTTTCCAATGGCCAAGACTAAGTGAAAAGCAGCTATACCTTTGGTAATGTCCTTACTGCTGTTACTTTCACATGGGTTTGTGGCTCCTATTTCAGAGAAAAGCAAAACAAGCCCTTTGTTTTACCACGGGCCAGATGCTTTCCCACATATCCCTCTCTCCATCTTTCAAAACCTGGCAGCCATTATTAGACTCATTTTACAGATGAGAAGAACAAGGTTTAGAGGGGTGAAGTATTTTGCCTAAGGTCACACAGCTTGTTATACATACAGCAGAGCTGGGATTTAAACC
Source organism: Neotragus pygmaeus (assembly GCA_006410875.1). Taxonomy (NCBI): domain Eukaryota; kingdom Metazoa; phylum Chordata; class Mammalia; order Artiodactyla; family Bovidae; genus Neotragus; species Neotragus pygmaeus. Next base: position 13,675 of record SJYV01049734.1, on the reverse strand, counting down.
CAGGCTTACTGATTGATGGGATTTCCCTGGTGGCTCAGATAGTAAAGAATCCACTCGCAATGCAGGAGACCCAGGTTCAGTGCCTGGGTTGGGAAGATCCCCCCCTGGAGAAGGGAATGGCTACCCACTCCAGTATTCTTGCCTGGAGAATTCCACGGACAGAGGAGCCTGGAGGGATATAGTCCATGGAGTCACAAAGAGTTGGGCATGACTGAGAGACTAACACTTCCACTTTACTTTTTCACTACTTACTGATACTCAGGTCTCTTTCTACATGCTGTGATTGTCTTTAGCAGAGACTATACTGACACGTATTTACAGAACATCTTCAAGGGGCCAGGTATCATCATGTGGGGCTAGCAGTGGTTACACAGACGGCAGTTCCTGCCCTCGCGCAGCTTATACTCTGTTGAGGGAATGGCTTTCCTTCTTTTACTTGAAACTTTATTTCTCAGAGTCCAAAAGACCAAGTCTTTCCGGGGTGCAGTGAAGTGACCTCCTGGCTTGTGGCCCCCATAAAATCAACTCAGCACACAGAGCCCAGAAGGACCAGATCCCTCCCTTCCTCGAAATCTTCCAAAGGTGGCCCATCACTCTGAGAATCAGATCTCAAGCTCTTCTGTTTCCATAGTAACCTCGCTTCCAAACACAGTGAAGTTCAGGGTGTCTCTCAGCCACACCAGCTGCCCTTTGTCCTGGTGACCCCATGACTTGCAACTTCTGACAATGTGTTGCTTTGTTTGCTAAAGCCCAGAGCTCACATCTCGTCCTGTTTAAGACCAAGATATGAAACTACGAGCCAAGGAGAGGGAAAGCCTGGTCAGGACATGGAATGGGTTATTTTTTAGGGTGAGAAACTCCTGAATTTAGGGGATTTCAAAAGAGTAATCAGGATACAACAGGAAATAGATGTGTAACAAAGTGAGCTGAATTAGTATTGCTTTTGAGAAAAATTCCAGAAATCTCACACCTAACATGTTTGAGAACACCTAAACATGTCAAATCTAATTAAACTTCTTACTAAGTTCTACCTCTCTTCCACCTGACTTAGTCCCTCAAGAATGTTTTATGTCACCCTATTCCTGATTTTCTTTTTTTTAAGTTGAGATATAATTCACATATCATAACATTAACTTTTAAAAGTATACCATTCAGTGGGTTTTACCATACTCACTATACTAGTAAAAAAGAGAAGTGAAAAGCAAAGGAGAAAAGGAAAGATATAAGCATCTGAATGCAGAATTCCAAAGAATAGCAAGAAGAGATAAGAAAGCCTTCTTCAACGATCAATGCAAATAAATAGAGGAAAAGAACAGAATGGGAGAGCCTAGAGATCTCTTCAAGAAAATTAGAGATACCAAGGGATCATTTCATGTAAAGATGGGCTCGATAAAGGACAGAAATGGTCTTGACCTAACAGAAGCCGAAGATATTAAGAAGAGGTGGCAAGAATACACAGAAGAACTGTACAAAAAAGATCTTCATGACCCGTATAATCACGATGGTGTGATCACTCATCTAGAGCCAGACATCCTGGAATGTGAAGTCAAGTGGGCCTTAGAAAGCATCACTACGAACAAAGCTAGTGGAGGTGATGGAATTCCAGTTGANTGGCGCCTTTCACCAAGCATCACGCTTTCCAGCTGCGTCCACGCTGTCGCAGGCGCCAATACTGCCTTTACGTTTATTGCTGGATACCCTTCTGCGTGTCGGCATATACAGATAAACTACATTTTGTTCGTCCAATATGGACATTTGGTTTGTTTTTACCTTTTGGCTTTTGGGCTTCCCTGATAGCTCAGGTAGTAAAGAATCCGTGTGCAGTGCAGGAGACCCTGGTTCAATTCCTGGGTCAGGAAGACCCGCTGTAGAAAGGATAGGCTACCCACTTCAGTATTCTTGGCCTTCCCTTGTGGCTCGGCTGGTAAGGAATTCGCCTGCAGTGCGGGGGGCCTGGATTCAATCCCTGGGTTGGGAAGATCCTCTGGAGAAGGGAAAGGCTACCCACTCCAGTATTCTGCCCGGGAGAATTCCATGGACTATATGGCTTATGGGGTTGCAAAGAGTCGGACACATCTGAGCCACTTTTACTTAGCCTCACTCTAAAACTAAAAAAAAATTACAGGAGGAAGATTAAATATTCTTGGGCTTCCCTGATAGCTCAATTGGTAAAGAATCTGCCTGCAATGCAGGAGACCCCAGTTTGATTCCTGGGGTCAGGAAGATCTTTTGGAGAAGGGATCAGCTACCTACTCCAGTATTCTTGGGCTTCCCTTGTGGCTCAGCTGGGAAAGAATCCACCTGCAATGTGGGATACCTAGGTTTGATCCCTGGGTTGGGAAGATCCCCTGGAAAAGGGCAAGGCCATCCACTCCAGTATTCTGGTTTGGAGAATTCCATGGACTATATAGTCCATGGTATTGCAAATTTTTTAGGGCTTCCCTGGTATCTCAGAGGGTAAAAAGTCTGCCTGCAATGTCGGACACATGCAGGTTCAATCCCTGGGTCGGGAAGATCCTCTGGAGAAGGAAATGGCAGCCCACTGCAGTATTCTTGCCTAGAGAATCCCATGGACAGAGGAGCCCGGCGGGCTACAGTCTGTAGGGTCACAAGGAGTTGGACATGACTGAGCGATTTCACTTAAGCTTAAGCTTTGGCCTTTATGGATAACGCTGCTATGAACATTTACATATGAATTTTTGTGGCCATGTTGTTTTGGTTCTCTTGGATACATACTTAGGATTGCACTTGATTTTCTTTTGACTTCCCTCTTTGTGAATCACGAGACCATAGGTCCGGTGCTTCTTTTTCTCAGTAGATCAGAAAGTATGCTCCCCAGCCTGGATGGGAGGAGTTTTGGGGGAGAACGGATACATGTCTGCGGGCGTGCATGCTGTCACTACAGCTGTACCCTATGGACTGTAGTCCGCCAGGGCCCTCTGTCCACGAGATTCTCCAGGCAAGAACACTGGAGTGGGCTGCCGTGCCCTCCTCCAGGGATCTTCCCGACCCAGGGATTGAACCCATGACTCCTGGAGCTCCTGCACTGCAGGCAGATTCTTTACCGCTGACCCACTAGGGAAGCCCGGAGACATGTATATGTATGGCTGAGTCCCTTCACTGTTCATCGGAAACGATCATAACATTGTTAATCAGCCTCACCTCAATACACAATAAGAAGTTCAAAAGAAAACAAGCAGTAATGGTATCCCCGAGTGTTTCACCCACAGCCCCCCTCCAGTTCTGCCCGTGAGGCTCCGTGGGGCTGACTCTGGGACTGAGGGGGTCTGTTCTGGCCCGCAGCTCCATGGAGGGCCTGGGAGTGAGCAGTGGCAGCGGCTAGACAGAGCTGGACCCTCGTGCCCCCTCCTCCCTGCACCTCCCTGACCCTTGCTCCCAAAGAGTCAGAGCCAAATGAACTAATCCGGCATTCCAGGCAGTTTCCAGGGTTTTCTCCTGCAGCAAACTGCTGTTCAAGGGAGGGGCAGGAACTGGTCTACTCAGACCCACAAAAACAACACGAGCATCTCGGTCCCCATGGCACCGCTCATGGTGGTTCTCACACCTGCAGCAGCCAGGTCTCATCCTTTCATCAAAGCCCAGCTCAAGCCCACCAGGCCTTCCCAGAAGGCAGAACTCACCACGCCTGCTCAGCCCTTCCAGATCTGAGTAGTGTGAGTAGGTGCAAACAAAGGTGTGGATTCATTCACTGTTCCACACGCAAACCTGTGCTCCACTCACTTCCCACGACATGACGGTCCAGTGGTTCAGAGCATGTGCATCAGTGCCTCACAGACTAGGGGACAAACACCAGTCGCTCTTAATGGCTGAGCTGTTGTTGGCTAGTTATTGGACCTTTCTGAGCCTCATTTTTCTTACTTATAAAATGGAAAAAATCAAGGTAACTACCATAAAAAAGTTGTTACAAGTTTTGGATGAAATAGTATGTGCTTGGAGACCTCCACCGGCATGCCGTCGATAGAACGCAGATGTTGGCCATGGTGCTGGCTCCTCTGTAAGGGCCACCAGTACCAAGGGTCCTGCCTTCCACTTGTATCCTTAATGCCAAATTCTGCACCATGCCTTGAATACAGTGCTCCAGAAAATATTTATTTATTGATCTCCATTTTGTTAGAGAGATTTTCCAGTTGTTTCAGAAGATTTCAGGTTTTTCTTTCCTCCCTGCCCCAAGCTGCCTGGTGGCATTTTATTAAGAGCCCTGCTGGATGGCTCAGAGAGGCCACAGAATCTTTGGCAAAATGCACAGGTTCCTTTTCCCTGGGGAAGAAGTAAGGTGATTTCTGATTGGGAATTTCATATTTTGAAATCATAGGACAATAGAAGGTTAAAGCTGGGATAAATTTACAGGTCATCTGATCCAATTCTACTCACAGATGTAAACAGTGAGATCCAGATAAACAGCCACCCAGTCATACTGCTATTGGGTGTAATTAGAACCCAGCTATTTTAATTAACTCTCAAAAATTATAAATGTAGTATGCACATAGTAAAAACATTAAATGGTTGAAAGGTTAAATAGTAAAAGTTATTTTCCATCCTTCCTTGGACCCTAGTCTAATTCCCCAGAAGAAAATACTGTTAACAATTTACCAGCTATCCTTCCAAAAATTTTTGTGTATAAACAAACATACGTGTAGACATCTCTTTTTAACAGTCTGTTCTACTTTGCTTTTCTCTCCCATCAGTATTAGTCGCAGATGTCCCCACATTAGCATATACAGATCTGCTTTACCCTCTTTTATTGCGGCATGGTCTGCTGCTTGAAGAATGCGCTTCAATTCTAACCAGTTGCCTATTTACAGACGTTTAGCTGGACTCCAACTTGCTTCTTCTTTAGCATCCATGCTGTAATCAACATCCTTGTGTATACATCTTTATGCATGAGAGGCTGTTCTGTAGTACCTGTTCCTAGAGGTGGAAGCGCTAAGGCCCAGGGTCTGTGCAGACTTTGTTATTGTTTGCTTGTTGTCTTTGTTGTTTGTTTTCATAGATACTATCAGCTTGCCTTCCAGAATTCCAATCCAATTACCAGCTCCCTTGTCATGGGCAAACTACCCTAACTCTCTCTTTCGACAGCAGCTAAAGGGGGCATCCCAGATGGTGCTAGAGCTAAAGAACCTGACTGCTGATGCAGGAGATGTAAGAGACATGGGTCCGATCCCTGGGCTGGGAAGATCCTCTGGAGGAGGGCATGGCAACCCACTCCAGAATTCCTCCCTGGAGAATCCCATGGAAAAAGGACCCTGCTGGACTACAGCCCATAGGGTTGCATAGGATAAGACACGACTGAAGTGACTTAGCAAGCATGCAAACTACTACCCAGGTTTGTGATCTCAGTTCAAAAATCACTTTCTGAAGAAGTCTTCCCAGCTTGCTTGGACTAAAGTAGATCGACCCTTATTTCAGTCGTTCACAGGATTCAGGACATATCTTAAGCTGAAGTATTGGGTTGGCCAAAAAGTTCGCTCGGGTTTACCATGGTACAGAAAAGCCTGAACGAAAACTTTTGGCTAACCCAATCATTTATTTTGTCTCCTTTACCAGACATAAGCATCATGCAAGCAAGAACTTCATCTCTTTATCTTCTCTTGTACATCCAGTGACTAAGATCATGTCTAACCCAGCATACACTTAGGAAATATTTATTGACTGCATTCATTAATAAGTCTATGCATGTGTCCTTGTTAAATCCTCCCCAGAAACTATGCTATTTGTATGATGGTTCTCCCCGTTTTTAGAGAGCAGGAGATTGAGGCCCAGAGAGGTTGAAAAACTGGCCCAAGGTTCTGCAGTTATAAAACGGTGAAGCTGGCATTTGAATCCAAGTGTATGTGTCTCCAGAAGATCTTCTGCTCTTCTGCTGAAGCTGCTTTTCTTGTTCTTTCCTGATATCCCATTAGCCTTTTTTGCTGGTTGAGGTTCATCCACTGGTTTGTCAGATGTCCTTACAGCAGAGACATCAAGAATCTTTGATCCTATAAGATTCTTTCTCAATGGCCTTGAATTATTATTTACCCCAAATTCTTAATTTAAAAAATAAAGGCCCAATACCCAGGGTTGCTAAAATGCAGTCACTGTACCCTCCCCTGTGGTGGAAAGACTCAGGCGCCATGGCCATTCTGAGATGCCATTAATTTGGGGAGTGAAAGTTTCCAATTACAGATTCAGATTGGGAGCATCAACTAGAGGTTGTCTGTGGCCCTCAAGCTAAGCAGGCAGGGCCACAGAAGCTGTCACCAAGCACGTGACCGCCCTCCTGCCTGGAAGAGGTGTCCCGCGGTGGCCTCCCCGTGGGCAGTGCTCTGGGCCTCTGCAGGGCTTCAGCGAGTGCTGCACGAGCTCCGTCTCTCGTTTTTTGCCATCTCTGGTTATACTGCCCATTATAGAGACCAAGCCTGCCCTCAGTCTTTCACAGTGGCTGGGGATATGCTGGTAGGTTTTCATTTCACAGGGTCTCCAGTATAGGTTCAAAAATGATCCCAAGATATTTGCTGCCCAGATGATCCAGAGACGCCTCAAGACTAAGGCTGGAATTAATGAAGGCAGAGCCAATTAGAGCTTCCCAAGTGGAGAGAATGGTCTTAGTAGCAAGCAGATACCCGCCTAAGATGGAAAAATTTACTTGGAGCCACAGAGCACATCTGGTCCACTGATTTCTGGGCCAGTCAGAGTTTTAAACATCTAGAGGCTAACTCCACAGCCAATCACTGTCGAGGTCTCTACCCCAGGGCCAGGAAGAGCTAATATGAACCGACAGTGTTTCTGGAACTACCTAGAGCTGTCTGTTAGGTCCAAAAGGCACCCTATTTCTGAGAGACAGTACAGAAGAGTGAAAAGACAGGCCTGGGGTTGAGTTCCAGCAGCCCCACTTAATAGTTGCTATTGCTACTGCTGCTAAGTCGCTTCAGTCATGTCCGACTCTGTGCGACCCCAGAGACGGCAGCCCACCAGGCTCCCCCGTCCCTGGGATTCTCCAAGCAAGAACACTGGAGTGGGTTGCCATTTCCTTCTCCAATGCATGAAAGTGAAAAGTGAAAGTGAAGTCGCTCAGTCGTGTCTGACTTCTAGCGACCCCATGCACTGCAGCCTACCAGGCTCCTCCATCCATGGGATTTTCCAGGCAAGAGTACTGGAGTGGGGTGCCATTGCCTTCTCCAACTTAATGGTTAGATGACCTTTAATAGGAAAATCAATCACTTCTCTGAAGTTCAGTTTACTCACCAGGAAAATGGATTTTTCCCAACCTAACAGGGCTGTGATAAGGGTCAAAATGCCCTACATCAACGCCTAATGAGAGTTAGTCATCTTCTTCAAAAACTTGGATGTTAGAAGATGGATTTACAGTCTGCTATTGAGACTCCAAGGTCCTTGAGGGCAGAGCAATGTTCTGCTTTGCTTCTGAATTTCTCAAAGTAATAGTCTGGACTCATGAAAACTGCTCTTAAACAAAAATTCTCACTGAGTTAAACCGGAAATCTTCTCTTGGTCTTCCTTGACCAGGCAAAGAGATGTGAATGTCAAGGCCCAGTAAGTATTTCTGAATATGCCTGGGAATGAAAATTTTTTTAGCCCCAAGGAAGAAATGTCATTTTTGTAGTTCCCAGGTCTCGTCACCTACAGAATGGCACCCACAGAGCTTCCTGCCTTTTTGCCCTTTGAATCATAAAACCGCAGTTCCAGAAAAGATACTCAGGATGATCTCATTGTACTTGCCCCTCCTCTGGACAGTAGCTGCTCTGGCCAGCAGCACTTAGTGATGGGTGCTGTTCCTGCTGATGTTAAATGCACAATTAACGAAACCGTGAGAAGGAAACCCGGCGTGTTCCAGCAGGGTACAGAGAACAAATCCATTCTCACACGAGTGGGGTGAAGGTAGAACAGAGATAAGGCTGAAGAATGGTCCTCTTCTGGAGCGCTTCCCAATAAATATCTATGGAGGTCTCATCAGGAAAAGAGACTCATTCCACTCTGTAATGTTGGCCACTTTCCCGTTTAGAGATCTCGTGGGTGTGACGGTCCTAGGCAGTGCTGCGGTGTCCGGAAAGGGGCCTCCCTACGGTCCTGTTTGCGGGGACTGACTCAGGGGTTCCCAGACCTGACATGTCTAGAGGCACCATCGCCATCACCATGGTCACCATAAAAATGATAATTACTGTAAGTGTAATGAGTTAATACTTATTAAACAGCCACCACGTTCCTGGCATTGTTCTAGGTATTTCCCATGAATTAGTTCACTCAATCCTCTCAACAACCCAATAACATAGCTACTATTGGTGCCATCATTTGATGTGGAGGACAGTGAGGCACAGAGAGATTCAGTAATTTGCCTAAAGTCACAAAGCTCTTAAGTTCAGACCTTCCATGTACGAAGCCCCCACTTCTCTGGGCAACTTTTAGATGCAGATTTCCTTTCAGGAGAATTGGATAAACCTCAGAGAATGGCATGAATCTGAGCTTCTCTTGGAAAGTATCCCCTTAAGACCATGGCGGAGAGCTGGGGCTGCCATTGCCAACGCCCATGGAAAGAGACGAGCAAACCAGCCAGTGGTTTTATGGCACAAACGTGGCCTTGCCGCCGGCCCCTATGGGTGCTGTTCCAAGCTGCCCCTTCTAAAAAGCTATGGCCTTATTAACTTCCCGGATCACATGCTCGTAACTGGAGCTTGCAGGCATCTGGGCCACATTTGGAAGGGGATCAAACACGTCTCCGGATTCAAACAGCCGAAGTGACACGTTTTGTTTCCATGTCAGAGATTTATACCTCTCACCCGGCCCTGCCAAGCCATCGATGCAGTGTGGGGGTGAAGCTCCAGCTCTGGCCTGTGGCCACAGTGGTCTGCAGGCTCTGGCGCCAGCCCCTGCTGTGTGTTCAGGCCCCCTCTGCCCTGGCACGCTGTGTGACTCCAGGCTGCCTGCTCATCACCTGGGAGTCTCAGGGCCCACATACCCCCAACAGAGAAAATCATAACCATGGTGACTACCCGGTAGGGCAGTCGGAAAGACACTGAGAAAGGTGAGTGTGAGATCCTGCACGTACGACACAGTCAGAAAATGGCAGCTGTTCTTTTTATCATCACTATCATTCTAGTTCAGTTACCTGATTTAAATACAAGGTAGTAGGAGAGAATCGTATTCAAAGATAATGTGGTGGTAGTGTCATTGCTAAGTTGTGTCCGACTCTTGAGACCCCCTGAACGGTAGCCTGCCAGGCTCCTCTGTCCATGGGATTCGGCAAGAATACTGGAGTGGGTTGCCGTTTCCTTTTCCAGGAAATCTTCCTGACCCAGGGATCGAACCCAGCCTGAATTACAGGCAGATTCTTTACCGACTGAGCTACGAGGATAATATTATTCAAAGATAACATTTATTGAGTATCTATAGGCTGGTGCTGCTAGCAGAGTGGACCTCACAAACCTCAGCCCAACTGTCACCCCCCAAGTTGTTGTTGTTCAGTCATTCAGCTGTGCCCAACCTTCTGTGATCCCATGGACTGCAGCATGCCTGCAGCATGGCTCCCCTGTCCTTCACTATCTCTTGGAGCCTGCGCAAACTCATGCCCATTGAGTCAATGATGCCGTCCAACCATCTCATCCTCTGTTGTCCCCTTCCCCTCCTGCCTTCAATCTTTCCCAGCATCAGGGTCTTTTCCAATGAGTTGGCGCTTTGCATCAGGGGGCCAAAGTACTGGAGCTTCAGCTATAGCATCAGTCCTTCTAATGAACATTCAGGGAATATTCACCTCCCCAAGGAGTCCTACTTGTGCCAGACACAGAGCATAGTCTTTGTGGCTTCATACTCCCAAATTGACTTTCTACCAGAGGAAAGACAGAGAATGGGCACGTAGGCTAATGAGGAAGGCAGCACCAAGCATTGTGAAGAGACTGCAGAGGCTAAGGGGTGATGCGCACTGACCCCGGGGCTGTGGGGCCTTCAGAGAGGATCAGGCAGGGAGGCCTCCTGGAGGAGGAAGTGTTGGGTCAGGAACTGCTGGGACCTTCCTAACAGGTGAATTTCCCAAGCAAGTGCACATTTCCATTCTGGAAAAACCCCTTCAAAGTAGCAAGGGGAGGCGTTGTGAGCATTTTACAGAAGAGTCTGCTGAGACACGGATGCAGTCCAGCCCTTGCCTGAGGTTGCTTGGTGGGTCAGAGCCCAGCCAGGAACTGAACACCCAAGACGAGCTGGCAGAAAAAGCCATTGCCCCAGTTTGCTGGCTATGCCCTAAGCTTGTGCTTGAAGAGATCCTGGGGATCAGGGGCTTCCCTGGAGGGGGAAATTCCCTTTTAAGGGTCTTCTCTCTCACACTTCAAGCCAGAAATGGCAGCCTGGGCCTGTCCACAAGGCTTTGAAGAGCTGGTTCTTCTTGCCGGCCATGAGCAGATATGTTGTTCTGTCTGCCCAGNGATCAGGGGCTTCCCTGGAGGGGGAAATTCCCTTTTAAGGGTCTTCTCTCTCACACTTCAAGCCAGAAATGGCAGCCTGGGCCTGTCCACAAGGCTTTGAAGAGCTGGTTCTTCTTGCCGGCCATGAGCAGATATGTTGCTCTGTCTGCCCAGGACCTCTGGAGTTCACAGAGGTCCCAGGTCTTGTCTGCATGCTAAAAGTGATTTCTGGAGGTGTCAGAAGGTCACAGAGTTTCATCTTTCAATATCTAAGAATGGCTGCTATTCTAGGTACTGGTGAATAAAGAAGTAAACAAAAAAAGTGAAAATTTTTAAAAGGTAGCACCCACTCTGACAATGAATGAATGCAAGTCTCTACCACGATACATTATACAGTCACATTTGCATATGCTCCTCAGTTGATGACTACTTAATCAAGGACTGGGTTCCAAACGCTAAGTACTTCCTCCCCTCCCCAATCCCGCACCACTCTGTGGAAACCCCCTGAGGCACAGGCGTAGCTCCCACATGTTTCGGGATGTGTCTGATGTGCCCCCAGCCAGGTCACGGGACAGCCCTGCCAGGACAGTCCAAGGCACGCCCAGTGCCCTACACTCACCTGGAACTCAAAGTTCGTGTTTTCCAGGAATTTCTGGTTCATGGTTTCTGCAAACTTGTTGATAGCTCTCAGGAAGACCCTGGAAGAGGGGAGAAGGTCAGCAGGCCATCTGAGCACGCTACCCCAGATGCCCCTTCCCCGTGCTTCAGCGTGAAGGGCCCTCAGCGGGCGCCCCGGAGGCTGAAGGAAGAGGCCGGCGACCCACATTAGCACCTGCTCACACCGCGGACCTGGGGCCGCGTTTACCTGGCCCTGTCTGGCTTCCTTTAGAAAATGTGTATTGTCTTTTCTTCAAACTGTTACAAGCTTGTGGCAGAAAATTCATGTCATCCAGAAAGACAGGAAGAAAAATTGCCTCCCTCCAAATAAAATAAACAAACAAACAACACACCAGCCATCCCATCATCTAGGGAAAACCATGCTTGACATTTTGATGAACGGAATTTCAAAGGTCTCCCTAGACATATATACACAAACCATATTTTGAAGATAGCATTTTGATAAATGGGGTTAAATGATGATAAACTGTTTCACAGCCTCTTTTACAATAAGCTGTGTGCTCCATTCATGCCAATGAATTCAGATACACATCGTTCCTTTCAATCACTGAAGAACACTCTATCATATGCATGCATCACGGTTTCTTTCATCAGTCTTTTACTGATGGACCTCTATGTTGCCTCTCAGCATTGCCTCTTGTAAACAGTGTTTCAGTGACCACCCTCTTACGTATGCCTTGCGTCTCCCGTATATGCCTCTTCTCGGCCCTTCTCTTGAAAGTGGTAATGCTGATCAAATCTTATGCTTGTTGAACATTTTCGTACCTGTTGTCAAATTGTGTTTCTTCGTGAATGTCTTGCCATCCATCTCTTTCTCTCCTTCCCCCATAGTGCTGCCCTTGTAGCCTTTAACTCTTTCCCTTTCAACCTCTAGAATGCCTTGCCCTGTGGAATATCCCCAATCCTGTCGATCACCTACTTCAATGGCTCTCCAAGGCCCACAGGATAAGTCCAAGATCTTTCTTTTGACAGTGAATGTCCTCCATGACTGTCCCCACCTTCTTTGCTAAGATTGTCTCTCATGGCTAACCTATGCTTTAAGTGGTTTTCTGAATGTGCAGCTGTGTTCTTTTGTGTAGAGTGCCACCTCCTTCTAAATGCTTTAGGACATGGCCTGTTGCATCTTTCAGGACTCCAAAGACAGTCAGTGCAACTGCCTTTCCCAGACTTGATCACCGTCTACGAGAAGTTATTTCTATTTCTATTGTGATTCAATAATGACTGTCTCCTCCACTGTACTTGCCTTGAAATCAGACAACCACTCCATAATCTCATCTACTCTCCAACCTGCATGCCTCTGACTCCCAAATTTGATATCTTAATCCCTGGCCTTTCTCCTGAGCTCCAACTTACATTCCAGCCCTCAGCTCTGTGCTCTCACTTGGATGGCTAATAGGCTTTTCAAACATACATGTCAAAAGCTCAGCTCCTATTACCTGCCTCTTTCTGTCGTCTTCCCATCTAAGTTAACAACAACTCCATTCTTCCAATTGCTTAAGCTGTGGGAAGGACTCAGTATCCTTAACTTTCCTTTCTCTTACATCTGCACTTGACCTGTAAGCAAAACCTTGTAGCACCACTTTCAAAAAACATCTAAATTCAATTACTTCTCATCACCCACTGCCCACTGAACCACACCGCCATCATTTCTCTCCTGGATTTTGCAGCCACTTTCCAACTGCTACACGCCCCCCTGTGGCCAAGTCCCATGGTGCATGTGTTTGCAAAATTTAAGAGGCAGGGTCCAGACCTTACCCGTATCATAGTCTATAATTTTTGATTAATAGTAGACAATCAGTAAATTCGCTACTGAGTGGCTGGTCCAGAGGAAATGTCTATTTGGTTACCCATGGGAAGCCAGAAAAAGCAAGTGTTTATTGGGAGGTTATTGCTTTGTGTACTAACTGGGACTCAGTTCTCCTTGGGAGCTTCTGAGAGACTGTATTGAACATACTGGAACATGAGAAGTATNAGTGGCTGGTCCAGAGGAAATGTCTATTTGGTTACCCATGGGAAGCCAGAAAAAGCAAGTGTTTATTGGGAGGTTATTGCTTTGTGTACTAACTGGGACTCAGTTCTCCTTGGGAGCTTCTGAGAGACTGTATTGAACATACTGGAACATGAGAAGTATGCTGGGCTGTTTCCCCATTTATGCCAGCCCATCACTGGTTGAAAGTTGCTCCTAGAGACTTTATGTCCCTAGCACTTCTGGTCTATCCTGCAGGTGGGCTGAGCAATCTCCTATAGCCAGAGAAAGTCCGGGGAATGAAGGAAGAAGGAAGCTCTCAGGATTCACAGGAAATGTCCATCTAAGCTGCAGATATATTTTGGGTGAGCCATGAGTGTGGGAAAGGCAACTATAGCTACATCAGGCATTGCTTCTGTTACATCAGGCATTACTTGTAAGGAAGCTGGGCTGGGTGTTCATTAAACACTAAATATTCACTGAACAAAGATGGTAATGCATCCTGGTATCAGGACCACAAGATTTGTACACACATGCACACACACACATAAAATTGGATGTGTTTTCTAGCTTTGGTACTTCTCAGCAGTGTGGATTTGGGACATGTTAATATCATGCTTGACATTTA
>SJYV01049731.1:0-24357 GCA_006410875.1 Neotragus pygmaeus | reverse complement strand
ACTAGGTGAAGGAAGAAAACTGCAGCCTGCTGAAACAAGATACACAGAGATACACAAAACACACACATGCATTCACGTCCAGCATCCACCATCAATCCCAGGGCACCACAATGCCTATATCTTGTGCCACAGGATTCCGCGTTTCCCATAAGCCTTCTCCCACTGCTTAATAGCTCACAAGCTGACACCTTTCTGGTAAACACCAGGTCTTTTTTAAGGTAAACTTCCAAATTTGTTGTGGTATTTTTATGTTTCTTAACCATTTAACATGTGCAAAACTGTGTGGTCCTCTTTATTAGGTTCCTAACCATTTTATGTGTCCCTGGCCAAGCTTTTAAATGTTGTCCTCAAAGCCACTTCCGCATAGGTCCTTTGAATGTTATTGCACAATCTTGCATAGTCCGGTGATTTTTTAGGAATGTGTGCCATGTTAAATCAGAACTGACTGCACTCAACTCTGTCATATTAGGGCAAAAGTGGCCATAACACCATGCAAAAGAGTGACTATAGGTGTGTTCCAATAATACTCATTTACGAAAACAGGCAGTAGGCCAGATCTGATTTATGTTATTTCCCTTTGTTACATGTGATTCAGGTAGTACATTTAGCACATGGGTAGAGGCTCAGTGACAAAGAATCTGCCTGCAATTCAGGAGATGCAAGACAAAAGTTCTATCCCTGAGTTGGGAAGATTGCCTGGAGGAGAAAATGTCAACCCACTCCAGTATTCTTGCCTGGAAAACCCCATGGACAGAGGAGCCTGGCAGGCTACATACAGTCCATGGGGTCACAAAGAGTCGGACTCAACCTAGCAACTAAACAACAACAACATGCAGATTCTAAACTCTGTTTACAGAATGACAAAGGGTTTCAGTTTCACCTGATTTGCTCTAACACACTATAGCAAGAAAGCATTTGTTTGGCCCATTCTCCATTTCTGTAAGACATATAAGCAACTGTGAACAGCATCTTGCCTGAACTGGCAAAATTACCATCTGGAGTCTGTAAATAGAAGTTAAAGGAATACCTGGGGGGAAAAAAGGAATGTTCAAAACCCACCTGGCCCCAATTATTGCTCTGGACCCCTTGTTCAAAGGCGCATGATCCAGCCAACTCCCCAAGGTCTGAGATATCAATGAAGTGGTCCAGGGCATTTCCTTGCAGACCATCCTGGCCATGGAGGGCTCTTAGCAGAGCATGCCGCTGGCAGCCCAAGGGAGGAGAAGGTTTTCTGCTCTTTGATATGCTTCCTCCCTGGCTGGATGCCTGGAGTGCAGTGTGTACACAATCCATGTTAAGAGACAGATGGAAATTGAGTTATAGCAAATAAATCATATGGCACTTCTTTTAGTGATGTCTTCCTATAGGGAATCTTCCTGTTGACTAAGTGTGGCCTTGTACATCCTTGATTAGGCACACAGATGCTTGGTTGAGATTTGACTCCTGTGAGAAGTTTCTTATTTAAAGGCTCTCTGGAGCTTCTCAACATGCGGGGTTGTGCCACTTAGATAACCACCCAAAGTCACACAGAGCAGGGAAGGGAATGTTCTGTGGAGGCTGTGAAGAGATCTGTGCACTGATAAATGCCATCACACTCATTCTGCAGACACACACCTGGGCCAACACACTTACAAATACACAGCTATACCACCAAAATCGCCGGCACCCCCAAATGTCTCACACTCCACCCTAACAAAATGCTCCATGTAAAGGTCGGGGCTTGTGCAAAGCACTTGATGACATGAACATTGTAGCTCGAGTATTTCTTTCGCCATTCTCCAAATAGATGTCCTATCTAAAAGTTAGAAAATGCTTCCCAAAGAGGCAGCAATCTGGAATTTCAATTTTAACAATCATGGGTGACAGGGGCAACACTACTGAGTCTCAAATCCCAGTCTGTAAGATTAGAATATGAATGCAACTTCATGAAGGTCCTAGGGGGAAAGCCCATATGGCACAGTACCCTGAGCACTCTGTGTGTGTGTGTGTGTGTGTGTGCTTATTTTTGTTTGTTTTGGAGGAGGAGAAGGACATATTAAGAAATACTACTTCTCTTCTCAGGGAACTTGCAAGTTTAAGGGCTGCCCACATTTTGGATGGCTTCTGGGCTAAATATATAGAGCTGACTAAACGGTACTGCCGAGTAGCCAGACTGTTTATTGAGGATAGATGATAATACAGGCACCTGTAGCTATGCAATTAATGTTGTTGTTGTTTAGTCACTAAGTCATGTCTGACTCTTTTGTGACACCTTGGACTGTAGCCCGCCAGGCTCCTCTGTTCGTGGGATTTCCCAGGCAAGAATACTGAGTGGGTTGCCATTTCCTTCTCCATGAGACCTTCTCAACCCAGGGATCAAACCCAGGTATCTTGCATTAGCAGTTGGATTCTTTACCACTGAGCCACCAGGGAAGCCCATGCAATTAATAATATTGGAAAAAACAGAATTATCAAATCTAGGAAAACAGACTAACACAGTATTGGGCACCAACGGTGTGGCAGGCACTTAACATAAATTATTTTATTTAATCCTCAAACCAAATGAGGCTCTAAGAAACTGAGGCTCTAAGAAAGTAAGCATTTTGGCTCAGACCACCCCGTTCCCCAGTGGCAGTCCTGCAATTCCAACTAGGCAGGTGGGTCTGGCTCGGAAGACTGGGTTTAGTTTTGCCTGGGTGCCTCTGGCCTCCACAAAGCCAATCATGTGAAATGTAGGCAGTTCCACGAGAACAGCGCACATGAATAGAGATAAACAACACAGGACTGGAATTCTGAGGAGGCGCTTTGTGCGACAGAGGCGAGATACAACCTATCTGTCATCAGAACTGGTTAAAAAATGTACGTGGAGCAGACCCCCTGAATAGGCACGACTGAAGCCCTCTCAAGAGGAACAATGCTGGTGTGCATACAGTAGAATCCCGTTGCTTTTCTGAGATCAGAGTGTGAACAGGAGCCAAGCAGGTGGAGCCCTGGATGTGTGCCAAGTCCCTTCCAGATGAGAAAGAAAAGACAAATAGAAATTCTTTCACTTCAGAATTTTAAACAAAGAGCAGAGACTCACTGACTGGGGTCAGCTCCTCTGATGAACCAAAAAGAGTCATCCTTGATTAACATTCTTCTGCATCATCAAAAGGAGATAGGTCAAGATAAGGTAATGATAAGGTAATCGATGGGCCTTACATTGTGTTAAAGGGGTCATTTTCCCCTTGGAAAGGGGGGCAGCTTTCTCCCCTGAAGGGATCATACTATAGCTAGAAGACTCTGCCATCCTGTAATTCTTAATGAAAAGCTTAATCTCACTGCAGTGACCTTTAAACCACTATGATTTTCTTTCACAATATGAAGGGACAACAAAATAAAGTCATCACTCTTTCCTCTCTTTTGAGCTAAATTGTTTTTTTCCTTGATTAGTGAGGAATAGCCAATTGTTTCATCTCTGCCTGGGGAGACTGAGGTAAAGAGCCGTCTGACTGCATATTAGAAGCCCCTGGGAGCTTTTACCTAGTACTGGTCCTTGGCCCTGCAACAGACCAAGGGATTCCAAATCCCTGAGAAGGGCAAGCCCAGGAACCTGGATTCTTTAATACGCTCCCTAGGTAATATTAACATGCAAGAGGGCAGAGAACACTCGATAATGCCAAGCACTCAGGCTTTCTCATAAGAACTGGGTCAGTGGTTTGGAATTTGAATTCTGGCTTCAACATTCACTATCTGTGTGACAATGCTCAGAATCTGACTTTTCTAAGAGTCGGCTTCCTCACCAATAAAGTAAAGGTTTCCAGGGTCAAATGACACAGAATATGCAGAAGATTTTCATAAGCTGTGAAAACACTAAAACTAGGGAGGATTATCATTATCAAGTTTATCATATAAATAACGTATGTTTTACAGATAAATACACTCTATAACACCTTTAAATCCTACCAGACTTGAGAAGGCCCTCTTGGGTTTGCCAATATGGATGCATGAATAAAAATGATCAAGATCTCCTTGAACTTTTAGTGGCAGGAAACTGCAGAAGATATTTCTCTGGAAGATAGAAAGGGCTATTTCCCTGAAGCTTGTGAGTGGCTTGTTTGTCCTCAGGCTCACACTACTAAGGAGATTATCCTCCTGCAGAGAGCATGTCCGGTTGGGTCGCAGCAGCCAGTCTGTATGCCAGCAACTGAGGCCCCTGTACTTGCGGCAAGCTCAGGAGTGAGGATACTTAATTATTCCTAAACAGCCACTTATTGATCACTGGGTAGGAAGAGAAAGCAGACGCTTTATCTAAATTACTTCTGATCAATTGATTTGACAGGTAATGAAGATTAAGTGACAGGCAGGGGTTGCATGAAATTAGATAAACAAAACAAGTTATATATCTGAATGATCAGCCAAAGTCTCCTAAGAGGAGGAAAAAAAATCATATACTCAGCCCATGAGGCATGCCCTTTTAGAAGTATGTAGTAATGGCACCCAACTCCAGCCTGGAAAATCTTGCCTGGAAAATCCCATGGATGGAAGAGCCTGGTGGGCTGCAGTCCATGGGGTCGCTAAGAGTTGGACACGACTGAGCGATTTCACTTTTCACTTTCATGCATTGGAGAAGGAAATGGCAACCCACTCCAGTGTTCTTGCCTGGAGAATCCCAGGGACAGGGGAGCCTGGTGGGCTGCCAACTATGGGGTTGCACAGAGTCGGACACNACACGACTGAGCGACTTCACTTTTCACTTTCATGCATTGGAGAAGGAAACGGCAACCCACTCCAGTGTTCTTGCCTGGAGAATCCCAGGGACAGGGGAGCCTGGTGGGCTGCCAACTATGGGGTTGCACAGAGTCGGACACAACTGAAGTGACTTAGCAGCAGCAGTAGTAATCAACCAGGTCAGACGATAGTTTGGAATAAGAAACAAGCAGCTTGTTTCCTGTCTGACACAAAGGCACTGTGTGGCATATGGACAGTAACAACCAACATTTGGGTGGCTGTATGGACTTCTGGTGGCTCAGATGGTAAAGCGTCCACCTACAGCGCCGGAGACAGGGTTCAATCCCTGGATCAGGAAGATCCTCTGGAGAAGGAAATGGCAACCCACTCCAGTACACTTACCTAGAAAATCCCATGGACAGAGGAGCATAGTAGGCTCCTACAGTCCACGGGGTCGCAAAGAGTCGGACACGGCTGAGCAACTTCACTTTCATGCAGTTTATAAAGTGAGGGACTTGGAGGCCCAGAGATGGTATTACAAGCTTGCAAGTGCCAGGAGGAGAGCTCCAGGCCTGCCAGCTCACCTTTTCTAGGTACCGTGTCATTTCACAGAATGGAAGAGAGAGAGGGCAACAAAGGGAGGTATATTCAAGTGACCCTCGTTTCCCAGACTATCATTTATTACACAATTTTGCATACCATCTCAAGGTACCTTAATAAAGGATTGATTAAGTAAACTGTCATGCATCTCTAAAATAGAATATCAAGGAGCCAGTGTGAAAAATGTTAGAGAAAATGTTCTTGACATGGGAAATGTTGACAATATATTAGGTTTTAAAAAGCAAGCAATGTTTTATGTGAGACCTTTTTATAAAAAAATAAAGTAAATATATAATATTCATATGACATATATTTACTGGATACCTGCCACAATTCTAGACACTGATAGAATAATTGTGGAAAACAAGAGCCTCTGATTCATGGAACTTAAAATTCTAGGGACAGGATATAGGAAATAAAAAAATAAGCGTGTAAATATATAGTATGTCATATAAGTGCTATGGAGAAAAATAAAGCACAGGAAGGGAATAGGGATTACCAGGGAAGGAACTCCCCTGCATAAAGGAAGGCCTCACTGTCAACTGTCAGGAAGAAAGACACCCTTGCTGATGAGGGGTGATGACATGGTTGGTAGAGAGAAGTCTTTGAAGGGCAGTAGAGTGCTCGGTGTATTCCAGGGACAGCAAAGAGTGGCAGGACAGATTAAGCAAAAAGAAAGTGACAGATGAGGACTCAGTGAGGTTGGAAGAGATCATGCCAGGACATGTGGTATTCAGATATCCTTCATATATAATTATTTAGGGTATTCCCAGAGCAAGGTGGCTCAGACAGTAAAGAATCTGCCGAGAACGCAGGAGACCCAGATTTGCTTCCTGGGTCTGGACGATCCCCTGGAGAAGGGAATGGCAACCCACTCCAGTATTCTTGCCTGGAGAATTCCATGGACAGAGGAGCCTGGTGGGCTACAGTTCATGGGGTCCCAAAGAGTTGGACACAACTGAGCGGCTAACACTTTTCTAGAGTGAGATGGGCAGTCATGGGAGGGTTTGGAGCAGATACATGACTTATACTATAGCAAACATGAAAAAGAAATGTTCAAGGTAATGATTTCTTGTGGTGAATTCAATGTTTTTCATGTTATTATTTTCAATGTTTTTTCTTTTAATCTCAGCAAACAAACACCAAAGACTCATACCTACTCCTTCACCACAACATCTTCCTCCCATTCCATCTCTTTCCAAGTAGAATCTATTTATAGTAAAACCACATGATGGCATCAAAACAATCTGTTAAATTAAGATAAAAAAAGTTTTTTAGCATTAGACACTTGTTTATTTATTCACTATGCATTGTGTGCCCATTATACACAAATAAGATATTTCTATTGTAATTACATCATAATGATCAGGATAAACAACTTCTAAACAAGAAATGTTACATCTCATTAAGAGACTTAAGAGTTGAGGATATAAAAAGAAAGAAAGGAGAAGTGAGTTAACTCACCAAAGGAAAACAAATTCAGGCAATTCAGCATCACATATAGGATTTTAATGAGATTATGCCTTTTGATATTACATACGTATAGTTTAGAGTATATATCAGCTGCTAAATCCAAATGCAAGGCAAAAAATCATGTATACCTGTTGTTTTTTCTTTCAATATTTCTTTCTTCCACTTAAATAATTGTTTTGTTTCCAAAGTGTTAGTGTTAGTCACTTAGTTGTATCCAACTCTTTGCGACCGCATGGACTGTATCCTGCCAGGCCCCTCTGGCTATGGAATTCTCCAGGCAAGAATACTGGAGTGAGAAGTCATTCCCTTATCCAGGGGATCTTCCTAACCCAGGGATCAAACCCAGGTCTCCTGCATTGAAGGCGGATTCTTTACTGTCTGAGCTACTTAAATTTCTTTCTCGTGTGAATGACAGCATTAGCCAATCAAAGGAAAAGGAAGAAGGCTTTAGTGGCAACTGAGCAATATTAAATGTCCTTTCTCAAAACAAAGTAAAATTTAGAAGCCAGTGAATTTCAGCAGGACTAAAAGGGCAGTATGCATATCCCATCACCTCTGGAATTTCTGATCACCTTCACTGACTCCCAGCCCACCACAAAATTCTGCATACTAGAATTTTTCCAGCAGAAGCAGGAAGGCTATGACTGATATTTTCAGAACTTGGGGCTCAACAAACAAGAGAATTTTAGTCCAGAAGAAGCTATGGAATTCACATCTCATCAGCTGTCACTAACAGAGGAAAAATACCAAGGAAATAAAATTTGCAAGGGTCAGATGACAGAGACTGGAAGAGAGAGGACCGGGAGCCCATGCGTTCTCCAGGCTTTGAATATATTTACATTTTGTCTTTCCTGGGGTCACTATGCAACCCAACAGCCAAACTCAAGCATAATTTAAGACTGGTTTCTCATATATGTCTAGTCTCTCATTCACTCACTACCCTTCCCATCACTCTCAATCTCCCTCTTGCTCTCTCCCGTCTAAACAATCATTTTTTTTCTCAATCAAGCATATAATACAGACTATTAAAAGAGCAGTCTTGTAAAGTACACCCCTAAGGAGATTAGCATATTTGACAAAGATGAAGAAGTTTAAGCCTAAGTGAAATAATATTANGTTTTAAAATCATAGAAATGTGACCTCCATTTGCTTCAGCATTCAGTGTATCCCCTTATAGTTTTTAGTGAATTGCTATCTTTACCTGGCATCCTCTCATCCTTTCTTTTTAAAATTCATTGTTAATTTTCTTTGTAGTAATATTCACTTTTTGATGCACTTTGATTTTTGACAAAGGTTTGGAGTCATGTGACTACCACCACAATCAAAATACAGAACATTTCTATCATGTAAAAAATTCCCTCAAGCCCTCAATCCCTTTAGAGTCAACTCTTGCTAACCCTTGAATATTGTTAAACAGTTTTAGGTCCTTATAGTTCTTCCTTATCCTTTCTTGATTCCACTTCAATCAATCTTTGCCTCTGCCACTCCACTAAAATTGCTCTGATTAATATTATCAGCCATCTCTATGTTGCTTCACTCAGGATTCAATTTTTACTTTTCATTTTATTCAACATCTCAGATTATAGTTGACCATTCCAACTTCTGGAAATATTTTCCCACTGGCTTCTTAATATTATATTCTGTTGGTTTTCTTTCTAACTTAATACCAGACACTTTACTGGTCTCAAAATATTTGACTTTCCCAAGATTGGCATATAGACTTTTCTCTATCCATACTCACTTCCCCAAGTTATATACTTTAGTCACTTTATGTGCCATTTTAAACACCTTTAAATCAAGTTACTTATCCAACTTGATCTCACTTTTGAACACTTTGCATATATTCAACTGTTATCCAACTGTCTAATATGTATTTTAATCTCAACATGTCCAAACAGATCCTTTGATTTACATGAACCACCACCACCACCATGGAACTTAACCTATTTCTCCCTACCATATTTCCATTTTTTAAACATCACTACCATTCTTCCAAGTATATCCCTCAGTTCAGTTCAGTTCAGTTCAGTCGCTCAGTCATGTCTGACTCTTTGCGATCCCATGAATTGCAGCACACCAAGCCTCCCTGTCCATCACCAACTCACGGAATTCACTCAGACTCACACCCATCGAATCAGTGATGCCATCCAGCCACCTCATCCTCGGTCGTCCCCTTCTCCTCCTGCCCCCAATCCCTCCCAGCATCAGAGTCTTTTCCAATGAGTCAACTCTTCGCATGAGGTGGCTAAAGTGCTGGAGTTTCAGCTTCAGCATCTTTCCCTCCAAAGAAATCCCAGGGCCAGTCTCCTTCAGAATGGACTGGTTGGATCTCCTTGCAGTCCAAGGGACTCTCAAGAGTCTTCTGCAACACCACAGTTCAAAAGCAGCAATTATTTGGTGCTCTGCCTTCTTCACAGTACAACACTCACATCCATACATGACCACAGGAAAAACCATAGCCTTGACTAGACGGACTTTAGTCGGCAAAGTAATGTCTCTGCTTTTGAATATGCTATCTATGTTGGTCATAACTTTTCTTCCAAGGAGTAAGCCCTCTTTTAATTTCATGGCTGCAGTCACCATCTGCAGTGATTTTGGAGCCCCCCCCCCACCAACAAAATAAAGTCTGACACTGTTTCCACTGTCTCCCCATCTATTTCCCATGAAGTGATGGGACCGGATGCCATGATCTTCGTTTTCTGAATGTTGAGCTTTAAGCCAACTTTTTCACTCTTCTCTTTCACTTTTCCTCAAGAGGCTTTTTAGTTCCTCTTCACTTTCTGCCCTAGATGCACTTAATCCTCTCTTTCCTCTATATTTTATATTCAATCCGCAAGTAATTCCTATTGATTCTACCTCCAAACTTATACTGAAATTTGTCCCCATCACAGTACCAGTACTGCCTAACCTGAGCCATCAACCTCACTCTTCCAGACTAAATTCCCACTGATTTTCTCCCTGCTTTTCTTGCAAATCTGCAGATCTTTCCACAGTGGAACAGTGATTTTACAAATGGATATCAAGTCAGAACTGTCCATGGTCCCCAATCACATCATGAATGAAACCCAAAGCTATGACCAACACCAAGCCTTCTGTGACTGGCCCCTGCTTACTTCAAATATCACCCACTTTCCCACTCAGCCAGACAGTTCCAGGTGCACCTGCCTTATCATTCTGCCTCGGACAAGCTCATTTCCTCTGGAGGTCTTTGTGTTTACTGTTTATCTGCCAAGAATGTTTTTTTTCCCCAAATATTCAGAAGGCCTGCTCTCTAATTTCATTCATGTTTCTACTCAGTTGACATCTATCTAAATAGTCAAGACCATCCCAAGATACTCTGAAACTTATTTTTCTGTTTTATTTTTCATATAGCACTGACCATTCTCTGAGATCAGGTTGCATATTCATTTATTTTTTATTGAAGGTTGATTGCTTTATAGAATTTTGTTATTTCTGTCAAACTTCAACATTAATCAGCCTATAGTTATTGTATAACTGAGTCTCTTCCACTATAATATAAATTCCTTAATGGAAAAGATTGTCATTCAAGGTCACTCCTGCAACCTAAGTGCAATGAACAAGGCCTGACATACAGTAAGCACTCAAAATTATTTGTTGTATGGATGAGTAAATAAAATGTAATTTTTATGCTAGCCCTCATTGATTCCCTTTCATACCTGAGGAACTAATTATTCAAATAAACATTTAATCTAAAACTGTAGGCATCTCAGACTAAACTGGGCTAAAATTGACAATAATAGTGACATAAAATTTACTGAATGCTAGATGAATTCCAGACAGTCTTTTAAGCATTTTGTGGATATCAACTCAATTAACCTTCACAAAACTCTGTGAGATAGGTTTATTATTATCTCCATTTTACCGGAAACTAAAGCACAGAGAGATAAAGTGTTTTTCCCAGAGTCACAGAGCTCATAAGAGGAAGAGTGAGGATTCAAATCAACATCATCTAGCTACAAAGCCTACATTTCCCCCAGAATTTTCCATTTTTAACCATATGCTATAATATTATGGTAAATTCTTGAGAGATAAGAGAATCTTTGGAGAAATCTGAATTCTTTCTCTGGACCTAAGCCTCCTGTTCTGAAGTTGTCAAACAAAGGGGCATCATGTCTTAGGTGTGATCCTGTCCACTCTCCTTGCTGATGAGTCAGCAAGTCTTTAGATCTGGGTCATCAGACTTTTGAGAGACAAGGTGAGGATGATGCGCTTGAGGATGAAAGTCACTAAGTAGTTACAGAACAAAGATACCATCTCATAATCACAGATGAGAGAAATATTGGAAATTTTGATCACAAAACAGAACTGTGTGTCATTTTGTAGGCAGGTGATTGAAGTGGAATAGGGGAAAAGGAGTAGAGAGAAAGGAGAAAGGAAGCAGGGCAGGGAAGGGATAGAAAAATAAAGTGATAAGGAGGGGAAAAGAGAAGGACAGAGAAAAAAAGGAGAGAGGAAGGGCACAAGGAAAGGAAGGTGAGCTGTTGAGCAAATCCTCGGGGGAGTTAAACTTTAGGTATGTTTGGGATTTGCAACCCCGTACTGACGGATCTCTGCTGAATTCCCTCCCAGCTCCACTCTGCGAATCAACTGGTGAGTGTCACTTCCTTTTTCTTTTTCATGATCTGTGGGTTACTTGAGCTAGAGACCTTGCAAGAGGTCTGTGGATGGTTGTCTGGTATCTGGTATACAGATGGCAGTAGCTCCCTTGGGCCCAGATTGCTTGTGTTTACACCAGTCTCTGCATGTGACATGTACATACTCAGCTGATAGAGCAGGTCTTGCTCTGATCTTCTTTAGACAGTCTTTTTTACTGTGACGTCTCAGTTTAGGGAGAGTGATGCTGTTTGCACAAGGAAGTCAGGGAGTGCTGAAGACTGATATCACAAGAATCTCTGCTCTCTGCTGAAAGAGCTCCAAAGCCCCTGTGTATTCCCTAGTTGGGTGCACCACTAGAGGACTGAAGAAAATGCCAAAGTCATACCACCACAGAGAACAACATTATAGCCAATGCTCGAGGCACATACAAATTGTAGACAACTGCCTTCTTCCTATTTCCAGCCATCCTCTGCAGACATAACTGTTATCTCAGTGCAATTTCTCTCTCAGAGTCTGGTTTATGCAAGCTTATTTCATTACTTTGCTCCCAATTCAGTCTTACTTTTACCAGGCAAGGAGGGAAGGAAATTTCCCCGCATAAGAAATCTTCCATTAAAGTATGAAGCTGAAATTCCAGTCCTTTGACCACCTGATGTGAACAGCTGACTCATTGGAAAAGACCCTGATGCTGGGAAAGATTGAAGGCAGAAGGAGAAGAGGGTGACAGAGGATGAGATGGTTGGATGGCATCACCGACTCAATGGATGTGAACTTGGGCAAATTCCAGCAGATGGTGA
This sequence comes from Neotragus pygmaeus, assembly GCA_006410875.1. Lineage (NCBI taxonomy): Eukaryota > Metazoa > Chordata > Mammalia > Artiodactyla > Bovidae > Neotragus > Neotragus pygmaeus. The sequence goes on along the minus strand of SJYV01049731.1, from coordinate 12,181 downwards.
GGGACAGGGAAGCCTGGCATGCTGCAGTCCATGGTATACAAAGAGTTGGACTTGAGTTGGTGACTGAACAACAATATATTGAAGACTGTTCTCTTGTGCAGGTTTAAAAGAAGTTATCCTGATACTCCAACACAGGCTTCATGTGCAACTAGGAAACACAGGACTTCCTATGCCCAGAAAAACTCAGTTACTCACCTGATGTTTGTCCAGGACTAACTCACACCTTGTGTTGATGACATGAAGCCTTGCGCCTGGCTCTACTTTTACTCCACAAGTGTGTGTGACTCACTGTAGCCTCAGAGGAGGCTAAATTCAAAGCCACATCCAGGATAAAGAATCAAAGCTTTGGCCACCAGGAATTTGCCAGGTAGTCTCTGTGACTGAGAATTTTCTGAAACAAACTGAACTGCAAGACTGACCTTTGGACCTGTGCAAACTGCCCTGTCAGTGTCCTACTCCATCTTTACCCCAGACCCATTCAAAAGAGTGGGTGACAGTTGCCTTTTTAAATTCCCTTTCCTGCCCTTTCCTCTTCCCAAGACTGTGTTGCTCCTCAGTCCTCTGGGGACTACAATTTTCCAAGGAGAGAAAATGATTAAATGCACAGGTATTCCATGCCTCAGCACAGGCAAACATTTTGGTACCATGAAAGTGAAAGTTGCTCAGTCGCGACTGACTCTTTTTGACCCCATGGACTAGATAGTCTGTGGAATTCTCCAGGTCAGAATACTGGAGAGGGTAGCCTATCCCTTCTCCAGTGGATCTTCCCAACCCAGGAATTGAACTGGGGTTTCTTGCATTGCAGGCAAATTCTTTACCAACAGAGCTATCGTGGTACCATGGTTGAACTGAATTGTTAGAAGTCCAAGGGTAAAGCATTCCGATAGGAAGGCTTGGAGATTATAGACACTGGACCAGGAATCACTCCTCATGATGAGTGATCTAGAACACTTAGCATTTTTACCTAATAAGGAGAAAAAGAGGCTTTTCTTAGGAATATTCTTAAAACTTCTCAAAGAACAGAGTCTCTGAAGGTTGGATAAATAAACGTCTATGAGCTAATGCTATCAGGGCTTTTGATATTTCATGAACTGCTACAACTGGGATATATAAGGACATAAGATGAAAGCAGAATACAACTTTATTCATCTTTAATTCATCCAGAAAAAAGCCCCTAAGGCCAAAAAATGATACATGGCTTCTGTAGAGGTTTGTATAGAGGTCCCAGAGCAAGGGATCTGGGCCACATGGATGTGTGGGTGCAGACTATTTCTTGGAAAGTGCATGCTTGTTCCTTCCATTAGGAATAGCAATGAAATGGGCAGGAAAGAATAGTAAAGAAATCAAGTTCATCTGGGTATTTCCCAAACTGACCGACCTTCCGTGTGTCATATTCTACCTCTGAAAGAGATAATGTGGGTCTGAGACATCAGGGAAAGGGAAACAAAAGAAAAAGACAAGTACGGCTTATCACAAGGATAAATGGAATATATTTCCCTAAAACTTCGAGCTTCGCCTTCTCCAATGCCAACTCTAGTGACAGTCATCAGTATCCTTGCATTGTATCCAGGAGTGTTTTCAGTTCATGGATAGAAACGTCAAAGAGTAAGAGCCACATCAAAGGGAGGGGTTTGCCTTGTGGAAGGAAGTGACACTGTGTAGGGACAGGATCTAAACAGTTGTGTGTGAGCAGCTGAAAGCCCATGGGCCATGTCCAGGCGGGGTGGTAATGTGAGAAGTGATCTGTGTGTCCAATGAGCCGATTCTCTGAGTCTTGCTGAGGACACAAAGTGCCTGTGATCATGATCTCTGAGCTCCATTGCCCTAGAATATGTGTTTATTTCTTCCCTCTAGAACTGTTTCTGATAGTCAGCCCCTCTCGGCCCATAGAGGGGAACACAATGACCCTGACTTGTAAGACCCAGCCACCTCCGCAGAAGTTGGATGCCAAGCTCCAGTTCCACTTCTACAAAGATGGTCGGGTCCTAGGGCTGGCCCGGGATAGCCTCCCAGAATTCCAGATTCCTGCTGTGCGGAAGGAAGACTCAGGGTCCTACTGGTGTCAAGCAAAGATAACATCTATCAAAGCCAAATTGAGCCGAAGAGTCCAGATAGAAGTTCACAGTAAGTGCCAATGGGGACCTCTGCTGGGGTGGGCCGAGACGGGCAGAGACATGAGTCTGGTCTTCCCTGGCTATTGTGTTCTGCTCCTGCATGCACGGATTCTGTTTGAGGCACGTGCCTAAACTTCACTTTATCAGAGCCATTAAAAAAAAATTTTTTTTTAGTTGATAATTCCTTAAACTTTTGGCTACATCCCACAGCATGTGGTGCTTTAGCTCCCCAACAAAGGATTGAATTCATGCCCTCTGCACCGAAAGGCAGAGTCTTAACCACTGGACCCCCAGGGACGTCTCTTTAACTTTTCAAAATAACAGTTTTATTGAGATATAATTCACATAGTGCAAAATCCACACATTTGAAGTGCACAATTAGTTTTTAGGACATTCACAGTTAGGCAGCCTTCACCACGATCAACTTTAGATCATTTCCATCATCCCCAAAACAAATCCCTTATTCATTATCAGTTAGTCCCCATTTCCCCCTCCTCTCTCCCTAGCTTTATACAGCCACCCATGTATTTTCTATCTCCACGGATTTTCCTATTCTGAACATGTCATATAAATGGAATCATATAACATGTTGTCCTTTGTCACTGGCTATTTTCACTTAGGCAATATTTTCAAGATTCCTTGATGTTTAGATGTATCAATGTTTCATTCCCTTTTATAGCTGAATAACATTTCATCATATGGATATACTGCATTTAATTTATCAATTTATCAGTTGATGGACATTTGGGCTATTTCCACTTTTGACTATTATGGATAATCTGCTGTGAACACTCATACACAAGTTTTTGTATAGGTATATGCTTTCAGTTCTCTTAAGTGCAGAACTAGGAGTTGAAATGCTGAGTTATATGGTAACCAAAGTGCCAGACTGACTTCCAAAGTTGTTGAATCATTCACTCCACCAGAACTATATAAGAATCTTAATTTTTCCACATCATCAGGGATATTTTAATAGATGACACCATAAATGTCAAAGTGAGGCATGTGAAATTATGCTTATCTCTTAATTTACTGGCAATAAACGCAAATAACTCTCAACTTTTAAAACTTGATTGACTCAACCTAAAAGAATAGTATTTAAAATAGATGTTTAGAAAAAAATCTTAATATTTGTTTTATCAGAGTTCTTAAGCAGTCTTCCTTTATTCCTGCTATTCCTGTTTAGGTAAACAAAAGAATGTTTAGAAAGACCTTACTGTATTTCATTATTGTGCTGGAGGGTGTGGAGGAGAAAGCTGCATAATACATGGTTCCTGACTGTGAGAAGCTGACACTTGGCTGGCATCCAAAACAACTAGGGTGGTCATGCTGTACAGGTTGACTATTGATAGAGACTTTAGAGAAGGGATAAATCTGACTGAGGTGGTAAGAGGAGGCTTTGAGGAAAAGGCTAAGGGGGAAAGGCTTATGGAAGAGAAGTTGAGGTCTGATTTTTAAAGATAAATGGGAATTGAAGGTGTTTTGTGATTCTGAACCATGTTATCCCATATCAGGGTTGACATTTCTGATATCCTCTCCCACTCTCAAACGAAGAGGTATCCATGCTACCATAAACAAATGTTAATACCTCCCGAAAGCTGAGCTTTCCCAAACTTGCTGAAAACTCAACACTGTGGACCTGGATCTCTACAAAAGCCACTGGATATTTCATATGCCACAGGCCCTGTTCTAGTGCTTCCCACATGTTGTTTAATTAAACCCTGCAACTGTAAGAGGTAGCTACCATTATCTTCTCCATTTTACAGGTGGAAAATTGAGTCTCAGAGAACCTAAGTAATTCAAACAAGTAAGCACACACAAGAAGAGTTGGAACCAATATTCCAACCCAGGCAGTTTGCTTTGTAACCTAGACTTTTAACCACTATACTACTGTGCCTTGAAAATGGAGTTTGAGAGATCAGGGTTCTGGTAATCACACTGTTCTAGGCAGGGAGAAGACATTACATCCTCCATAGGAATCTTATGGTGTCTTTCTTACCCTGCCATCATCAACCCAACCAGTGCCAATTCCAAATCGGCAGGACTCCTTACCTGTCCCTCATCCCACCTTTGCATAACTTTTTGACTTGACCAGAGGCCTTTGCTTCCCAGACTGTCACAAGGACCCTGTCCCTGAAACCTTCCCTACTCAGGGCCTTCCTGTGTCATCTTGTATTCATGTAGGAGTCCCCATCGGTAACGTGAGTTTGGAGATACAACCTCCAGGTGGACACCTGATGGAGGGAGAGAAGCTGGTTCTAGTGTGTTTGGTCACTGGGGGCACGGGAGATATCATCTTCTTCTGGTTCAGAGGAGCCCGGGGTTTAAGGCTGAAAACGAAGACCCAGCATTCACTGATGGCAACGTTTGAGATTCCTGCAGTGAGAGAGAGTGACTCTGACCAGTATTACTGTGCAGCTGACAATGGCTATGGCCCCAGTCTCAGTGAGCTGGTGAGCATCACTGTCAGAAGTAAGTTCCACTGCCCTTCAGCTCGGCCAGCATGTTCCTCTGGGGCACCCTGAGAAAGTTCATTGGGATTGAGCCTCTGTGGGCAGGGCTTGGGAGTGTGTCATGATCAGCGGCCCCCTGTGACAGTCTACGATCTCTCTCAGTTCCAGTGTCTCGCCCTGTCCTCACCGTCAGGGCTCCTGCGGCCCAGCTGGTGGTGGGGTACATGGTGGAACTTCACTGTGAAGCCCAGAGAGGCTCTCCCCCGATCCTGTACCAGTTTTATCACGAAGATGTTGCCCTGGGGAACAGCTCAGCTCCCTTTGGAGGAGGAGTGTCCTTCAACCTCTCTCTGACTGCAGAAGATTCTGGAAACTACTACTGCGAGGCCAACAATGGCCAGGTGGCCCAGCGCAGTGAGGTGGTACCACTCAACATCACAGGTATAGCTTGAGTTGTGGAGCTGTCTTGATCAATGTTTCTTCTCAGCATCCTGGAAGAGTTTTGCTGACCCCACAATGTCTCTGGTGGATATGCTACCAAAGATGAGGCTTTGCAGGTAGTCCTGTCCTGGGAGATGCATCCAAGGGGCCATGAGGACATCAAGGCTGGCTCCTCTCAACAATGTGACAAGCTGCAAGTCCCTAGGTGCATAAATAAATCCCACCTGCCCCAGGAAGAGCAGGAATGGCCTCAATCCATGCTCAAAATATCTTCACCCCAAACCCAAGCCCTTCTCCTTGGCAGCTCATGTACAGGTCTCTTCCTTCAGTGCCTATGGAAGACAGAAATGAAGTTCTTACTTCAGGAGTCATTGAATTGCTGCTTGGCATCCTTGCTCCCACCACTTTGGCCCTATTAGTTTGCTGCTGGCTCAAGAGAAAAATAGGTTAGTATTTATAGAGATTGGTATTTTTGTTACTGTGATTTTTGTGACATCTATACTATTAAGGATGAATATATCCCATTAGCTACCTTGCCTACAAATCTTCTCACAGGCTTTCCCCTCAACTTTCCAGCACACAGGTCAGTATCTATTAAAGTAGTGAAAGTTTTTAGTAAAACCCTTCAATCCCACATGTTATCAGTTGAGGTTAAGCTGATACCTTGAACTTCAGTGATTTAATGTTTATACAAAAATGTAACTATTTAAAATAACCAGCACTGGAAGAGAAATACAATGAACAGTTCCAGTTATATTATCTCCCAGTTAAAGTCAATGCACCAATTCTTATTTGCCTTAGAATATCGTCACGTGTTTTTTTTTCTCCCTGACATGCTCACCCACGCATTCACACAGTCTGTTCATTGCTGTCTTTGTCACTTTTCAGTTTAAATGTCATTTTCTCCAAGAGGCTTCTCCTGGCCACACAGCCTACAATTCTCTTCTAGGTGGCTCAGCTGGTAAAGAATCTGCTTGCAATTCAGGAGACCTGGATTCGATCTCTGGGTTGGGAAGATCCTCTGGAGGAGGGCATGGCAACCCACTCCGGTATTCTTGCCTGGAAAATCTCCATGGACAGAACAGCCTGAAAGGCTACAGTCCATGAGGTCACAAAGAGCCATACATAACTGAGTAGTAAATCATAGCACACGTTCTTATTCAGAGTACCAATAGCTTCACATTTCATTTCATCTGATAATTACATATTTATTTGCATGTTTAATCTCAGGCTTCCTGTTCTTCATATAGCAAGTTGGAGATGGGGCAAGAGAGGATGTGAGATTCTCACTTAAATCCCAAGATTTTCAGGCATATTTGGAGACCTCACCCCAACTATAATGTGTCTATATTAGTGCATTTTGTTATGATAGGATTAGGTTGAAAAGTGAGTGTTAGTTGCTCAGTTGTATCCAACTCTTTGCAACTTCATGGACTGTAGTCCACCAGACTCCTCTGTCCATGGAATTCTCCAGGCAAGAATACTGGAGTGGGTAGTCATTCCCTTCTTCAGGACATCTTCTCAACACAGGGATTGAACTCGGGTCTCTTGCATTGCAGGCAGATTCTTTACTGTCTGAGCCACCAGGGGAGCACTTTCAGGATTAGATTGTATGGTTGTAAGGCCAAAACCAAAAAGTATTATAGGTGTGGGTACAGAGGCTTGGGCTCAAGTCCAAAGTTGATATTAACTGCTTTGGGGCAACTCATTTGACTATTCTGGACCTAAAGCTCCTCAACTACAGTATGAAGGATCTGCCCAAATAATTGCCAGGATGTACTCTGGGCACAAAAGAGCACCTTGCAATGGGCATGCTGGAATAAGAAACAGCCCCTGCACAAGGACTGTATGAAAACACTGAGAGTGCCTCCACTGACATTATGTTCATTTGTTTGACTTGCAGGAAGACGTACAGCCAAGGATGCAGTCAGGTGAGACCTCTGTTTGCTCTGTGTGCACTGATAAAATATAGATAAATCTATTAAGAATTTTTGAATTGTTCTCTTTTGTGAGCTTTTCTCCATGTTTTATCATACCCAAAACTGCTACTCCACAGCTCTTCCACTGGTAACTTCATTCGCTATTCCTCTTCTTTTATATATTAACTAATTAATTTAAATCCTTTCGTCATCCGTCCTAATATCTCTTTCACTAAATCTGCAGAATAAGAAAACTCTACTATATTGACCAGTTTCACACATTTATTCAATCAATTAACCAATATCTGAGAGTATGTGAATCATTTGTTTGAGTTCTAGAAATCATGAACACATGGAAAGATTTTGAGAGCTTTGAAGTATTTTAGAGTAGTTAAGATATACACACATTTCCAGAGAATAATCAACATACTGAAAAACCATTGATGATGTTTCTTAGAAGATTAAAGGAGGAAGATATTTGTTTAAATTTATTTTTGATTTTATTTTATTGAAGTATAGTTGATTTGTGTTACTTTCAGGTGTATAGCACAATTATTCAGCTCTTTTAATATATTCTTTTTCAGATCTTTCATCTTACACACTATTATAAAACACTGAGTATATTTCCCTGTGCTATACAGTAGGCCCTTGTTGATATAGAGGAGAAGATTTCTAAAATACTTTCATTGGGAAATATCAGTACTTAGTAGATACATTTTTACAGCATGTTATTATTTTTGCCAGCCAAAACCAGATTTTTTTCCACATCAAAATAGCTGAAATTACTAATTTCATCTATTTGTAATTCTAATTACAAATCAGATTTACTGAAAATTTTCAGTAATACATGCATATGCAAGACCATTATCTTTTCCTTCTTCAAGCTGCTTGTTCTATATAGCAACTGGTTTCCATCTGGAGTAAGTAACTATTCTTTCATTCAATATTTACTGAGAACCTATGATGCAAATAGCACTATTCTGGGTGTGAGCGATACCACAGAGAGCTGTCAGATAAGGACCTTACACTCCTGGAATATGTACTCTAGGGATGCTCTGCAATTCCCTGCTCACTGCAAGCATAGAGCTGTGGCTTGTACCAGACAGCTGTGCTGATTGCTGGTTGCAAAAGAATCAGACACAACTTAGCAATTAAACATAAATTAGCATTCTCTCAGGACATTTCCTCCTTCAGGCTTCTCTCCTTCACTGTTTTACTCATGGTCCCAGGTAGTTATATCTGGAACATCTGGGATTCTATCCTAGATAGATAACGCATGTTTCTGTGTTTGCAGGAGCATTCCCAGCCCTGTACCCCAAGAATCCACCTACTTCAACTCACAAGCCCCAGAGCAACCACATCTTAACTATGAAAATGGTGAGGCTTCCCAAATAACCTGGGCCAAAGTAGGCAGAGGGGGCTGGTGATGTCTGTGAACCGAACCTGACTCTGCTGTGTCCCTGCCACCTCTACAAATCAGTGACTCCTCTGTCCTAATGGCTGTGATAGGTGGTAGGTACAGAGTGAATTAAATGTCAAGAAGAAGGGACTGTGTCATATAATGATGCTTCCTTCTTTCTCTTTCAGTGAATATTGTAAGTGGGGATGAGGTTTATTCTTTGGTGTATTGTGTGCAACAGGAACAGCCATCAGCAGCAGGTGAGACATGAGAGAGTGAATTTGTCTCTGCTTTTGCCTTTCCTGGAGCCAGGAGGATAATCAGTGACTGTGTATGGCAACGTGGCAGCTGGCACTGCTGCTCTGTCCTTGGAGTTGAATATGAGCATTGCTATGCCTATCTGCAGATTGGCCTGTGGACTGGAAGCTGCCTTGAGTAGACCCCAGCAATGATGCCAACTTGTGTATGTCACTCCCTGTCTGGTGGCAGCCTTGGAAATGGTACCAACTCTGTATTCTCTATAGCATCCCAAAATGGTTGCCTAGTTGTGGCTGTAGTCCCATCCCGTGCTTGATGCACACAGAAATTATAAGAGGTATTGATGCCAGGGGGGCTTCCCTGGTGCTCAGTGGTAAAGAATCCACCTGCCAATGCAGGAGCTGCAAGTTCAATCCCTGGGTCAGGAAGATCCCCTGGAACAGAAAATCACCATCCACTCCAGTGTTCTTGCCTGGAAAATCCCATACACAGAGGAGCCTGATGGGCTACAGTCCATAGGGTTGCAAAAGAATCAGACACAACTTAGCAATTAAACAGCAACAACAAATGCTAGGAGGGACCATCTGGCCCTCACACTTGCATGTGCCAATTTTCCTAGCCAAATTTGTGATGGCAGAAAAGTAAGACAGAAAATATTAATGGATACAAGTTACAGGAAATAGGAGAGGAAGAAGTCTTTATTAACATTAATTTAAGGAAGGACTTTTAAATTTTGTCTTCACAGAAGAACCCCTGGGGACACATCCTGGGGATAAGGTGAGTTAGAATCCTTGTTCTTTCTTCTTTGCACTTTCACTCCTTCTCCTGTGGGGTCTGGGTCTCAAACTTCTAAAACTATGGCCACTTGGGAAAAACAAAAGATCTCATCATCTATCTCCTATTTTATCTCCCCACACAATGGGGATAAAAACATCTAATTATAACAGTAAAGTGTCCTTTTACAAGATAATTCTAGAGTCTTTCATATGCATATTTTTAGCAATGGATGTATGAAGGTTTGTAGATAAACTGTAGTGCATGCTTAGTCTAAAAGTTCTATTGGTTTGAACATCTTTATTCTGAAATACTGTTGAACCATGCATACATCACTTTGTGCTGTAAGGCTAGCCAAACAACATGTCAAAAACTAAATTGATATTGAATAAAATGAAATTGAGAATGATTTTTGTCATTGAAAAATTGGTAATTTCTAAACATTGATCAATTCAAGACTTCACTAATAATACAAAGTTGTTTTCAGAAAATTGTAGAAACTCCAATTCGGCATGTATGCAAACAGAGGAGGTGCTTTGTAATTTTGTCTAGTGTGGTGTGGCAGCTAATTGTCTCAGAACAGAATTCAAGTCCTTGATAAACTCTAGCAACAGGCTAAATTTAGTTTATGAATACAAAATTCTGATGCCCTTAAAAAATTGTAGCCTGTGGAATGGCCTAATAAAGGCCCATAAAAATGAAAGAAGGTTTTGCATAGGTAGTTCAGTTTACAGCTCATCAGGAGCATGTCTGTAGCCCAACAATGGGACGCAAGCCCTTTGAAAATGCCTAGGGCCACAGTCCCAGAAAGCTCTGTGTTCTGTCTTGAGTGGTGCACCATGGTAGGGTGTATCCAGGCTGATCAGAAAGAGAACCTGCGGAAAATATGTTCTATTTGTTTTCCCTGCTTAAGTTCTATCCATGTTCTATCCTGCTCAAGTTCTACCTTTGCTTCCAGGACTCCTCAGCCATATATTCCAGGCTGAAGAAGGCAGATCTTACAGATATGGATTATGACGATGTTATGTAGAGTTACAGAAGATTCTGCTCTTGGAAAACCATCCATGACTCCAACTCAGACCTGTTATGTCCTTCAGAGATCCTGGGAGAATTAGCATTCCAGTACGCCTCATCTGGGTGCTTTCCTCCATAAAACTATTTCTGCATCTACTGTGAAGTGCAGTTTGCTCAAGCTTTGAAGAGATCATCTAGAAGAACCCACCTGAACTCAGGAGTGGGAAAAACTGTATTAGAACTTGATTCGTATTAGTTCTTTCAGGTACAGGTCAAACTCTGCTCTAAATTCTCTTTATAAGTGGAAGCAGGATGGAAATAAAAGAACTTGAGATCTTGGAGGTAATGAGACAGTGAAGCCTAGAGTGCATGAACCCAGTGATGATTGTGTTAGTGATTTTGTGGGACTGCTCTGTACAGAGAGCTGCATCCATATTTTTTTTTTTTTTGGCAAGTGCTTTCTCTGAGCAGATAGTACAGAGCTCTAGCCATGTTTCTCACATTGATCATCCTGTTCCTCCATAAAATATGTGACTCAATGAATTTTGGAGTCACTGTTACCAAACTAGAATTAAATCACAGTTACACAAAATTCCGTTGTGGTTGCATTCAGTTTTAATGACATGTTTTATATGCACAAGCTAATCTAGATGCTGCCATGATTTATAATGAGATAATCTTTGTAAGTTTCACTACATCCACGGTTCTATATTTGTTGCAGCTTCTGGAAGTTTTAGGAATACGTTTTCTTCCTTAATTCACACATTTTTTGAAAATGTGATAATATCGTTTGAAGTCCATATTTTAATTTTAAAACAATCATAAGCTAACACATAAACTAAAACATTAAAAAAGTATATAATGTAAAAGTTAAAGTCTTCCCTATAAGTTAACACCACAAGTGGTACCCATTGTTAAAAGCTTAGCATTGTTAAAATCTTAACTCTGCAGATATTTTTCTATTTTTTTGTAGAAACACTTCTACATACATGTGAATATATTTAGAAGTACATATATTTAATAAAATATCATGAAATATTTTAAAGTCTGTACTATTTTATTTTATTTTATTTTTTTAGATGCATCTGCTTTTCCTCATTATTCCCCTGTTAGTCAAAAAGGCTGCCTTGAGCTAATTTCTTTCTAAATGAAATCTTTCTATTCAGATTTTCTTTTTTTACATTTTAATTTTAATTTTTACTTTATTTTACTTTACAATACTGTATTGGCTTTGCCATACATTGACATGAATCAGCCATGGGTGTACACGAGTTCCCAGTCTTGAACCCCCCTCCCACCTCACTCCCCAAATCATCTCTCTGGATCATCTCCATGCACCAGCCCCAAACATCCTGCATCCTGTATCGAACATAGACTGGCAATTTGTTTCTTACATGATAGTTACAGGTTTCAATGCCATTCTCCCAAATCATCCCACTCTCTCCTTTTCCCTCAGAGTCCAAAACTCTGTTCTATACATCTGTGTCTCTTTTGCTGTCTCGCATACAGGGTTATCATTACCATCTTTCTAAATTCCATATATATGTGTTAGCATACTGTATTGGTGTTTTTCTTTCTGGCTTACTTCACTCTGTATAATTGGCTCCAGTTTCATCCATCTAATTAGAACTGATTCAAATGTATTCTTTTTAATGGCAGAGTAATACTCCATTGTGTATATGTATCACAGCTTTCTTATCCATTCATCTGCTGATGGACATCTAGGTTGCTTCCATGTCCTGGCTATTATATAAACAGTGCTGCGATGAACATTGGGGTACACGTGTCTCTTTCAATTCTGGTTTCCTC
>SJYV01049730.1:0-16176 GCA_006410875.1 Neotragus pygmaeus | reverse complement strand
TGTCCTCCGTCACCCGGTCCCAGTGAAGACGCTGCCTGCTGAGGACCTGAGCTGTTCTCTGTCCTTGTCCTCTGCCTGTGAGCAGGCTTCCGAAGCCCTGAGAGTCCCGAGAAGAGGCCTCTGTGCAGTGGAGTCCCTGGTGCGCGTGGCGGGGGTGGCCTCTGGTGGGCTTGAGAGCAGCTGCACGGCCGTTCTGGTCTCAGGACTCACACCATGAGCTGCTCTCTGCATTCTTGAGCGAGGCAGTCCGTTAGTTTCGGAGGGGCCTTCTTTAGTCCACGGTACCTAATGGCAGTGGTCCAAGGCAGCCACGCCGCTTAATTGTGACGAAATGTAAATTAGCATTGTGAACACCGTGTTAAAGACGTTGGTCTAATTAAGCAGCGCTAAGTCTTCGGGTGTGACAGCTGAGGGCAGAGGCTCGCTCCCCAGGCTCCATTCAATCCTGGATTCTGGCACGCATACTTGTCATTATGGCCTCAAACCTTCAGTGCAAAGTCGTGCAAAGGTTCCTCTTGTCACTGTGTGCCTCTGCCAAAGGAAGAGAAGCCAACTGGTGGCCTGAGTTTTAGAAACACGAGTTCTGTGTGTCCGCGATGAGGAGCGGCTCCGCCAGGGTTGGTGCAGGCCCCATTCGCCGTCCCCTCCCCACAGTCTCTGAGGGCGCGTCTACTCCTGGCCGCAGCCTGGCGTGGAGACCAGCTGGTACCGAAGGGGAGGCCTCCCCTGCCTTGGGGCCGTCCTCCCAGGACTGGTCAGAGCTCCGAGCCGCTGGCTGGGCGGCTCACAGGCCTGACGTTTATGCTTGTCTCGGAAGGCAGGGAGGGAGGGCAGAAGCGGGGAGGGAANTGGTACCGAAGGGGAGGCCTCCCCTGCCTTGGGGCCGTCCTCCCAGGACTGGTCAGAGCTCCGAGCCGCTGGCTGGGCGGCTCACAGGCCTGACGTTTATGCTTGTCTCGGAAGGCAGGGAGGGAGGGCAGAAGCGGGGAGGGAAGCATTCCTCTCCGCCAGCTTTTTCCAAAGGGTGACACAGGTTCTGAGGAGCCCGTGGGGATAAACGATGATGCGGACCTTCCAGAAGGAGGAGGTAGGAGGCGGCAGCTCCCAAAGCTAATCCTGGAGCATCTCTCCCCTGCCTGTCCTCGCCCCTGCTTCTTTGAAGTGAGAGCACCTCCCAGGGACTCACTGATCTAAGCTCACTGACTTACACGCTGATCTAAACTCCAGCGCTATAGCTGTTAGAGGCTGGACTCCCCGACGAAGCCACGGTGCTCACACAAACGTGCATTAGAGTCACGGGAGGCGCTGTGAAGGGGGCTAAGTGGTCGCCGCCGCCCTGCGCGGGCTCTCGAGCTCATCCGACGCCCGACTGCACTGCTGGCTCAAAAGACAGGCGAGCAGGGCTCCTGCCGTGAGCAGGACGCGTGACGGCCCCGCCCCCAGGCGCCCGCATCTCTCCCCGCTGCTCGGCTGGAAGCCGCCTTTTCCCTGCCCCACACCCTCCCGTGGACGGGGCCCCACAGCCCCGGCTCCAGGCTTACTGGTGGCGAAACGTCCGGGGCACACGGGGCTGTCTGCCTCAGAGCTCCTCAGCCAGACGCTCCGCTCGCAAAGGCACCCTCGAGGTTCCAGCCCGTCCTGCCCCCACGGCCCCGAGCTGGAGAGGAGAGGGGCGCCCGCTCTAACCCTTTCCTCTCCAAAGAGCACTCCACCAGAGACCCCGATTCGGCAGGTCTGACCCCGCTCACACGCGCCTCATGCTCTGTAAGCAGTGACCACTGTGCCTGGACTCCCCCCCGAAGCCGCGGGGCTCACACAACCGTGCCTGGCCTGGGCTTTGCTGGCCCCCAAGGCAGCTCGCGCCCAGCTCGCCAAATGGTTCGAGTAATCTTCCTGACGCTCGGTCAGTTCTTTGGATGCCAGCTCTACTCATTGGCCGCCTTCTTACCCTTCGCAGGGTGGTGTACGCCTAGACCCTCTCCAATGGCCTCCTTGCAGGGGGCCCAGTGACCTCACCCCTCCCTGGCCCCCGTCTTTGCATAGGAGCACCCCGCTCTGGTGCACGGGGTCTCTCTGCACCATCACGGCCGCTTGGCTCCCTTGCTTCTGGCCAGCCGCGTTTCCCACAGCGCAACCCTAAACTCCTCGGCAAGTCTGANAGCTCGCCAAATGGTTCGAGTAATCTTCCTGACGCTCGGTCAGTTCTTTGGATGCCAGCTCTACTCATTGGCCGCCTTCTTACCCTTCGCAGGGTGGTGTACGCCTAGACCCTCTCCAATGGCCTCCTTGCAGGGGGCCCAGTGACCTCACCCCTCCCTGGCCCCCGTCTTTGCATAGGAGCACCCCGCTCTGGTGCACGGGGTCTCTCTGCACCATCACGGCCGCTTGGCTCCCTTGCTTCTGGCCAGCCGCGTTTCCCACAGCGCAACCCTAAACTCCTCGGCAAGTCTGACTGCTGTAGACTCGACGACACTATCCCGCACCTCGTTTTAAACTTTACAATGATTTAGATGTGTATAAGAGACAGCCCCTCCCCCTCTCCCCTCCGGGATCCTGCTCCCCTTGGCCCCACCCTCTTCTGGCCCCAGCAGAGAGCAGACCAGTAATCCATTTCCCTGCGAGCCTGTCCTCCGTCACCCGGTCCCAGTGAAGACGCTGCCTGCTGAGGACCTGAGCTGTTCTCTGTCCTTGTCCTCTGCCTGTGAGCAGGCTTCCGAAGCCCTGAGAGTCCCGAGAAGAGGCCTCTGTGCAGTGGAGTCCCTGGTGCGCGTGGCGGGGGTGGCCTCTGGTGGGCTTGAGAGCAGCTGCACGGCCGTTCTGGTCTCAGGACTCACACCATGAGCTGCTCTCTGCATTCTTGAGCGAGGCAGTCCGTTAGTTTCGGAGGGGCCTTCTTTAGTCCACGGTACCTAATGGCAGTGGTCCAAGGCAGCCACGCCGCTTAATTGTGACGAAATGTAAATTAGCATTGTGAACACCGTGTTAAAGACGTTGGTCTAATTAAGCAGCGCTAAGTCTTCGGGTGTGACAGCTGAGGGCAGAGGCTCGCTCCCCAGGCTCCATTCAATCCTGGATTCTGGCACGCATACTTGTCATTATGGCCTCAAACCTTCAGTGCAAAGTCGTGCAAAGGTTCCTCTTGTCACTGTGTGCCTCTGCCAAAGGAAGAGAAGCCAACTGGTGGCCTGAGTTTTAGAAACACGAGTTCTGTGTGACCGCGATGAGGAGCGGCTCCGCCAGGGTTGGTGCAGGCCCCATTCGCCGTCCCCTCCCCACAGTCTCTGAGGGCGCGTCTACTCCTGGCCGCAGCCTGGCGTGGAGACCAGCTGGTACCGAAGGGGAGGCCTCCCCTGCCTTGGGGCCGTCCTCCCAGGACTGGTCAGAGCTCCGAGCCGCTGGCTGGGCGGCTCACAGGCCTGACGTTTATGCTTGTCTCGGAAGGCAGGGAGGGAGGGCAGAAGCGGGGAGGGAAGCATTCCTCTCCGCCAGCTTTTTCCAAAGGGTGACACAGGTTCTGAGGAGCCCGTGGGGATAAACGATGATGCGGACCTTCCAGAAGGAGGAGGTAGGAGGCGGCAGCTCCCAAAGCTAATCCTGGAGCATCTCTCCCCTGCCTGTCCTCGCCCCTGCTTCTTTGAAGTGAGAGCACCTCCCAGGGACTCACTGATCTAAGCTCACTGACTTACACGCTGATCTAAACTCCAGCGCTATAGCTGTTAGAGGCTGGACTCCCCGACGAAGCCACGGTGCTCACACAAACGTGCATTAGAGTCACGGGAGGCGCTGTGAAGGGGGCTAAGTGGTCGCCGCCGCCCTGCGCGGGCTCTCGAGCTCATCCGACGCCCGACTGCACTGCTGGCTCAAAAGACAGGCGAGCAGGGCTCCTGCCGTGAGCAGGACGCGTGACGGCCCCGCCCCCAGGCGCCCGCATCTCTCCCCGCTGCTCGGCTGGAAGCCGCCTTTTCCCTGCCCCACACCCTCCCGTGGACGGGGCCCCACAGCCCCGGCTCCAGGCTTACTGGTGGCGAAACGTCCGGGGCACACGGGGCTGTCTGCCTCAGAGCTCCTCAGCCAGACGCTCCGCTCGCAAAGGCACCCTCGAGGTTCCAGCCCGTCCTGCCCCCACGGCCCCGAGCTGGAGAGGAGAGGGGCGCCCGCTCTAACCCTTTCCTCTCCAAAGAGCACTCCACCAGAGACCCCGATTCGGCAGGTCTGACCCCGCTCACACGCGCCTCATGCTCTGTAAGCAGTGACCACTGTGCCTGGACTCCCCCCCGAAGCCGCGGGGCTCACACAACCGTGCCTGGCCTGGGCTTTGCTGGCCCCCAAGGCAGCTCGCGCCCAGCTCGCCAAATGGTTCGAGTAATCTTCCTGACGCTCGGTCAGTTCTTTGGATGCCAGCTCTACTCATTGGCCGCCTTCTTACCCTTCGCAGGGTGGTGTACGCCTAGACCCTCTCCAATGGCCTCCTTGCAGGGGGCCCAGTGACCTCACCCCTCCCTGGCCCCCGTCTTTGCATAGGAGCACCCCGCTCTGGTGCACGGGGTCTCTCTGCACCATCACGGCCGCTTGGCTCCCTTGCTTCTGGCCAGCCGCGTTTCCCACAGCGCAACCCTAAACTCCTCGGCAAGTCTGACTGCTGTAGACTCGACGACACTATCCCGCACCTCGTTTTAAACTTTACAATGATTTGGCCTCAGAATGGAGCGTCAGTTACTTTTAACATTTACTGAGCATTATTTAACTTTCTTATTGTGGTCAGGACAAATTTTCTCATGTCTATTTTATTCTCTGTTCATTAAAGAAGGTACAGATATGTCTCCGTTTAAAAGTCTTTATGTTTTTACCAATTTTCATAAAAACAACAGACAGTCCTTCTGTTAGAACAGAGTCCTCCACAAAGCCGACTGTTGCTGCTCAAGATCTGAGGTCACTTACCTGCAGGGGAGAAAGGCGCTTTGCCTNGTCTCCGTTTAAAAGTCTTTATGTTTTTACCAATTTTCATAAAAACAACAGACAGTCCTTCTGTTAGAACAGAGTCCTCCACAAAGCCGACTGTTGCTGCTCAAGATCTGAGGTCACTTACCTGCAGGGGAGAAAAGCGCTTTGCCTGTTGTGGTGACGCTGATGCCAGTCTGTCACCAGCACGGTTCCTTCACAGAGCTGATGACCGACTCTTTGTGACCCCATGAATCGCAGCACGCCAGGCCCCCCTGTCCATCACCAACTCCCGGAGTTCACTCAGACTCGCGTCCATCGAGTCAGTGATGCCATCCAGCCATCGCATCCTCGGTCGTTGCTTAGTCTATTTTAAATCCCTTGAGTTTCTTTATCATTTTAAATTCCCCCGCCACTGTTTTCACTTGGGTTTGTCTCTGTAGATCAATTTGGATTGAACTGACCTTTTAACAATATTGAATTGTTTGATCATAAATATATATGTATCTCCATTAACTTAGATTATTTAATTACTCTCCGTGTTGTTTTATAGTTTTCAGGGTATGGACAAGGGGGAATGTGGCCATAAATATTCGATTTCATGTTTTCTGATGCTATTATAATTTGTTTTTCAATTTCAATTTCTAAATGTTGCTGCAGTATAGAATCACAATTGTTTTGTGCGTGTCAACAGAGTTCAGTCTGGTGTTAATCCCCATCGGTGTATTTTCTTTTTTTTTGCTGCACCTGAGAGGTATTATGGCTCTTAGTTCCCTGACCAGGGATCGAGCCTGAGCCCCGTGCAGTGGGAGCGTGGAGTCGCAGCCCCTGGACCAGCGGGAAGTCGCGCAGCCTGTGCAGCGTCATCTTACACGTCGCATATTTCATCTCCAGGATCTTTCTCTGCCTTTTTATGTCTTTCCTGGCGCTCCTCACAGTGTCTACGCTTTCCTCTGCCTTCCTGCTCACGTGCAGTGTTTACAGTGCATGCGTGCTAAGAGGCTTCAGTCGTGTCCAACTCTTTGTGACCCTGTGGACTGTGGCCCGCCAGGCTCCTCTGTCCACGGGACTCTCCAGGCAAGAGCACGGGAGCGGGTTGCCATGCCCTCCTCCAGGGGATCTTCCTGACCCGGGGATCGAACCTGCGTCTCTGATGTCTCCTCTTCTGGCAGGCGGGCTCTTTGCACTTAGTGTCACTTCCGGAGCCTCCCTGTATTAATACTAGCATCAGACCACGGGGCCGCAGAGTCAGACACGACTGAGTGACTGACCGGCTCACGTGTCGTGCGTTTATTCCATCAGCTCTGCCGTCCTCCTGTCTCCTGTGTGGCTCCCGGGGCACTGCCCTGTCACCCTGGATGTCTGTGCCTTAGGTCAGTGTCAGCTGTGATAACACGGTACCGCAGCCCAAAGGGCTTCAGCAAGCGTCTTGCGTCTCACAGCTCTGGGCTGGGAAGCCCCAGGTCAGGGCCCCAGCGGATCCAGGCCTGATGAAAGCTGGCTTCCTGGCTTGCCTCTTCTCACAGCGTCTGCACAGGAGGGCGAGCAGAGAGGAAGTGGGCTCTAATACACGTCTCTTCTCATGAGGCTGCGGATCCCCCGGGGGCGCGGGCAGGGCCCTTGCATGTCCACGCGCCATCGCCCTGGGGATTCAGCCTCAGCGTGTGAACTGTGGGGAGCTGTGAGCATTCAGTCTACAGTGCTCTAGACACCTTCTTGGGTACCTGACATTATGAATTTTACATGTTGAAGGCTGAACTTGGTCGTATGTCTTTAACGTGGGGATTCATTCATGCTGAAGGTAGCTGTATGATTGGAATCAGATGAGACTTTCTCTCAGGCTCTGTCCTGGCAGGTCTGGAGAGACATTTATCTTGACCTGGCTTATCGTAACCCTGAGACCGTTCCCTTCTGAGGATGCTCCCAGGGTCCTGGGACTTAGAAGGTCGTGGTCTCTGCTAAAGCCCTAACCCAGCCTCCGTTCACTGGGGCTGAATAAAAGTGCAGAGACAGAGCTTTGGGTGAAGCAGAGAAGAGCAGCTTTGATTGTTTTGCCAGGCAAAGGGGGCCACAGGGGCTTGGGACGTCAAGCCGGTGCCCTCCCTTGAGAGAGGAGAAAAGGGTCTCGCAGTCCAGGGAAGTCGGGCTCTAGACAAGCGTGCTGGGGTGTAATCTTCACCTCAGCAAGGTTTCAGAATCATCCCAGCCATGGGCCTGATGTCCATGACCATGATGGTCCATGACGTCCATCAGCCACCAGAGGCCCCGGTGGTCTGCCCTTCTTTTTGGAACGAAGGATGCTCCGAAGGAAAGGGCCGCGAGGGAGTGTTTTCTTGAAGAAGTAAGCAGCGGGGGCAGAGTATAGTTCTAACAAGAAAATAATCACTTTCGCAGCACAGTTCAACAAGGATAGGAAAAAAAATCTGTGAGAGAGAGTGTCGGGCTGGGCCCAACGCTGAACGTTAATGCGGTGGGGCCCGCCCTGCCCTCAGGAGGCCTGTCTCCAGCCTGGCGGCGTCCGCGGGCGGCCCTGCGCCCTTGCTGGGGGCTCTCCCTTGGCTGTGCTCCCCTTCTTCTCAGGACAGCTCTGCGGGCCCGTCTCTCTGTGTGTGGGGGCCCCTCTCCTCTTCCCATCTCCCTGGATTCTGGCCCCTGTCTCCTCAGCGCCGTGAGGAGGCCATTCTCTGGGCCCTGCTCTGCACACGGAACTGCTCCCAGTGAGAACCCGGGGACTTCGCAAAGCTCAGACCACAGTCCCCGTCCGTCACCAGTGTCTGAAACTGTGATCTGATCCATTATGTGGGCGTGTTTGGTTGCTGGATGCTTGGTCTCTGCTAATCCCTCGCGGCCGGAAGCGCAAATCTTGAGGTCATATTTCGACTGATACGTTTAATCTGGTGATCTGATGGATGCTTATCTCCTCGTACGCTTCTGCAACACAGAAGCTCTGATTGCGCGTCTTCCGCAGCTGGTTTTAAGAGTGCAGAGGTGAGCCAAGCGTCCCTGCAGTCTTGCATCCAGAGCAGGGACCAGGCAGAGCAGAGACTTGGGCCCCGGGAGACAGGGAGCAGGTTTAGGCCATCTGGTGTGTGGTCAGGAAGCCACACTGGAGAGTCACATGACCCAAGAAGTGTGTGCAGGAAGTCCTCCAGGGTGACCTCTGCATACCCGGGATCCCTCCCCCAGCATCGGCGTGGCCTCCACAGCTGAGGACGGGCCTGGCACAGCCGATGGGCTCGGGGCAGGGGCCTCCTCCGTCTGAGCACCCAAGGCTGACATTTCTGTTTCTTCCTGTCCTCCTGGGCCGAGGGCGCGGGGGAGCTGCAGGAAAAGAGGAAATGCGCGTTTCACGTGAGTCTCAGACTTCCCGGCCAGGGCTTTTGTCCCTGGCTGGATGACAAAGCAGAGCGCCGCACCACNGACATTTCTGTTTCTTCCTGTCCTCCTGGGCCGAGGGCGCGGGGGAGCTGCAGGAAAAGAGGAAATGCGCGTTTCACGTGAGTCTCAGACTTCCCGGCCAGGGCTTTTGTCCCTGGCTGGATGACAAAGCAGAGCGCCGCACCACACCAGGTAAAGAGGGGTGAGGGAGTGTGGGGAGAGCACCGAGCCTCCTTTCCCCTCTGCCTGTTTGTTTCAAAGTGATGGGTTTCACAGGCCTTCCTGCAAGGCCCAGCTCCAGCCTGCACCCACCTCCCAGCGAGCTCCTTGAGCCTGGAGCCCTCCAGCTCCCCTGCTGGCATTCCCAGCACATCCTTGGCGCCATCAGGGTTGTTTAGCAGCAGTCAAGCCGACCCGGCCAGGCTGGGGTTTCACAGACACCCAGTGCTCAGCATTCCTCTTCAGCCCGAGTGGCCACCTGCCAGGGATTGGTTCTCCAGGGACCCAGAGTTGTGCCGCCCACAGAGCCTTCCCTAACCACGCCAGCCCGAGCCTTCCTCCCTGAAGCCTGGTTTCTGAAGATGAGGGTGTGTTTGCCCCAGCAGATCAGTGGTTGCTAGCGAGAGTGTATTTTGGACACATCTGTGGCTCCGAGTCCCTTCAGTTGCGTCTGACTCTTTGTGACCCTAGGGACCCTGTCCGTCTCCTCTGTGCATAGGACTCTCCAGGCAAGAGCACTGGAGTGGGTCGCCATGCCCTCCTCCGGGGTCTTCCTGACCCAGGGATCGAGCCCAGGTCTCCCGTGTCTCCCGCACTGGCAGGCGGGTTCTTTACCACCAGCACCACCTGGGAAGCCATGCAGTCTTTAATAGCATACGTGATATTTTCAAGCGAGGACTATAGACTGTAAGTATCCTGGCAACATCAACACTTCTACAGGTTTTGTTCAGTGGCATCTTGTTGAATGTGGTTAAACCGAATTCTTCAAGAATACTCTTCTGCGGAGTGAGCCTGTGGTTTTGCGGGTATCACCCGTCTTTACACTCCAGGCGGGAGATCGGCCAGCACAACCCACGGCCCGCCGCTGGCCTGCCCCTCGCCCATGCAGCTGTCCACGCTGCGTTCAGCCTCTGCCAGCAGGCCTGAGTGGGGACGTCACAGGCTACACGACCTACGGATTCCAGAGTGCTTACCGTCTGGCCTTCCACGGAAGGAGGTTACTGACACCAGTTCTAAACGAGTATTTCTGTATAAAGTAGCATGCTGTGCACGCTTGTGCTGGAGTGGGAAGAATTCCAGTTCCTGAGCTCTCCGGCTCTCCGGGAACTCTCAGCTGCAGCGCACTCTGCTTCTGTTCCTCCTTAGGTTCACGCCTCTCCTGCTCTCCCCACGGCGAGCCAGAGGAGGTGAAAAGCCCACTCCCTTGTAGTCCAGGCCCAGCCTTTCCGCCCAGATCAAGCGCCAGGATGAGAGTGGTGAGCTTCCTTTTTATTTTGCCTGGAGTCAATTTGACTCCTAGAAAATTACACCGCGGCTGACTCTATCTTTGTTCACTTTCCAGGAACCAATGAATTCCACCAGCATCTACGATTCAAATGAGGACTACTTTGGATCAGCTAACAGTTCAGATTACTTTCTGGATGACGAGAGCTTCCTGTGCTCCTTGCAGGAGGTCAGAAGTTTCTCTGGGCTGTTTGTGCCGGTCGCCTACTCCTTGATATGCGTCTGCGGCCTCCTGGGCAATATTCTGGTGGCGGTCACCTTTGCCTTCTATAAGAAAGCCAAGTCCATGACGGACGTCTATCTCTTGAACATGGCCGTGGCGGACATCCTGTTTGTCCTCACCCTCCCGTTCTGGGCGGTCAGCCACGCCACTGGTGAGTGGATTTTCAGCAACACCATGTGCAAACTGACCCGGGGCATCTATGCCGTCAACTTCAACTGCGGCATGCTGCTGCTGACCTGCATCAGCCTGGACCGCTACGTCGCCATCGTGCAGGCCACCAAGTCCTTCCGGCTCCGCTCCAGAACCCTGGCTCACCACAAGCTGATCTGCCTGGCGGTCTGGGTGCTGTCCATCCTCATCTCCAGCTCGACCTTCACGTTCAACCAGAAGTACAAGCTGCAGGGCGGCGACGTCTGCGAGCCCCGCTACGACGCCGTGTCCGAGCCCGTCCGCTGGAAGCTGCTGATGCTGGGGCTGCAGCTCCTGTTCGGCTTCTTCATCCCGCTGGCCTTCATGATCTTCTGCTACGCGTTCATCGTCAAGACCTTGGTCCAGGCGCAGAACTCAAAGCGGCACAGGGCCATCCGCGTCATCATCGCGGTGGTGCTCGTGTTCCTGGCCTGCCAGATCCCGCACAACATGGTGCTCCTCGTGACCGCCGCCAACCTGGGCAGGACGGGCCGCGCGTGCAGCAGCGAGCGGCTCCTGGGCTACGCCAGGAACGTCACCGAGGTGCTGGCCTTCCTGCACTGCTGCCTCAACCCCGCGCTCTACGCCTTCATCGGCCAGAAGTTCCGGAGCTACTTTCTAAAGATCATGAAGGACCTGTGGTGCCTGAGGAGGAAGCAGAAGGCTCCGGGCTTCTCCTGCTCCCGGCTGCACTCGGACACCTTCACCTCCCGCCCGAACAGCGAGACCGCGGACAACGACAGCCCGTCCTCCTTCACCATGTGACACCCCAGGCTCGGCGCAGACCGGACGGAATGCACCCCCTGGCTCGGCGCAGACGGGACGGAATGCACGGGGGGCGTGGAAGTGAAGCAACAGCCGGTGGGGTCGTTTCCGCGGGATCAGGGCCGCGGGGGCTCCGGGTGCAGGCAGCACCTCCAACTCATCTGACCGGGGGTGCCCTGAGCCCCTGTCCCTGATGGCTGGCATTCCACAAAGCAGGCTTTGGGAAGCGCTGGATGAAAACGACCTGCTTACAAGCGCGAACACTTTCAGGAATATTCGCAAAGAAGGCTTTAACCACAGTTTCTCCTGGTCATTGCGGAACACCCCATGGCTTAAAAACAAAACGGAACAGGAACAACGCTCAGAAGCCCTCACACAACTCATTTAGGCAAAAGATTGAACGGTTTTCCGTTGCCATGGTCACTGTTGGTCACCACAGCAGCCAAGTGGGCTGGCTTGGGCTGTATCTCACTTCCTTGTGGCGCGCTCAGCTTGCACGAGGTTGTGAAAGGGCAGAAGGAAAATCAAGCTCAGAGACCGAAAGGGTGGGCGCGTAAGTGCTGGCGACGCTGGTCCCCGGGTTCAGGCAGCTGCGGCCGTCACAGGACGTCAGGGGGTACAGCGCGCTGCGGTTCTCTCCACGAGGGCAACCCTCTAAAAGTCAGTTAGACGAAGGTGCTTAATAAATACTTGTTTAACAAAGCATAAGAAAACTGGGGCTTCCAGTACAGGTTAAGAATGCCAGTTGCTCAGTCGTGTCCGACTCTTTGTGACCCCATGGACTGTACAGTCCGTGGAATTCTCCAGGCCAGAGTACTGGAGTGGGTAGCCTTTCCCTCCCCAGGCCATCTTCCCAACCCAGAAATCGAACTGGGGTTTCCTGCATTGCAGGCGGATTCTTTACCAACTGAACTACCAGGGAAATGCCAGTGTGAGTTGCTGGTTTAAATTTTTTTAATTAGTTTTTAAAAATTTAATTGTTTAGAATACTTTTAAAGAAAGAACCAGGAAACTACGGAGAGAATAATGAAAGGGCTTTTGTTCCCTTCCATTGTGGTGTTAAAGAGAGATGTGTGGAGTCTGGTCACGACCAGCTTCAAATTGGCCGGCAGAAAGCAAGGGCCATGTTGGTCTCTGCTGCTATAAAGTGGTTTTGCCTGAAGTCTGAGGCTAACTACAGAATAACAACTCTCTTTGACTTCATAGAAAGTTCATATAACTCAAACTTTCAAAATGTTTTAATATTTTGGCCACCTGATGCAAAAAGCTGACTCACTGGAAAAGACCCTGATGCTGGGAAAGACTGAAGGCAGGGGGAGAAGGGGACGACAGAGAATGAGATGGTTGGATGGCATCACCGACTCGATGGGCATAAGTTTGAGCAAGTTCCGGGAGTTGGTGATGGACAGGGAGGCCTGGCGTGCTGCAGTCCATGGGGTCGCAAAGAGTCGGCCATGACAGTGACTGAACGCCACCACCAACAACAACGTGGAAAAAAGTCAGCACATCTTATGGAAAGCACAGATGTGGGAATTCTGCGGCGGTCCAGTGCTTAGGACTCTGTTCTCACTGCTGAGGACCTTGGTTTGATCCCTGATAGGGGAATCAAGATTCCTCAATCTGCATGGCCAAACAATAAACAACCTCCCTGCCCCCCTCCCCCAAAAAATGTGTATTAGAAAGGTCCTGACATGAACTGCAAAGATACTGACATGGTTAATGCTGACCAGCATGTTATTTGAAAGTTTCTCCTATTCTTACAAGCCTCAGCTGCATCTCCCTATGTATTTCAATGGGATTTCTTAAGATCCAAAGTCTGTATTTTTAAAACACGGTTTTGGCTTTGCAAAATAGAACTGCTCTGTGGGTGAAGTAGGAATCGTCTTCCAGTCTCGGCGTTCTGACTGGAGACCCAGGTGTTTAGCGGTCCCATGTCTTTCAAACCTGTTAGCGTGTGACTCTAGAAATCAAAGCAGAGGAGGCATCACTCAGATGCTTCTTTCAGTTTGACCAGAGCCCTGATGCGATCGGGGGGTGTGTTTCTAAACCCACACAGAAGCTTGCCCAGCTCCTCTGCACCTGGCCCCAGAGGGGTGAAGCCTGCCTCTTTATGCAATCAGCCTTCTCAGATTTCAGCCATAGTGAATAAAGATGTTTTGCAAACATGGTACGTACTTTGTTTCATTAAATGGGATCCTTTTTCTTGCTGCCTTGGGCGTCAGAATAGGAGTATCAACAGCCACTTGGCACTCAGAGGCGGATACCCCTGGTCGACCCCAGACTACCACATCTCTGCTCTACAGTAAATGACCCCAGATTGGTTTTTAATGGCGCCCGGGTCTTTCCTCCTCTTTCTCGTGTCTTCTCTCATGGTCAGGTCTGGCTGGACCTTGAGTGTGTGGTTTCTGCCCCTCCTCTGAATCTTTGCAAACACTGTTCCACCGTGCTTGGGGATCAGCTGCCTGTACTTGGAGGGATAGTGGGTTCGTGCCTGCCAAGCTGTTAGTGATAAATTAATCACATGCACGTGCATAATTTCTTGCAAATGCGTGTGTATATGTTTTTAATATATACTGACCAGAAGATAATTTTTCTTGGTTTCTATTACAAAGTAAATGAGATGGTCTTGATCAATTGCTTCTGGATAACTGAGATTTGCACACACACATGTATATATGATACATTAGCAAAGGTGAACATTCAGGGCTGAAGTGTTGTCTTCCAAACTGTACACTGATTTTCTTCTGATGACGAGAGGCTAGCTCTTAAATGAGGCCAGGAAAGTACAGTATTTGAGAACCTTTGTAAGATTTCCGCCAGTGTGCCAGTCCTGGGCATTCCAGGAGACATCAGGACAGAGTCTGGTCTAAATGAATACAGTGTGTGCGCACGCGCAGTCTACTGGCGTGTCTCGTGGGGAGGCCCGCTGAAGCAAAGGGCCACAGACCAGGCCGCCTGACCAGCGGAAGCTGGCTTCTCAGTGTCTGAGGCCCTGGTGTGGCGGAGCTGGTTCTCCTAAGGCCTCTTGCTGGCTTGCAGACGGCCGTCTCCCTCCTGGGTTCTCATGGCTGAGCTTCCGGGGGGTGGGGTGTGTGTTCTAATCTCTTATAGGGACACCAGCCGCATAAGGCCGCATAAGTCACATTAGGGCCACCCTAACTGTTTTTAACTTAATCAGCTCATAAAGATCCTCTCTCCACATCTGGGCTTCCCAGGTGGCGTTACTGGTAAAGAACCTGCCTGCCAATGAAGGAGACGTAAGAGATGCGGGTTCGATCCCTGGGTCGGGAAGATCCCCTGGAGACGGGCATGGCAGCCCACTCCAGTACTCTCGCCTGGAGAGCCCCGTGGACAGTGGAGCCTGGCGGGCTGCAGGTCGTGGGGTCACAAAGAGTCAGACACGACTGAAGCGACTTAGCACACCGGCACTCCAGACACAGCCGCGTTCTGAGGAAGAGGGTCAGGACCCCAGTGTGCTGACCTGGGGGTCACGAGTCCAGCCAGCCCGTAGCACCCAGGTTTGGGAGGCAGAGCGGCTCTTCGTATCCGAGTTGACTTCGAGCCTGAGGACTCGTTTCCGGGTGGCGCCCTCTTCCCTGGTGGCGCCCTCCTCCCGGGTGAAGGCGTCCGGGCAGTCGTTCCCCCTGCGGGCTGCAGTCCAGGCGTGCCCCCGCCGAAAGCGGACAGCGACGGTGCCGTGGTCCTGGGTGGACACCCCTGCCCGCTGGCCTGCGCTGATGTTCCCGCTGCAGACGATGGGCCTCCCCTGGGAGCCTCCGCTGGCCACCTGGCCCCTCCATCCCACCCCGGGGGAGGGGGTGGTCCTGCTTCCCCAGCCCCGCCCTCGGCTCCCTAGGGGGCATTCCCCCAAACCTGGGCCACTTCTGTGCTCGACGCCAGAGGGCACCCTCTTCTCTCGGGGACCTCCGGATGGTGGGCAGCGGCTGTGGCCGCAGAAGCAGCTCTGATGGTGCCGGTGGGGGGGGCCTGTGCGCCCACCTGTTTGTGCAGACAGGGGATCCCTGGCTCGAGGCTGCAGAGGCCCCTGCTGTCTGATCAGCAGCCCGTAGCCTCCCTCACAGCCGCGGGGAGAGTCAGGGCTTCCCACATACGGTCGCTTAGTGGGATCGCAGCACCTCCGCCCACGCGGTGCCTGCTGCCCCGAGGGAGCCGGAGGGACACGCTGGCTGTCCTCGGGCTCAGGGCTCTACACGCGGGGAGGCTGCAGAACCAGTGCTCAGAGTGGGCAGCCGGGGCTTATGTTCTCCTGCTGTGATTCCACAACTCATTGAAAATCGCCAGATTGCTTTCTCACATTCTTCCTAGAGTGTCAGTCAGTTCAGTCACTCAGTCATGTCCGACTCTTTGTGACCCCATGAACCGCAGCACACCAGGCCTCCCTGTCCATCACCAACTCCCGAGTCCACCCAAACCCATGTCCATAGAGTTGGTGATGCCATCTAACCATCTCATCCTCTGTCGTCCCCTTCTCCTCCTGCCCCCAATCTTTCCCAGCATCAGGGTCTTTCCCAGTGAGTCAGCTCTTCGCATCAATTGGCCAAAGTACAGAGTTTAAACTGAGTTGTTTTGTTGTGTAATCATCAGCTCCGGGCATAAAGAAAAAAATGTTTTATGTGACGAAGACTAAGAAATGTAGAAAAAAAAATTGTCCTTTCCTTCTCCTTGAGAATTCCAGACCCCTCCCTGTCTCCTTGAGAGCCCCAGACCTCTGTCTCTACCCTGTGGACCCTGGGCTGCTTATCAAGCTGCCTAGGAACTGAGTCTCGGTGGGACACTGACTGACTGAGCGCACACACTCCTGACTTCTCAGGAGACGTGGGGGGCAGACCTCCCGGACGGGACGCTGCCGCCACCTGCTGGGCACGGACATCCCGGCGACAGAGGCCCCAGCATCTCAGAGGGCAAACCCGGCCAGGGTGTCTTCCTGCGTCTCCGTCTTCATGCGAGGTCAGTGGGGGAGGGACGGCCGCCCTGGAGATGCCGTCAGAGGCGGCTGGCAGCCCCGCCTTCCCAAGGAGCTGTCCTTAGCCATCTTTCCAGGTCTGCACCCCCGACCCAGAAAGCCTGGCTCAGCACTCGGGCCTCACACTTCTCTCCGTGAGCACTTTGGTCCCATCTGTGCCAACAAAGGTCCGTCTAGTCGAGGCTATGGTTTTTCC
>SJYV01049729.1:0-10915 GCA_006410875.1 Neotragus pygmaeus | reverse complement strand
TGGTGGACTGCCGTCTATGGGGTCACACAGAGTCGGACATGACTGAAGCGACTTAGCAGCAGCAGCAGCAGCAGGCCTGTATTTGGTCTGCAATGCTTACTCTGGTACCAGGGTATCTGTGCTAGTATAATACCAGCTGTGGACTGGAACGTTGTGTTATTTCTTAAATTTCTTTATTTCTTAAAGTAAGTCCCTGCCTGTTGGCTGAGCAAAATTTTTGTTATCTCTTCTTTTAGATTGAGATTGACTTATATTCCAATGTAAAGTGTTGAGGCCAGGTATGAAACTATAGCAAAGCAAAAAGAACAGAAATATTAGTAGGCTCCAATTAAAGCACCAAAAACATTATAGAAACTAGACCAGAAGGGTTTCATTTTAGCTCTGTGAAGAAAGGGAGATTATTCAGTCTACTTGATAACTGGCCAAATCTGCTTTAATTATAAATTTTGAATCACCATCTAAGCTAGTCTAGCCTCTGATTTATGGACTAAATGGTACTAAAAGAAATTTGCCCATATCAAACATTGTTAATGAGATTTCTTAACATAAAAAGATATTATTGGCATCACCCTTCCAAGAGTTTAAAGAATATCTTGGAGGCATATGAGCAGTAGCAATTTTCCATTTTTTGTTTGTTAAATAATCCTCTGTTTCTTTCTGATATTCTTTTATTTAGAATTTATTAAGCACCTACTATGTGTCAGCTGTGCTTTGGAAAAGAACACATCACCTTTGTTTCTCAAAACTATTACTGAAAAACTGCATTTCACCTGACATTTGCCATTTACGCACAAACAACTAAAAACAGTCACATCATTTCAAAGCCAGTTTCACTCCTGCGTCTCCATGGGTGACATAAGTCAGCCTACATCTTTCCTCTTGTTTCATCCTGGCTTCTTTTCATGGCCTGCTATGTTTTCTGCGTCTCTGTTGTTTCTTTTGTTCCAGACCCTTCTTTCTTAACACAGAGTTCCCAAATCATTCCCATCAGTAGGCAACGAGGCTCACACAGAACCGTGAGAGGCAACTTGTGCTTTCTAATTTACAGCTTGACTAGGTTCCCTTGTAGCAGAGAGGAGTGGTTTTTGTTTGTTTTGTAGTTTTCTTTTCATAGGTTCACAATAGGAGGTGGACAAGGTGGTTCCTAGAAAGAAAGGGAGGGAATTGTTGCAGTCATAAGCCCCCCTGCACAGGTTATTGTAACAACTTGCCTGCAGAAGTCACCCCCACCTGAGCCTGGGGTAAGGGTTCTCTTCCTTGGATGTCTGGCAAAAGCCTCGCCTGCAGGCTTGTACCACAGCTGCAGCCCTCAGGGGCCTGTGGGATTCTGGGTCTCCACTCTCCCCATTTCCAGTCTACTTTCTCTAAGAAGTTCTCTAACTGCAGAATATGGTGACTACACCTATAGACCTATAGTTTTGGCTTAGAGTCAGGGTTTCCGTTTTACGAAATGAAATGGGTTACATTGGCCAGCTGTTCACCCGCTGCATTTCTTTTTCTTCCTGGGCACTAACACAGACTACAATCCTTAGACCCTCTTTCCCTTAGGCATATCATGTGACTGAGTTCTAGCCACTAGAAGGTGGCAGAAAGAGCCACGTGACACCCCTGCTGTTGTTCAGTTGCTGAGTCTTGTCCAACTCTTTGCAACCCCATGGACTGCAGCATGCCAGGCTTCTTTGTCCTTCATTGTCTCCCAAGTTTGCTCAAACTCAGGTCAGTGATACCAGCCAACCATCTCACCCACTGTTGCCCCCTTCCCCTCCTGCCCTGCCTCCTGACACAGTATCAGGGTCTCTTCCAATGAGTCGGCTCTTCACATCAGGTGGTCAAATTATTGGAGCTTCAGCTTCAGCATCAGTCCTTCCAATGAATATTCAGGGTTGATTTCCTTGAGGATTGACTTGTTTCATATCCTTGCAGTCCAAGGTACTCTCAAGAGTCTTCTTTAGCATCATGATTCTAAAGTACAAGTTCTTCAGCACTCAACCTTCTTTATGCTCCAACTCTCACATCTTTACGTGACTACCGGAAACATCATAGCTTTGACTATACGGACCTTTGTCCACAAAAGGATGTCTCTGCTTTTTAATATACTGTCTAGTTTTGTCATAGCTTTCCTTCCAAGGGGCAAGCATCTTTTAATTTCATGGCTGCACTCACTGTCTGCAGTGATTTTTGGAGACCAGAAAATAAAATGTATTGCTGTTTCCACTTTTCCTCATCCATTTCCTGTGATGTGATGGACTGGATGCCATGATCTTCGTTTTTTTCCATTAGTATCCATTCTCTGACCCAGGTTTCTGTTACTTATTTCTGGTACTTATCTCACTCGAAGAGTATTATATAATTAGAGATGACTTCAGTACATTCTCCATCACTATTTAATCAAATTTTGGCTATATTCCTGGCATTAGGCACAATTCACTTAACTTGATTCTCAAGCTCCTTCTGGGGGCTTGGGTCTCTGACATTTAGCAGCTCTGCTTGGTGCATGTCTTGTCTCACATGGATTATTTTATTTTAGCAAATCTACTTTTTCCCTAAACTCTGGTATGTGGACCAGCAGTGTTGGATCAGTTAGAACAACAGAATTCATTCCTATTGAACTAGAATCTGAATTTTAACAAGACTCCCCAGTGGTTTGTGTCCTCTTAATGTCTGACAAGCAATTCTCTTTCTCTGAAGAAAGGTTGATTTCTTCAGCAAGATTTGTTGCTGTGGGTGCTGTTGTTGCTTTGTTTGTTTTCTCTTTTTCTTTGCCCACTTGGCTTGTGACATCTTAGTTCCCTGACCCGGGACTGAATCCTGGGCCCTGATATGGAGAGCATGGAGTCCTAACCACTGGACCACCAGGGAATTTCCTAGCAAGACTGTGATCACCCCAAGTTACAGAGGAACATTAGTAATACATTGTGCATAGGATGTCAAGTTAACCAATAATGGATTTAACTCTTTCCAAGTGAATCTACTGTAAAACCAACCAAGCTGATTTGAGGATTTTGCTTTCCATGTGAAAATTTGTTCTTGAGATTGAGTTTGAAAGAATGTATACTGTTGGCTATCACTTAATAATGATTCACCTGAGACCATCAGACTTTTTCAGTTTTCCATTCAGCAAGAAGAGGGCCAACTGAAGAGACAAAGGAAGCCCTATCTCCTTTGTAAATTTCGGAATCTTCATCTCTGTTGCAGATGATGGGGAGGGCTAAGGTTGGCAGATAAAATACAGGACACTCAGGTGAATATGAAAGTCAGATGAATAAGAAATGCCTTTTCAACATTAGAGTGTCCCAAATATTGCATGAGACATACTTATATTAAATATTCATGGGACATGATTATACTAAAAATTATTCATTGTTTATCTGAAGTTCAAACTTAACTGAATGTCTTATATTTTTATTTGCTAAGTCTGGCAGCCATAGAGAAGGCAAAACTTGAAAGAGGCAAATTAATGGGAAATCAGAAGATAGTATTTGAATGTCATTATTTATATTTTAAAGTAAAACATAAAGGCATCCTTTGAGCCTCCAGAGACCACTTTCTTGGCATCAGGACAGCCAAATTTATTCCCACCAAATTGGTGAAGAAAGCAAATGGAAGAGACTTTGATTTTGCATTAATCCAGATATTGCTTTTAAGAATGTGTATACCCTTGATGTAACACATCAAGCACCAGTCCAAATCTCAAATCAATCGCTGTGACGTGAGAAAACCAGGTATGTTACCAGGCAATTAGCTGTTGAGAGCTGCTAAGTTCAGTGGAGATGTCTGCAGCAATGTCCTTTGAGATGTTAAATTCTGGTAGCTTTGACTGCACAGCTCTGGAGAGTAGGCTTCCTCCAACATATTATAATCAATCGCCCCGTCCAAGAGCACCTGTGGCTCTTTAGGTCCAAGAAATAGGAAAACTAATTCTGCCTTACAACCCAACCTAAATTGAATTTGACAAGTATTCCAAAAATTCATCATTTTCCAGGTAACCAGTTTCTTCAGCAGCTTAGATGCTATGAGGAATTCATAAATTGGATGGTAATTAATTCCTTGGGTAACTCATTCCTATGAATTTAGACCAGCTTGAGCTATAAAGTGCTCCTGGGTAATTGTAAAGTGAATTATGTCAGAGCAATGTTTTGCATCAGCAGTTTTTTTAAAATATAAAATTAAATGCTGCAAGCAAACTGTTAGTCTAATTCTTTTCAGCAAATCATATTTTGCATCATCTGAAGATGGGGAAGTTTTGTCTGTGGTAAATGGCAGATTTGAACACTCAATTGAGAAATCCATACCTCAGGATAGATTTTTCCCATTGGAAAAAAATCACTCCTGTTTATAACAACCATTTATTGTGAAAAATATCAAACAACCAAAAAAGCAGAGAATATTAAACACCTAGGTACCCAGGGCCCATTAGCACAGTGTCTTCTCTTTCTCTCCATCTCCTCACTTCCACGTGGGCTGGCTTGAAAGTAAATCTGACACATTTTCTCTCATCTGTGTGTTTCAGAATGCATCTGAAAGGCAATAATTTCCCTTCTAAACTATAGTCAATATATTGCCATTATTAATCACTGCAGATGGTGACTGCAGCCATGAAATTAAAAGACGCTTGCTCCTTGGAAGAAAAGTTATGACCAACCTAGGCAACATATTAAAAAGCAGAGACATTACTTTGCCAACAAAGATCTGTCTAGTCAAGGCTATTGGTTTTCCAGTGGTCATGTGTGGATGTGAGAGTTGGACTGTGAAGAAAGCTGAGCACCAAAGAATTGATGCTTTTGAACTGTAGTGTTGGAGAAGACTTGAGAATCCCTTGTACTGCAAGGAGATCCAGCCAGTCCATCCTAAAGGAGATCAGTCCTGGGTGTTCATTGGAAGAACTGATTTTGAAGCTGAAACTCCAATACTTTGGCCACCTGATATGAAGAACTGACTCACTGGAAAAGACCCTGAGGCTGGGAAAGATTGAAGGCAGGAGGAGAAGGGGACGACAGAGGATGAGATGGTTGGATGGCATCTCCGACTCAATGGACATGAGTTTGAGTAAACTCCAGGAATGGTGAAGGACTAAGAGGCCTGGTGTGCTGCAGTCAATGGGGTCACAAAAAGTCAGACATATATGTTTCTGCCATGATACATAGTACTGTGAAAATTCATTTAATAGCTGGGATAGTTGGATGAGGAGATACTTCCGCTCATTAACTATTTGCTTATGGGGAGGCCTAGTACATATGGAAAAAGTAATAAGTGAAATTATTATTCACTCAGTCATGTCTGACTCTTTGCAACCCCATGGACTATAGCCTGCCAAGTTCCTCTGCCCGTATAATTCTCTAGGTAAGAATACTGGAGTGGGTAGCCATTTGCTTCTTCAGGGGATCTTCCCAACCCAGGGATAAAACGTGGGTCTTCTGCATTGTAGGCAGATTCTGTATTGTCTGAACTACCAGGGAAACCCAGTACATATAGAGAAAGCAGAAAAATGCTATATTCTTTCACTTTATTTACAAGTTTTTAATATTATGTTTAGGTTTCTTGGTATACTACTTCAAAGATGATCAATAAGATTTTTTTAAAAATTTGTCACAATATACTCATAGACTTAAACATATTTCATGTTTTATGCTATTACCCTAGTATCCTCTTTGGTGTTCAAATCTCTCTAGTAGGAGCCTATTCAAATTGTCTTCTGAGTCTTTTTGACATGATCCTAATAGTCGTTGGTAAGTTCATTTTGTTTTGTTTTACTTTCTGGTATACTGAGATGCTCCAGGATCTTTCTAACACATTTCTTTCTCACACCTGGAATAAGTCATTTTTCCAAGGAGCCTTGATTCATTTTAGTGGGAAATGCTATTTAGAGACAGCAATCTAGATGCTCTTCTTTGCAACCAGGCAGGATCCTACTTCTAGGCACTTTAAGAACTACGAAGTTTTGAGTAAAATCTCAAAACGTCATAGTTTTTAGATTTGCAGAACTGTAATTGTAATTTGCAGAATTTGCCTTTTCATAGTTTCATGGATATTGGTAGAGGAAAATGAGATTCCTGGGTCAAAGATGAACAGTTTATTACTCAACTCAGAAGCAGCAACCAGAGCGTCAGCATTTCTGCATCAGTATCCCCACCTTCCCGTTTCTTGCCCTGTGGGCCAGATGATGCTGCACAGGAGCTGCATGTGAGATGCTGAGCTTAAAGGACATGAATATTTTCAAATGGGTGATAAGCATCCTTGTTCTGAGCTCTGGAGGAAAGCTGTCTTCATCTTTCAAGGCTTTTCTCTATATATGCTCAGTTCTTAGACTCTTCGCAACACCTGGACTGTAGCCCACCAAGCTCCTCTGTCCATGGGGTTCTCCAGCAAAGAATACTGGAGTGGGTTGCCGTGCCCTCTTCTTTGCTCTATATAAACACCCTGAAATGAGAGCTGGAAACAAAATGCAGTCAGTGCCTCTGCTCACAATATGTGCAAAACTGAGACACCTGTGGAATATTATATCACAACAGGTGTTTTCAGTGGACGTTTAAACTAGCAATGAATCCACTCAGACGTTTCCAGTTCAAATTGAAGACAATAACGTTTTTACTTAATTTATTGGTGTATGTTTGTGTTTTATTTTCTGCACGCCCATGTCCCAACCTCATGGACTCCAACGTAATCATTTATTTTCCTTGTCTAAATAAAGAAATAATATTCAAAATAAAATACCAACACTAGCACTGAAAACAAAAATAATGTTATTACTAAAACAGGTAAATTTTTTTGCCTTCTGTGCTTAAGGCTCTACATGCAAGAATATACAGTCAACTGACAAAACAGAAATGGCTTCAGACATAGAAAACTTACGGTTACCAAAGGGGAAAGGAGAGAGGGGTAAATTAGGAGTTTGGGATTAGCAGATGATATTCCTAAACATAAAAGAGATCAACAACAAGGTCCTACTGTATAGCACAGGAAGTTACATTAAATATCTTATAATAACCTATAACAGGAAATAATCTTAAAAAGAATACGCATACACAAACATATATATATATGTATTCAATTCAGTTCAGTCACTCAGTCATGTCTGACTCTTTGCGACCCCATGGACCACAGCATGCCAGGCCTCCCTGTCCATCACCAACTCCTGGAGTTTACCCAAACTTCTGTCCGTTGAGTCGGTGATGCCATTCAGCCATCTCATTCTCTGTCATCCCCTTCTCCTCCTGCCCTCAATCTTTCCCAGCATCAGGGTCTTTTCAAATGAGTCAGTTCTTCGCATCAAGGTGGCCAAAGTATTGGAGCTTCAGCTTCAACATCAGTTCTTCCAATGAATCTTCAGGGTTGATTTCCTTTAGGATGGACTGGTTGGATCTCCTTGAGTCTCCGAGGGACTCTCCAACACTACATAGTCTTCTCCAACACCACAGTTCAAAAGCATCAATTTTTCAGTACTCAGCTTTCTTTA
The DNA here is from genome assembly GCA_006410875.1 of Neotragus pygmaeus. Classification (NCBI taxonomy): domain Eukaryota; kingdom Metazoa; phylum Chordata; class Mammalia; order Artiodactyla; family Bovidae; genus Neotragus; species Neotragus pygmaeus. Next base: position 3,462 of record SJYV01049729.1, on the reverse strand, counting down.
TGGTCCAACTCTCACATCCATACATGGTTACTGGAAAAACCGTAATCTTTGACTATATGGACTTTGCTTGGCAAAGTAGTGTCTCTTCTTTTTAATATGCTGTCTAGATTTGTCATAGCTTTTCTTCCAAGGAGGAAGTGTCTTTTAATTTCATGGCTGGAGTCATCATCTGTGGTGATTTTGGAGGCCAAAAAAATAAATTCTGTCACTGTTTCCATTGTTTCCCCATCTACTTTCCATGAAGTGATGGGATCAGATGCCATGATCTTAATTTTCTGAATGTTGAGTTTAAAGCCAACTTTTTCACTCTCCTCTTTCACTTTCATCAAAAGGCTCTTTAGTTCTTCTTCGCTTTCTGCCAAAAGGGTGGTGTCATCTGCATATTAGTTGAGTTCAGTTCAGTTGCTCAGTCATGTCTGACTCTTTGCGACCGCATGAACTGCAGCATGCCAGGCCTCCTTGTCCATCACCAACTCCTGGAGTCCACCCAAACCCATGTCCATCGAGTCGATGATGCCATCCAACCATCTCATCCTCTTTCATCCCCTTCTCCTCCTGCCCTCAATCTTTTCCAGCATCAGGGTGTTTTCCAACAAGTCAGCTCTTCACATCAGGTGGCCAAATATGGGAGTTTCAGCTTCAACATCAGTCCTTCCAATGAACAGCCAGGACTGATCTCCTTTAGGATGGACTGTTTGTATCTCCTTGCATATTAGAGGTTGTTGATATTTCTCTCAGCAATCTTGATTCCAGCTTGTGCCTCATCCCGCCCAGAGTTTCTCATAATGTACTCTTTCATATAAGTTAAATAAGCAGGGTGACAATATACAGCCTTGATGTACTCATTTCCCAATTTGGAACCAGTCTGTTGTTCCATGTCCAGTTCTAACTGTTCCTTGGCCTGCATACTGGTTTCTCAAGAGGCAAGTAAGGTGGTCTGATATTCCCACCTGTGAGAATTTTCCACAGTTTGTTGTGATCCATACAGTCAACGGGTTTAGAATACTCAGTGAAGCAGAAGTGAAGTCGCTCAGTCGTGTCTGACTCTTTGCGACCCCATGGACTGTAACCCAAGGATTGAACCCAGGTCTCCCACATTGCAGGCAAACGCTTTACTATCTGAGCCACCAGGGAAGCCCTGGTGAATGAAGCAGAAGTAGATGTATTTCTGGAATTCTCTTGCTTTTTCTATGATCCAATGGATGTTGACAATTTGATCTCTGATTCCTCTGCCTTTTCTAAATCCAGCTTGAACATCTGGAAGTTCTCAGTTCCCGAACTGTTGAAGGCTCACTTGGAGAATTTTGAGCATTGCTTTGCTAGTGTGTAAAATGAGTGTAATTGTGTGGTAGTTTGAACAATCTTTGGCATTGCCTTTCTTGGGGATTGGAATGAAAACTGACCTTTTCCAGTCCTGTGGCCACTGCTGAGTTTTCCAAATTTGCTGCATATTGAGTACAATACTTTAACAGCATCATATTTTAGGAGTTGAAGTAGCTCAGCTGGAATTCCATCACCTCCGCTCCTAAGGCCCAATTGACTTCATACTCCTGGATGTCTGGCCCTAGGTGAGTGATCACACCATTGGTGTTATCTGGGTCATTAAGATCTCTTTTTTCTAGTTCTTCTGTATGTTCTCGCCATCTTTTCTTAATATCTTCTGCTTCTTTTAGGTCCTTTATTGTGCCCATCTTCGCAAGAAATGTTCCCTTGGTATCTCTAATTTATATGGCTTCCAAGGTGTCTCAGTAGTAAAAGAATTGCCTGCCAATGGAGGATACTCAGAAGTGGGTTCAATCCTTGGGTCAGGAAATGGCAGCTCATTCTGTTATTCTTGCCTGGAATATTCCACAGAGGGGTCTGGCAGACTACAGTCCATTGGGGCACAAAAAGTCAGACATGATGAAGAGACTGAGCATGCACACATGTATATATATTCAAATATATATATATATACAAATATTTATATTTTATATATATACACATATATATATATTTGAATCACTTTGCTGTACATGTAACACTAACATAACATTGTAAATCAACTACAATTAAAAAAGAAATAAAGACTATGCAGTCAAATTACTATGCTTTAAATTCATTTGGATTAGATCCTCTTTGTATGGTGATTACATCAACTGAATATGTAGCGTTTTTTATGCCACTTTCAGTTTTTAGGAATTGCTCTTTCGACATTTAATTTGAACACAAATATATAAAATATTTACAAGGTTTCAAAATAAAACATATAAAAGAAGATAAATTCAAAGATATCTAGCTTCTATTCATGTTTCATCTGTAACAAACAGAACTAAAATTCAAAGCTCTGTGGATTTATCTTTGCATACATTGGCCAATCTAGCCTGGGGACAGACAAAAGTGGAAATCCTAGATTAAAGGGTAGATGCATATACAAAGTGTTCCACAAGCTCAGTGTGTTTTAAGGTTTAACAATGTCAGAAATATAAATGTTAGAAACTTAGAAAAACATATCAGTTTATGGCTCAATTATTTTCTAATTTTAATTTTTCAGTCAATGTTTGGCTTATTCAGAGAGCATAAAAAACCTAAAAAGTGAATAAAATTATTTAAAATTTACAATATTAAATGAATATATAAGGAATATAAATAAATATTCAAATTATTTTTTTCAAAAGCTGTAGCATTTATAGCTCTGAAGTTAAAGTTTAAAAATGCTCTAAGACTTTGGGGACACACATATAATGCTGCTAAATAGTGTATTCATTTGCTAGGCTTGCCTAGGCAAATTACCACAAGGTGGTCAGTTTAAACAGTAGAAGTTTACTTTCTCACAGTCTGGAGGCTGGAAGTCCAGGACCACAGTTTCTACAAGTTCGCTGTCTCCGGAGGTCTCTCCCCTTAACCTCCAGATGGCTGCCTTCCCTCTGTGTCCTCATGGTCTCTCTGTGTATCTACATGTGTGTGTCCTACTTCCTCTTCTTTCAAGGACACCACTCGGGTTAGATTAGGATGCACTCTAATGCTCTCACTTCAGCTTAATCGCCTATTTAAAGGTTCTGTTTCTGAAACAGTCAAGTTCTGTGGTACTGGAGACTAGGGCTTCAACATATGAATTCTGAGAGGATGCAACTCAAGCTGTAACAGCATCAAATTCTACTCCATGAGGTCGTGACATGTAGCATCCCCACCAGCAATGCCTGGAGAACACCTTTCTTCACAGCCTCACCAATGGAGTAATTGCTGAACTTTTGAATTGCTGACAAACACAGATATGCCAATCTCAGCGTAGCTGTCTCTTTCAATTTTTTGTTGAGGTATGACATGTATGAAGTAAAGTACACAAATCTAAAGGCCCCATTAATTTCTCCAAAGTGAACATGCATGTATATTCACTGCCAAAACCAAGATGGGAGATTGACCTTGTCCTGGAAGCCTGCCTCAAGCCCCACCTCAGTCACTTATTTCCTCCCAAGGTGACAC
>SJYV01049727.1:0-26258 GCA_006410875.1 Neotragus pygmaeus | reverse complement strand
CAAAAAAAAAAAACAAAAAAACTCCAAAAGTACAAAATGTATGTACAGTAGGATCTCAACTATGGTTTTAAAAAATCTGTACACAAAGTCCTGGGTAGTGTTAAGAGTGGTTTTTCCCAGGGTAGTGGGCTGGTGAATAATTATACAATTATAGTCTTTACACTTTTCTTTTCCTGCAGTAGGTGCTGACATACAATGGCATTTACTATTTACTTTCAAACCTCCTTACCCCCCTTCACCCTTTTTTGTTTGTTTGTTTTATTGAGGGAAGGGAGAGTGTTGTTTTTGGTGTGTGGTAATGATGTTTGTCATTGGCTCTTTTTTGTTTTTAATTGGAGGATAATTGCTTTACAATATTGTATTGGTTTCTGCCATATGTCAACATGAATCAGCCACAGGTATACATATGTCCCCCAGCTCCTAAACCTCCCTCTCACCTCCTACCCTGTCATCGAGTCTTGAAGTGTGTTTATATTTCTACTTCTTGTCCTTTTGGAAATTCAGTGACACAAAGCAGGAGAGTGTGTGTTCTGTGTAGCTACAGTTGTATTGAGAGGGGTTTTGGTGGCCTGAACTGAGGTTTCTGTATTGGGATGGGCAGTCTATATTTCTGGGGAAGGTATACCAAATGGAAGTGTTGACCTACTTTTTCAATTCACTAGTGTTTTATGAAATATTTTTAAATGTGTGGGTAGTTTGAAATGCAAGTAACTGTGACCCTGATGGAGAAAAGATGGGATTACCAGTGAAAACTGACTCTGAGAATTTTTTAGAATATCAAGGTGGAATCGGGAGAGCCCAGAGGTCCTCTGAGTCAGCTTCACAGAGAAGTGAAATTTCTCCTTGTGAGTATCCTTCTGGAATTTGTTACCTGCATTAGATCTCATATTTCCATAAAAATCTTTGCTAGTATCATTATTTAATTTTGTGTTCTTCAAAATTTGTTCCAAATAGTTACATCCTTGGCAGTTGGGGCAGCTGTCCTTGCTATTAGAGGGAACATTTATAAGTGAGTTAGTAGTTACTAGACTTCCCTGGTGGCTCAGAGGGTAAAGCATCTGCCTCTAATGTGGGAGACTTGGGTTCAGTCTCTGGGTTGGGAATATCTCCTGGGGAAGGAAATGGCACCCCACTCTAGTATTCTTGCCTGGAAAATCCCATAGATGGGGGAGCCTAGTAGGCTACAGTCCACGGGGTCGCAAAGAGTCGGACACGACTGAGCAACTTCACTTTCACCTTAGTAGTTAATAACAGTTCTTTTGCCTTTTCTACTGAAGTATTTGGATTTTATTCATATGGATTCCCTACTTTCCAGGTGATTCAGCTGCCAGTTTATTCCAAATGTGTATATAATCTGCTTGTTAATAACTGGAATTTGATCCTGAAGATTAATGAGCATGTGTTTAAAACATTTTGTGTTTCAGTAATTTTAGCTCCTCTCTACAAATTCAGTCCCAAAGGGGCGGGCAAGGAGGGCTCATTTTAATGCAGAAGAAATTCTGTATGTCTTAAGTTGGCATGCAAAGACAGATATATCCAGTCACTGACTACTTAGTTACTTTTTTCTTTTCTTTTTTTAAGAGCTTTATTGATATAAATTATATCCCATAAAATGCATTTGTTTTAAGTATAGAATTCAGTAGTTTTTAGTGTGACAGAGTTTGTACAGCCATGACCATATTTAATTTTAGGATATTTTCATCACCCCCAAAAGAAATCCCATACCCATTAGCAGAAACCTGCCAGCCACTAATTTACCTTCTGTAGTACTTCTTTCCCTTTTATTACTGAGTAACACCAGTGTATAGGTATAGTGCGTTTGTGTTTATCCATTCGTCAGTTAATGGGTATTTCAGTTGTTCTTTCTTTTTGACTATTCATGAATAATGCTGCCATGAATAGTATATGTTTTTATGTGACATATAAACTCTTAGGTGGAGTTGCTGGGTCATATGGTAGCTCTTTAACTACCTTTTAACTTTTTGTGTTTAACTTTTTGAGGAACTGCCAAACTGAGTGGCTGCATCATTTTACATTCCCATAGCAGTGTATGAGGGTTCCAGTTTCTCCATATCCTTGCCTCCATATGCTTGATACTATCTTTTTTATTGATGTTACAGCCATCCTAGTGGGGATGAAGTGATATCTGTGTTGTTTCTTGTTTTTTGGCTGCTTTGTGAGGCATTTGGGTGCTTAGTTCCCTGACCGGGGGTCAAACCCACACCCTTTGCAGTGGAAGTGTAAGTCTTAACCACTGGACCGCCAGGGAAGTCCCACATTATAGTTGTGATTTGCATTTGTCTGATGGCTAATGACATTGAACATGTTTTCGTGTTCTGATTGGCTCCTGCTTATTTCTTTAGCTTGATCTCACATCCTCCTCTGCTGCATTGAGCTCCCTGCTTAAGGTAGCTCCAGCCCCATCACGCCGTCGCTTTCTGGTGTATGTGTGTCTTGATCTGCCTAGCGTGCTCTTTTCCCACCTCTTTGCTGGGTTATCTGTGACATCTTCACCTGAGACGATTTACCGATTCCCCAGAATAGGTTGTGCTGCCGTAGAACTTTACACACACCCCTTGTCAGAGGGTTTATCAAACAGTAATTTCATTACTCCTCTGACTCCCCTACTAGACTTGAGTGACAGGTACCTCATGGTACCTTCAACTTCTACCACAGTGAAGTGAAGGCGCTCAGTTGTGTCTGACTCTTTGAGACCCCATGGACTGTAGCCTGCCAGGCTCCTCCCTCCATGGGATTCTCCAGGCAAGAGTACTTGGAGTGGATTGCCATTTCCTTCTCCAGGGGATCTTCCTGACCCAGGGATCGAACCTCGGTCTCCTGCATTCCAGGCTGACGCTTTAACCTCTGAGCCACCAGGGAAGCCCTCTACCACAGTACCAGGCATTTTTCATACTTTTACCTCCTCTCATTATTTGCCTGTTTGTGAAAAACTTGATACCTTTTCTACCTTTCTCATCTTCTTCCTTGAGAGCTCCTCTTTCAGGACCCTTCCCGTGGGCTTCTGTCATACTTCTAACCTCCTATCTCTGCCCTTCTCTCTCCACCCCAGCAGAGGGCTTATCCATTTCATGATTTGATGAATGCCTTTATAAAGGAACTCCAGACTCCTGTCTGTAAGCTGCTTCCACTTCTGATCTTTCCCACTTTCATCAGTTCAGTTACCACTCTAGTAGAGCATTCTTCCCTCCAATTCAGTTTGTCCAAAATGAAACTTGAATCAAATCTCCAGACTGGATCACTCTAATAAGCCCCTGATTTCTGTCTGCAATTTCGCCATTCCTTCCGTTCACAGGCTAGAAACCTTATCTTTTACTTCAGTAAGATCTAGTTACTGCCACAGCTAGAAGCTGCCATTCTACTGTGTGCCCAGTATGTGGTGCTAGATGGTTCTATTATGTTGCCTGGGGTGTCAGCAACTGGTAAATGGAAGAGCTGGTTTAAAACTCATTCAAACATATGTCTATCTCACTTGAAAGTCCAAGCTACGTTATTAATGTAATCTCCCTTAGAAATTCCCAGACTCTTTGATGTGCACGTTGCCATTGTTTCTCCAAGTTCAATCCCCTGTATTTTTATAAATAGGTAGGATTTTTTTTTCTTTTCTTCTGTTTCTCATATGTTTCTGCCCATCTATCTGTCTCTTTCTCTGGAGTATACTTTTTTTTTCCCCCCTTTGAGGTTTCTTTCATTGTGCCCATCTTAGATAAAGCCCCTATCACTTCCTTTCTGGACCACTCTAATGATCTTTCACTGTTTCTCCACAGGGACACACACTCTTGGCATCTTGGGCGGAATCATGCTTTGTGGTTTAGGACCATTCTACACATTGGAAGATATGTAGCCTCCTTGCATGCATGCCAGGTTGCTTCGGTCGTGTCTGACTCTTTGCGACCCTGTGGAACATAGCCCGCCAGGCTGCTCTGTCCACAGGATTCTCTGGACAAGAATACAGGAGAGGGTTGCCATGCTATCCTCCAGGAGATCTTCCCAACTCAGGAATAGAACAGGAGTCTCCTTTGTCTCCTGTTGTAGCAGGCGGGTTTTTAACCACTAGCGCCACCTGTAGCATCCTTGGCCCCTACCAAACTAAATGCCCACAGTCATTGTTACACCAGAATTTATCTTCACATTTTTCCAAAGACTCCCTGGGGGTGGAGGATGATCTTACTTCTATCGAGAAACATCATACTTCTTTTTTTCCTTAGACTCTATCCTGAGTATTTGTGTTGGGTGAATTCTCAACTGCTTGATCATGTCATTTTCCTGCCAAAAAATCAACAGTGGCTGTTGTCTTCCAAGTGAAATTTTAAAATTCTTTAAGATCACTCTTCCTGTTTAATCCCTACTCCTAGTCATATTATTTCCTGCTGTTGCCTGGGTGTTTACTACACCCTGGTGGAAACAGCTCACCCTCTTTATCTTATCCCCTGCTCTTTGCCTGGGATGGTTCCCCCATATGAGTCAAGCCAGTGTTTCTCATCATTCCTCTGGCTATTCCAGCCTATCTTGACTCGACCTCTTTCCTTACTTCAGTTTAGATACTCTACATATAGGCATACATATTCATGTTATTTTTATGTAAACTTCTGTTCAGTCTCTGTAGCACAAATAATTAAAGTTCAGAATACCATCTTTAGCATCAGACTGATGGATGTATGTCCTGGCTTTGTCAGTTAGCAACTGCGTGACCTTAAGCAAGTTAATTAACCTCTTTTGGTCTCAGTAAAATGTGAGTGATAGTAGTATCTGCCTCACTGGATTTTTGTGAAGATTAAATAACATACTGCATATGAAACATTTAGAATGGTTTCTGACGTTTCATTAAACATTCAAGAAAAATAGGTGTTAGGAATGCCCTGGAGGTCCAGTGGTTAGGACTCCATGCTCACTGCTGAGGGCCTGGGTTTGATTCTTTGTGCAGGAACTAAAATCCCCCAAGGTGGGTGGTGCAGCCAAGAAAAAAGATACTAATGTTATTACTATTGATAAATACATCTTACTGATAACTTTGTATTTTGCTAACAAGTTTTGGGGGTTTTTTTGTTTGTTTGTAAATCTCTCACAGGTTTTGGCTGATGGTTTGAGGACTGGTGTAACTGAATGGCCTGAGCCTCTGGAAGCAAAATCTGCTGTTGAACTTGTGCAGGAATTTCTGAATGGTGTTTATTTTCCTGACTCACACTTGGCTTTTGTTTATGTTTCTTAATTGGGAATTTATGCTTACTATATTTAAATGTAAATTGTTTTTTTAGGCTTAGTATTTTTTTTTGGTAGATAACGTAAAGCTGTAGGTCTGTCATGGTGAGAGGGACAGCTTTCATTCTGAATTGCTAATGATAAAAATCTCAGTAATTTTAAGAATTAATAATATGTATTTAATTTACATTTTATATACTGTAGTCATATTTGAGATACCGTGTGCTTGACCTGTGTGCCGGGGGCTTTCATTGTATCTCAGTCCATCCTCACACCCTTGCCTAGTGGGCATCTATTCAGCCTCCATTGGAGAGTTAAATAATTGCTAAAATACCTGGTTACCATTCTACTCTCCTCATTTGCCATTTGAAAATAGGATTAGAGTGGAAATAATTTGCAAAGAAGGAAAATAAAATCCAGAGTTTAATAAGCTTTTACAACTTTCTAGAGTTAAATAAGCTGAATGAATTTGGTGATTCTACAAAAAAAGACACCGAGGTAAGTGATTGTTATCAGAAAAGTACACTGAAAGAGTTTGTAAAATGGGGTTGTACTGTTGTCTTTCACATCATACAATTTCAAATGGGTCTGCTACAGCCAAGGTAGCATTTTTTTTTTAATGTTTAAGGTATAATGATTTGACTCACATATATCATGAAATGATGATCACAATATGTTTAATGAACATCTATCATCTCATATAGGTACAAAATTAAATAGAAAAAAGAAAAAAAATTTTTGTTAGAAGAACTCCTAGGATTTACTCTCAACAGTTTTCAAATAACATAGAACAGGCTAATTGTATTTATCTTGGTGTACATTATATCCCTTGTTCCATTTTCTTTTTTTTTTTAGCTAGTTGCCATGGATTTTTAATTGGAAAATTGCTGAGTAGATCCCAAAGTAGCATTTTGAGGGTAGTTATTTGTTGGTCTTTGATGTCAGCACTAGTGATTACTTTCCTTAAAAACTGATCGATACGTTTAAAGAGAACTAGGACATATTTATTATTAATTGTTTAGCTGCAGAAAAATGGAAATGACTATGTTAATATACTATGAGGTGATATTATTATAGCATGTTAATAGGCTATGAGATAGTACATTACTGTGCCGGCAGTGGCATTATTAAATTGTGCTAAACCTGTTGTCATTTGACAAGTAGGAAAATGGAGACCGAGGTAATAAAATATTTTTCCAGGGGAGGAGAGTCAAATGCTTGCTTTTAGGCATCAGAGTTTGAAAGCAATTTTAGGGGTTCTGTGTTTCACTGTCTGTTTACTTGTAACTCCTCATTAATGGATGAAGTTGTAGAAGATACATTCATGCCTCTTTTTATAAGTGTTCATGATCCTACCTTTTCTTAGGGTAGCATTTGAAAGTTTACTGGTCTTAAACTATTGCACTTAAAAAAATATATACTGAGTATTTTCTGGCACTCACTTCTTTTCTAGACAGTGAAGCACGACGCTGCTGCAGTTGATGGGTCTATTGAGTGTCTTCTCACAGTACGGGGTGATCTCGATTTTGCTGAGCAGCTGTGGTGCAAAATGAGCAGTAGTAGGTGTCCATCGGCGTTGTGCAATAAAATTTTTCATGTTATTTCTTAGGTTTACTTTTAAGTCTTTTGAAAATCATAATGTATATTGCTAGCCTTGTATGGACATCCGGTTTCTGTTTTATCAAACTCAGTTCAAATAACGCATTGGCATAATTTGCTCAAGAATTGTACTAAGACCAGGCAATTCATAGAACCTGTTCTTTTCTCCTGCCTGAAGATTTAGGTGGGTTCCATGCTGCACTTGTATTAACCAAAACATATCTTAGTGAAATTATAATTATTAGGAAAGGGAAAAGATATTCCATAATATTTGACTGAATATATTATTTTATGGCAATAAGTTTAATTTCTTTCTTTAAAAATGCCCCCTTGCGGGGCGGGTCGGGGCTTTAATTTCTCTCCCTTTTCACCATCCATAAAGTTCAGATACTTGTCTTCCCTCTTCATTTGTGTATCCTTAAAATGAATGACGTGTTTGATCTGCAGAAATACCTGAGAATAATGTTAGACTAACTTGCTTTCCAAGGTGTGATTTCTTATCAAGACTTGGTGAAGTGTTTCTCGTTGGTCATCCAGAGTCTGCAGCGTGGTGCTATACAGCCATGGGTAGGTTCAGTAGTGTGTGTGCTCCTTTTCAGCAGCAGAGCAGACTGATGACGGGCACAGGCTCTGGAGCAGACTGCCTGAGTCTGAATTCTCGTTTTGCAACTCTCTACCTGTATAAACTTGGCCAGGTTCCTTAATTCATGTGAAGCACTTAGGACCTAATTCATAGTTAAGTGCACAGCATTTGTAAGCTACCTCTATTGTCGTTACTGTTGCCATGAACAGTCCTTCTCATATACTACTGATGAGAGTACAGATTAGAACACTATAAAGCAATTATGATAATATACTGAGATCCTCAAAATGAATCCATCCTAAGGCCGTATGTGGAAGAGCCAGCTAAGCCTGCAAGCTGCAACTACTGAAGCCCACAAGCCTAGAGCCTGTACTCGGCCACAAGGGAAGCCACACAGTGGCACCACAATGAAGGGCAGCCCCCACTTGCTGCAGCTGGAGAGCCCAGGTGCGCCAATGAAGACTCACCGTGGCCAAAAGAAATAGACCTTTTAAAATAAAGATTGTGTTGGGATGCTCATTATGGCCTCATTTACAGTAGCAAAAATTATAAATGACGTGACTATTAATAGGTGTCTAAGTAAATCATGAAACAGCCACATAATGGAACATGTTAATCGTTGCTACAGATGCTGTGCAGAAATGCTTACAGTGGTGTGTGGAGACATGCTTACAATGTTCAGTAAAAAGACATTACACACTATTGTATGAAAGATAGAAATTTTGGAGAGAAAAACCTGTGGACAAATACACGAAAATATGCCAGTCCCTTCTGGTGGTAGGGTTACAAATAAGTTTCTCCAACTGCATTATACATTTCTGTATTTTATCAATTTTCCATAATGAATTTATAGTTTTATAACAAAAAAAAAATCTAAGTTAAAAGCTAGAAACAAAAAGATTCCTCATTTAGTAGAATTATTTTAAATAATGCAACTGCCAATTCATAACAAGATAGAAACTTCCTAGGTGTGAACAGAGATACACTCTAGAGCAGAAGCTTGCAAACCCTCCCTCTATTTGATCATTCTGTGCATTTTAGTCTTGGCCACTGAATTTTTCTTAAGAGTTTGTTTGTGAGATACTTACAAGGATATCCTACCATGTGCAACAAGTATAAAGTGAAAATAGTATTAAAAAAGAAAAATGCAAAGGGTTGTGTTGGAAATTTGAGTTAACAGAAGGACAGTAAATGAGAAAATGTCAAATATTTTAGGTATGTTTAAATTTAATTGTTTAGCATTTGGAACACATGTTAGATCTAGTAAGTTCACAGCTCTTTTATTCTCCAAATGATTGAGTTAGTCTGTTGGCTATTATAGCCAATAAGGAGGTTTTGGGAATGGCATTTTAGAAACTGATAGGTTTGTAACTTAGAGACTTTCATTCAAATAATTTATAATGTCAGGAGATGAAAAATGTAAGTTTATAATTTTTTAGTTTTTAGTTAATGCAGTTTGCTTCTCTCTCACTTACTGGACTTTTTATAGTTTTAATTGTGGCTTTATAAACTTTTCCCAATTTCTAGCTTCATAGTGGGAGTAACAGTTTACTGAGTAAGCTCATTCATCAATCTTACTATGGAACCATGGACACGGTTTCTCTCAGTGGGACTGTTCCAGTTCAGATGCTTTTGGAAATTGGTTTGGATAAACTGAAGAAAGATTATATCTGTTTTTTCATAGGTAAGTCCCTTTCCCAACTCAGAAAATTAAAAGCAACATCATAGTTGTCAGCCATAGGCATGCTCAGATTTTATCTTTGTACTTGTCCCTAATTATTTGTAGTCCTGGCTTTGCTTCTGGTTCACTATGAGACAGGCATTTTCATTTTCTGAGCCTTATTTTTTTGTTTGATAAATAGATTAAAGATAACTACAGGTTTTGTTTGTCTTTATTTCTAATATTTTGAGAGTCTTTAGGGTTAAATATAGTAAATAAAACCCTTTTTTTAAATGACATACTGTTTTAATACTCATCACCTTGTTTTTATTAGAGGCAAACTGATCATTTTTAGAATAAGTATTTATGTTTATGATGTAATGTACAAGAAAATTTGGCGTTTTGTGAGAAACTGTTTAGCTTGAGCATTTACTTTATATATGAATTATGAAATGTTTTTCTTAGCTTGTTTGATTTCTAGTAGATAAAACATAAAGCTTATAGGCATCTCTTCGTTTTTTCTTGATAGGTCAGGAGCTTGCATCTTTGAATCATTTGGTGAGTTTTTATTCTCAAGTTGATTTTTCTTTTATTTGGTCATTCTGCCATACAGTTATTAAGTGCCTATTCTGTGCCAGCTTATGTCCTAGGAAACAGGTAAATTAAGACAGGCAGGTAATTACACTGTCTAGTAAAATAAAAGAGTAGCCCATTTAATGTCACCTCTCATTGTCTGTAAACATATGATACTGACATAAGTTTGTATCCTGCTTAAGCCAGTGTACTTCCACAATTCTTCATTTATCTAAAATGGTTAGAGAATACCTTTCTATGTTTGATAAGCCCTACAGAGGAATATTTGCTTTATATTCTTTTGACCCATTTCTTTATTTCTTTCTTTATTTTTATGTATTTATTTGGTTGGGCCTGGTCTTACTTGTGGCACATGGGATCTAGTTCACTGAGCAGGGATTGAACCCAGGCCCCCTGCATTGGAAGTGTGTAGTCTTAGCCACTGGACCACCAGAGAAGTATCTTGACCCATTTCTTTTACACATAAAAGATTACTTTCCAAAGAATTTGTTATGCTCTTTAACATATTGATTCAAAAAATATTTCTGTGTTTCAGGGTCATGATTATGAGCTTTTGTATTTCCCTAGTATCTTGAATGAGAAAGTTAAGGAGATTAAAGAGTATCCATAATGACCTTTGACATATATTGGAAGATTCTTTTAGAAAATAGATCTTCAAATGATATCTGGTCTCATAAAAATATAAGATAGGATAACTCCAGCTTCATCTATTATGCAATGTAACACTCAACTGGATTCTATTGAGGTTAATTTTTGATATTCCAAGTTTAAACATTTTATTAAAGGTATACATTTTTAGTGGAAACTTTTTAATACATTTTCTTAAGCCTAGGAAAGTAATAGCTTTTTGAAAATTAAAATATAATGCAATTATACCCTTAATCTCGTCACTCAAATGTGAGTACCCTTTTTTCATGAATTCCCCTCAAGTCATTTAATATGCCTGTTTTTTCAAATATGGGTTGACTTCAGACTTTTGACACAATAGTTCTTAGACTTTGAGAATCTTCTAGAAGACTTGTTAAAATGCTGATTCCTATACCCTTCACTCAGTAGGTTGAAGGCTCTGGAGTATGTGGTGGTGGTGGTGTTTTGGCTGTACCACGTGGCTTGTGGCTCATTTCCTTGACCAGGAATTGAACCCTGACGTGGCAATGAAAGCCCAGAATCCTAACCACTAGGCAACCAGGGAACTCCCTGGAATATATTTTTTTAAACAAACCATCTCATCTCCAGATGATTCAGATGCCAGTGGTTTGCAGCAATATTAGTTTTCTATTGCTGCCAATTACCCCCACACACTTAGTGACTTAAAACAACACACACAAATGCATTACTTTATAGTTCTATAGTTCAGAAGTCTAGTCTGGGTCTCACTAGGCTAAAATCAGAGTGTTGGCGTGCTCTGTTCCTGTCTGGAGCCTGCCAGTAGGGGAAGATCATTTCCTGCTCATATGAGTTGTTATTGATAGCAGAATTCAATTCCTTGTGATTATAGACCTGAGCCTGTACTGCCTCCCAAGTAATCAGGAACTTCAGGCTTTATCACCTCTGTGTGGGGTCTTGGGGACAGGCAGAGGTAGACCAGCCTGGGTTGTAGCATGAGCAGAGAGAATCAAAGGGAAGGACAGTCTGGATCTGTTCTTTGTTGTGTTTGTTTGTTTGTTTGTTTTTTAAAGACCTAGGTGGTCCACTTCCAGAGTGGTCAGGGGACCACTGGGAATATGAGTGGCAGCTGCAAGGAATGTTGTAATTTGTAGCCAGTGGTGAGTGGGACTGTTTTGGGTCCTCCCTTCCTGGGACCATGACTGTTTTCCTACTTGTGTTATTTTCACATTTTGGAATAACCTGGGTCAGCATTTTAGCTGGGTCCTCTGCTCAGCTTTCGCAACGCTGAAATCAAGGTATCATTTGGAGACTTGATTAGGGAAAGATCCATTTTCAAATTCCCTCGAATTGTTGACAGAATTCATTGACTGGTGACCCTTTGATGAAAGTTCCCATTTTCTTGCTAGCTGTTGGCCCAGGACCATCTCCATGTCCTTGAGGTTACTTGGGAGTTCTTCCATGTGGCCCTCTCCACAGTGCCACAGTTTGTTTCTTCAAAGCCAGCAGGAGAGCATCTCTGATGCTTAGAGCTCACTGACAAGGTCACAAGTAATGACCAGGAGATTAGCTCTCTTTTGATTAATTCAAAGTCAATCAGTAACCTAATCATGGGAGTAATAGCCTACCGTATTTACATATCCTGGCCTCACTTGAGGAGAAGGGATTATTAAGATGTATATTCCAGGGGGTGAGAATCTTAGAACTATAGAATTCCACTTACCATGGATTATTTCCTTAGGATTGACTCTCAGAAATAGGTCTGAGCATTTTATGATGCTTGACATAACCTTGCCAACTTCCTTTTCCAAAAGGTCATACCAGTTTACCAGTAATATGTTAGTAGAAGCTTACCAATGCACTTGCTCTATTTGTTGGTACTTCAGGTTTACTATCTGTTTTTAGAAGTGAATATGCCCATCAGCCTGGCAAGCTTATTGAAGTTAAGAATTATCTTGTGGGTTTGCTGTTCTTTCCATCTGGAGAGTTTGGTGGATGGTACTAGTTAGCTACTTGGACCTCCTCGGTGAAGCAGTTCTGTGATTTGCCTTTATCAGAGAATATGCATAATGGTTTGCTTAGAACATTCTCAGTGAAGACTTAAGAGTTTAGTTTAAAGAATAGTATTGAGAGGAGGAAAGCTACCTAGTGGCTTCTTCTCCCTAACCCCAAGCCCCCACCTGTTAATCAAACATCCCCACTCAGGTGTAGTAGGCATAGTTAATTCTTTCCAGAGACATCGCTTGTTCTTTACCTTCTTATTTCCCATGTCCATTTTCTTTTACTCCAGGAATATTTCATTTCTCCATCAGTAGATACACAGGAGCAGGTTCATCGTGTTCAAAAACTCCACCATATTCTTGAAATAGTAATCAGTTGCATGCTTTTTATTAAACCTCAACATGAACTCCTCTTTTCTCTAACACAGTAAGTATTTCTGTAGTTTACTTCATAAAAATGTACTCTCTTCTGAAATAGTTGCAGCCAAAATTAGTGCCCTTTTTATTATCAGTTAGGATAGAATCTGTGCACCGTGTCTTCATAGTAACAGAAAGTCACTGCCATAAGGGAAGACTTTGGATTCAGGAGGAATCGAGCTGGACACTTGGATCTGGCACTTCCTTTCTAAGGACGTTTCCTTTCACTGCATCTTGTTTTTCATCTATAAAAACAGTGTAATATATATAAAGTACTTGACACTTAGGTGCTTAATAAATACTAGTTCCTTCTCTTTTCTTCATATCCCTATAAATTTGAGTCAAGCTAATCATAGCCAGCCATCTATATGGGTGACTGAATGGAATCAGATTTTATCAGACCTATGTCAGTAGTGTTGCTGAAATTTTAGAGGGTCTGTCAGTTTGGAATAATCTTCACACATGGATGTCTTACTTGTATTTTTTGAGGCTTCAAACTGGAAATAAGTATACCATTGAATGAAAGAACTGGGATTCTTTTTCCCTGTGAAAGAAAATGTACCATTGCCTTTTCCAGAATTAGAATTCGCTTTAGTTGTAAAGGGAGAAGTTTGAAATTGTTACTAGGTTTTTTTGTTTGTTTTGGAGGTGTTTCTTCCCATTAAAGATCAGTAGTATGGGTGAGTTAACTCTTTAATTCCCCGTACTTGGAAAACAGTGGAGGCTGTATCTTTGTCTTTCTTTTGCCTGTCTTTGTCTTTCTGATACCTTTCTCCCCACTTACACCTTTACTTGGGCTCAACTAAAATGTATTTTATATTTATGAGCAGTATGTCCACTATTCATTTTTTAAAAGTGAATTTTTTTTTCTCTTTAGATCCTGCATAAAATACTATGAACAAAATCCTCTTGATGAGCAGCACATTTTTCAGTTGCCAGTCAGACCAACTGCTGTTAAAGACTTATATCAAAAGTAAGCAATTAAACCATTAAATTATACTTCACCAGCCATGATTCCAGTGTCAGTATCTATTCCATGGCACCTCATGACCCAGGCCTGCTTCTTCTCTGAAACCAGAATCTTCTGATTCCCATTCTCTGAACATAGTCTGATAGAGTCCTACCTCTCCCTTCTCCCAGGCCTTTGATCCGCTCTCTGTAGACTGTTGATCTGCTATGTTCATTTTACTCTGAATTTGTAATTTCTTCACAGAATAGGGCAGAAAGGGAAGTGACAAATTGGGAAGAAAGGGATCAGGTGATGACAAGTTTTAGAAAAGGCAGAGGAACCAGAGATCAAATTGTCAACATCCGATGGATCATCAGAAAAGCAAGAGAGTTCCAGAAAAACATCTACGTCTGCTTTATTGACTATATCAAAGCCTTTGTGTGGATCACAACAAACTGTGGAAAATTCTGAAAGAGGTGGGAATACTAGACCCCCTGACCTGCCTCCTGAGAAATCTGTATGCAGGTTTATTTAACTTATATGCAGAGTACATCATGTGTAATGCTGGGCTACGATTGCCGGGAGAAATATCAATAACCTCAAATATGCAGATGACACCACCCTTATGGCAGAAAGTGAAGAAGAACTAGAGAGCCTCTTGATGAAAGTGAAAGAGGAGAGTGAAAAGGTTGGCTTAAAACTCAACATTCAGAAAACGAAGATCATGGCATCCACTCCCATCACTTCATGGCAAATAGATGAGGAAACAATGGAAATAGAGACTTTTGGGGGGGGGAGGGCTCCAAAATCACTGTAGATGGTGACTGCAGTCATGAAATTAAAAGACACTTGCTCCTTGGAAGAAAAGCTATGACCAACCTAGACAGCATATTAAATAGCAGAGACATTACTTTGCCAGCAAAGGTCCTTCTAGTCAAAGCTATTGTTTTTCCAGTAGTCATATGGATGTGAGAGTTGGACTATAAAGAAAGCTGAGCACCGAAGAATTGATGGCTTTTGAACTGTGGTATTGGAAAAGATTCTTGAGAGTCCCTTGGACTGCAAGGAGAGCCAACCAGTCCAACCTAAAAGAAATTAGTCCTAAATATTCATTGGAAGGACTAATGCTGAAGCTGAAACTGCAATACTTTGGCCACTTGATGTGAAGAACTGATTGATTGGAAAAGACTCTGATGCTGAGAAAGATTGAAGGCAGTAGAAGGGGATGACAGAGGATGAGATGGTTGGATGGCATCTCTGACTTGATGGACATGAGTTTGAGTAAACTCCAAGAGTTGGTGATGGACAGGGAAACCTGGCATGCTGCAGTCCATGGGGTCTCAAAGAATTGGACGCAACTGAGCACTGAACTGAACTGACGACAAGTCAAAGGCGTGGCTGTGGGAGTGAGGGAAGGATTTGGTATGGGGGATTTCAGAGGGATGGAACTGAGCCTGTCTGGCCATCCATGCAGAGACTGAGGTTGCCTCAGATCATGCTCTTGCTGACTCTTCTCTCAGCGTACAGTAGACTTGAAATTTCTTTCATACTAAAACTGCTCTCTTTATACCCTTCTTCTGTATAGTTCCCTCTTAGCCAAACCTCATCCCTTCCCTGAAATTGTTAATCAGAGGTTGCCAGTGGCCTTCTAATTGGCAAATCCAGACAGTGCTTTCCCCGAGAAGAGTGTTTTTGTCCCCTTAGGTAACTAGCCAGCCCAGCAGTTCTTTCTCCTTCTGTAAGCATTTGTAGTGCTCCGTGGCATTTGACGCTACTGCTTTCTTGAACCCATCTCCTTCCTTTGTTTTCTTGACATCACATTCTGTCTTAATTTTAAAAATTTCTTTATTTTTGGTTGCCCTGGGTCCTTGTTAGTATGCTCGGGCTTTCTCTCGTTGCAGTGAGCCGGGGGCTACTCTTTGCTGTGGTACGCAGGCTTCTCGTCGCCGTGGCTACTCTTGCTGTGGAACACAGGCTCTAGGTCGCTCAGGCTTCAGTAGCTGTGGTGCGTGGGCTTAGCTGCTCTGCAGCATCTGTCTTAATTTTAACTTGACCTCTCTGGCCCACCCTCAAGACTGAGAGTGGTCCTCTTTTCAAACTCTTCTTGCTTTGCTTTATTCATATGTGAGTATCCACCAGAACTCCACCACTTGCCCTCTTTTCTGTCTTCACTAGGTGATGGTGTTTACACCCCAATCTTCAATTCCTCTGGGCTAATGATAATTCATAACCTTTGTCTCCAGCTTCTCCTGAGTTTCCTCCCCATGTTTCTAGGTGTCTGTTAGACACAAATTGTCAACTTCAGTGTCCTGTAGGTGGTTCAGACTTTTAAGTCCCAACTCTTCACTTCCTTTCCCAACACTTTTCCTCCTCCTGTATTTCCCCTCAAGTAGCCATCATTAATCTTCATCCAATGCCCAAAACATAAACCTCGGACATATCTTCCACTCATTGCTGTCACTTTCTCCCTCCTTGAAATGATTCCCAAGTCCTGACCTCCTTGGAAGCTCTTAAATCTGTTCCTTTCTCTGCACCTTTGCATGTGTTGAATATTTCACATATGCTCACTTCATCCCTGCACTAAGTACAGTAAAATTCTTTTTCCTAGCTGCTCTGTTTGCCTCCATTAACTTCCTTCTCTGTGTCACCGCCAAAGTGATCTTCCTGAACTTCAGATCCCACCATGACTTCCTTCTGTTTAAATGGCTCCCTTACCTTCAGGATAGTGTTTCATCTCTCAGTGTGGTCTGTGCTGTCCTCCGCCTTTCTGGCCCACGTGCCACCACACTTTCCATGTGTCGTGTCTCTTCGAGTCAGAGGCCCTGTGTTCTTGCGTTTCCTCAGGCACCACATGTGCTTACCTGACAGTGCCCCCACCCATGTCTGTTCTTCATCCTGGATCTTTTCTGTTTAACTAACTGCTTCTAGTTTCGTTACAAGCTCAGCTCAAAGGCCACCTCGAGGATTCTTTTTCAACTCTGTAGTCCCAATCTACATCAAATTACCTCTCATTTATGACTCCCTCTTGTATCTGATATTTCTCTATTACAACATTTTTCAGAACTATTATTAATTATTTTTATTGAATATAGTTGATAAACTGTATTGTATTATTGCAGGTATATTAGCAGAGTAATTCAGTTATACATATGTATTTTTTTCAGATTCTTTTTCATTATAGGTTATTATATGATATTGAATATAGTTCCCTGTGCTATATAGTAAATCCTTGCTATTTCTTTTAGATATAGTGGCCTATATTTCTTTCATATATCAATTCAGTTCAGTTCAGTCGCTCAGTTGTGTCCAACTCTTTGCAACCCCATGAATCGCAGCATGTCAGGCCTCCCTGTTCATCACCAACTCCCGGAGTTCACTCACACTCATGTCCATCGAGTCAGTGATGCCATCCAGCCATCTCATCCCCTGTCATTCTCCCCCAATCCCTGCCAGCCTCAGAATCTTTTCCAGTGAGTCAACACTTCGCATGAGGTAGCCAAAGTACTGGAGCTTCAGCTTTAGCATCATTCCTTCCAAAGAAATCCCAGGGCTGATCTCCTTCAGTATGGACTAGTTGGATCTCCTTGCAGTCCAAGGGACTCTCAAGATTCTTCTCCAACACCACAGTTCAAAAGCATCAATTCTTTGCCACTTAGCTTTCTTCACAGTCCAACTCTCACATCCATACATGACCACTGGAAAAGCCATAGCCTTGACTAGATGGACCTTTGTTGGCAAAGTAATGTCTCTGCTTTTCAACCTACTATCTAGGTTGGTCATAACTTTCCTTCCAAGGAGTAAGCGTCTTTTAATTTCATGGCTGCAGTCACCATCTGCAGTGATTTTGGAGTCCCCCAAAATAAAGTCTGACACTGTTTCCACTGTTTCCCCATCTATTTGCCATGAAGTGATGGGACCAGATGCCATGATCTTCGGTTTCTGAATGTTGAGCTTTAGGCCAACTTTTTCACTCTCCTCTTTCACTTTCATCAAGAGGTTTTTTAGTTCCTCTTCACTTTCTGCCGTAAGGGTGGTGTCATCTGCATAACTGAAGTTATTGATATTTCCCCCAGCAGTCTTGATTCCAGCTTGTGTTTCTTCCAGTCCAGTGTTTCTCATGATGTACTCTGCATATAAGTTAAATAAGCAGGGTGACAGTATACAGCCTTGACGTACTCCTTTCCCAATTTGGAACCAGTCTGTTGTTCCATGCCCAGTTTTCACTGTTGCTTCCTGACCTGCATATAGGTTTCTCAAGAGGCAGGTTAGGTTCTTTGGTATTCCCATCTCTTTCAGAATTTTTCATATAGTTTATTGTGATCTACACAGTCAAAGGCTTTGGCATAGTCAGTAAAGCAGAAATAGAAGTTTTTCTGGAACTCTCTTGTTTTTTCCATGATCTGGTGGATGTTGGCAATTTGATCTCTGGTTCCTCTGCCTCTTCTAAAACCGGCTTGAATATCTGGAAGTTCACGTTTCACGTATTGTTGAAGCCTGGCTTGGAGAATTTTGAGTATTACTTTACTAGCGTGTGAGATGAGTGCAATTGTGCGGTAGTTTGAGCATTCTTTGGCATTGCCTTTCTTTGGGATTGGAATGAAAACTGACCTTTTCCAGTCCTGTGGCCACTGCTGAGTTTTCCAAACTTGCTGACATATTGAGTGCAGCTCAACTGGAATTCCATCACCTCCACTAGCTTTGTTCGTAGTGATGCTTTCTAAGGCCCACTTGACTTCACATTCCAGGATGTCTGGGTCTAGGTGAGTGATCACACCACCATGATTATCTGGGTCATGAAGATCTTTTTTGTACAGTTCTTCTGTGTATTCTTGCCACCTCTTCCTAATATCTTTTGCTTCTGTTAAGTCCATGCCATTTCTGTCCTTTATTGAGCCCATTTTGCATGATATGTTCCCTTGGTATCTCTTACTTTCTTGACGAGATCTCTAGTCTTTCCCATTCTGTTGTTTTCCTCTATTTCTTTGCATTGATCACTGAGGAAGGCTTTCTTATCTCTCCTTGCTCTTCTTTGGAACTTTGCATTCAGATGCTTATATCTTTCCTTTTCTCCTTTGCTTTTCACTTCTCTTCTTTTCCCAGCTATTTGTAAGGCCTCCCCAGACAGCCATTTTGCTTTTTTGCATTTCTTTTCCATGGGAATGGTCTTGATCCCTGTCTCCTGTACAGTGTCAGGAACCTCCGTCCATAATTCATCAGGCACTCTATCAGATCTAGTCCCTTTTATAGTATCTGTTAATTCTGTACTCCCAATTTATCTCTCCCACACGCCTTTCTCCTTTGGTAACCATAAGTTTGTTTCTATGTCTGTGTGTTTATTTCTGTTTCGTAAATAAGTTCATTTGTATTACTTAGATTCCACAGTTAAGTGATATCATATATTTGTCTTTGTCTGACTTCACTCAGTATGATAATCTCTAGGTTCATCCGTAATGCTGCAGATGGCCTTTCATTCTTTTTTATGGCTGAGTAGCAGTCCATGTGTATGCTCGTTTGCACCACATCTTCTTTATCCATTATCTGCTGATGGACATTTAGGTTGCTTGGCTATTGTAAATACTGCTGCTCTGCACATTGGGGTGCACGTATCCTTTCAAATTAGGGTTTTTGTCTTTTCTGGGTATATGCCCAGGAGTGGAATTGCTGGATCATCTGGTAACTCTTTTTAGTATTTTTTAAGGAACCTCCGTACTGTTTTCAATAATGGCTGCACCAGGTTGTTATTGTTTATATTCTTGTTTCTCTCCCTCTTTTGACTGTGCTTCTTAAGGGTGGAAATTGTGACCGCTCCACCTCTTCTTCCTCAGTGTTTATCACAGGACTTCAACTATACCAAGAAGGAATTGGATTGTTTTTTCTTTGATATTTTTTTCTTTCCTTAGTGAGAAGCCACAGAAATGGAGAGTGGAAATAAATAGTGGTCAAAAGAAGGTGAAAACAGTTTGGCAACTGAGTGATAGCCCACCTGTAGACCATCTGAATTTTCATAGACCTGGTAAAGTGGTTTGTTGTCTATACATGTAAATTATTCCAATAGAAAATAAACTGAATTTACTAATAGAGGTTATATTAGAGCCCTTGTGCCTAGTTTTAAATAATTTTCTTGAACTCTAGATATAAATCATGAAAGAGTGCTTTTTCTCATTTTCCTGCCTAGAGGAAATTTTAGTAAAAGAGGCCAAGCAATAGGGACATAGGTGTGAAAATAGGTTATGAAATGGAAAGGCCTTGAGGAAAAAAAAATGAAAATGCTAGTTCATACTTCACACTTGTGTGTACTGTTTAAAACAGTGATGACATTTCTACCCTATACCTTCTCTGTATCTTAAAGAAGGGTTGAGATTTCTAGTATTGTATCCAAGGTGGTGTGTATCCATGACAGGATGTTTCTTTGTGCCTGATATAATTAGCTACCCCACCGAGTCTTCCTCCTTCAATAAGCACCTGTAAAACTATTGTCTGTGTGCACATGGATTGTGTGAGGCTGTCATGTCTTATTTGTATAAGTCTTAAATGGCTGATTCAAATATTACAGAGATATCCAAAATAAAATCTGATAGTTTTACAACAAAATTCAAGAAGAATTTGAAAGGCTGGGAATACAAATAGTTGTATTTTAGTGATTGATACGTTGCAAAATTATTTCCAGAAATTGTTTACTGTCCCCTCCTATACACCCAATATGTTTTGATTCAGATGTAATGGAAACTTCTCTAAAGTAGAATAAAAATATTTTGATTCACATGGCTGAACTGTAAAAGTCCTAAAGAAACTGAAATTTCCTAAGAACCATCAGTTAAAATTGTGCTATCTTTTCTAAGTGTGATATAAAAGCTGGAGCCTATAAAAGATTAAAAATTAACTATATAAAAGTAAATTTCTGCCTGGCAAAAAATGCCAGAGGTTAAACAACAAATTTGTAGCTCATGTTCAGAAAATGGGTGACATTTCCCAGTATATAAAGAACTTTCAAATCAGTAAGAAGAAAAATGAGCAAGTAATATGAACTATGGCAACTCACTCCAGTGTTCTTGCTTGGAAAATCCCGTGGATGGAGGATCCTGGCAGGCTAACAAGGGTCTCAAGGCTAACAGGCTATGGGGTCTCAAGAGTCAGACTTGACAACGACTAAAACCACCACCACTACCAAAAAGGAAATTCAGGTGTAATCTTAAAAATAAAAGATGCTCAGCCTCACATATAATAAGAGAAATGCAAATTTATATTATGTAGATACTCTCACCTGTCAGATTAGCAAAGATCAACAGGTTTGGTGTCACGGTGCTGGCCAGGATTTGGGGAAATCTTACACACTGCTGGCTGGAGTGTCGAGTTGTATGGCTTCTGTGGAGGGTGGTATCCACCAAAATAAAATTTTGACCAGATTACTCATTGTGGTATTGTTTACAGTAGCAAAATATAAACCCGGAGCATAGAAGAACCTCTGAAAAGAGACGATTAAACTTAACCCGGAGGTGTGGAATGATGAGGGCAGGAGTGGGTCTCAGCTTTGATCATTAGAATCATCATCATCTGCTGCTGCTAAGTCACTTCAGTCGTGTCACTCTGTGTGACCCCATAGATAGATATGGCAGCCCACCAGGCCCCCCTATCCCTGGGATTCTCTAGGCAAGAATACTGGAGGGAGAGCCTTTAAAACCCTAATACCCAAGTGAATCAATCGTTGAACATCAGATTTTTTAAAGTTCTCCAGGTGATTTCATCATGCCACAAAGGTTAAAGATCATCGACGTAAACATTTTATCTACGTTTGTTTCAGTTGTTTTTTTTTTTTACTTAAAGGTGATTTATTATTTTATTTATGATTTTAAAAGTTTAAAATACATGAATAAATGTGATATATTTTTCAAAAATGCCATTTTAAAATTTATTACCTGAAGATTAAACCTCTGTTAGGAGATTAATATAAGATTAAACACCTTTTAAACAAGATTAAACACCTTTTCCAAAGATGCTGAGTAAGTGAAGTATACAGAACCTATCTTCTAGAGTCTTTGATGCTTCAAAAAGAATGCAAGATATTTTGAACGGTAGAGTTAAGTCTATTTGCTAATGTGTTTGTCCAGTGACTTGAAAATAAGGAATTTTTATGAAATCATGTATTTGTGATTGGAAACACACTCAAACTCCATTTGACTTGAACCTTATTACTTCTACCCATCATGTATTATTGATGTGTTTGTCTAGAAATTATTCAGTGACCTTTGGCCCAAAGGAAGACCCACTGTTAAAGGAGGATCTCATTTGTAAAAGTCATAGATTATTCACACAAAGCTTCAGTTGTAAATATTAAAGCCCAGTAAATCATTTATTTTTGGCCAAAGATTATAGGCATTTACAAAATTAGACTTTCTGTTTCATTGGCCTGAGCACTTAGGTCAAATACTAGCTTTTCAAGATACCTAATGGTATGGTGCTCTTGAATAAAACAATTTACATCAAAAGCAGGAAGACTGAAGTGTACTTTTAGCTGCCCTGGGAAGAGAGAATAATGACTTGGAGTTAATGAGGGAGAAAAAGTGTCCAGTAGAGTGCTACCCGCCCGGTGGGTGCTCAGCAGATGGTTGCTGGTAATGGTGGGAATATGGAAACCAAAATGTTGACCCACAAGGAAGTGGACATGGTCTCGTCTAAATGTTAATTGCATCATTTATTTTTGAAATACAACAGTCTTCGGGAGAAAAAAAATGGATGTGTTTCTAGCTCTAAGACTATAAATCCTAAGTAGAAAATGTTTTCTGAAATATATATTATGATTAGAAAAAGAAAATTGTTTAACTGTAGCAAAAGAGGCACAAAAATTAAAGCAGTAGGTTCCCATATTTAAAATATATCTTTTTTTTTTTTTACTACCTCACACATTTTGTGGGATTTTAGTCCCTTTCCAAGGATCACACCTGGGCAGCCTGCAGTGGAAGCACGGAGTCCTAACCACTGGACCGCCAGGAAAGTCCCCCAAATATATAATTTTAAAAAAATGTTTTATTGGAATATAATTGCTTTACAGTGTTTGTGTTTACAAAATTGCTTTACCATTTCGTGTTTACAATGTTGTGTACAATACAATTTTTAAGAATCTAGTTTATCTCTTAGGTGTTTTTCTTATTAATTTTTAGTTTTTATTTTTGGCTACTTCTTCATTGCTTCTCAGTATTTTTTCCTCTAATTGCAGTGAGAGGGGGCTTTTCTCTGGCTGTGGGTATGGGTTTCTCGTTGTCATGGCTTCTCTGTGGCTCCCGGGCTCTAGAGCACAGGCTCAGTACCTGTGTCTCGGAGATTTAGTTACTCCACAGCAGGTGACATCTTTCTGGACCAGGGATTGAACCCATGTCTCCTGCATTGGCAGGGGATTCTTTACCACTAAGCCACCAGGGAAGCCCTCTTAGTTTGTTTAGTCATTGTTTTCAGTGCATCAAGAAGGTTAACTATTTAAAGAAATTGTCTTTGCTGACTTTTGTCTAACAGGTTCTGTTCAGTTAGAAGACACATCATTCAGACCACCTCTTGATTATTGTAAAATTCAGCAGTAACTTAGTAGAAAAGCTGGCTGGTAATTGATTTTGATCTCTCTCTCTCTCTCTCTCTCTCTCTCTCTCTCTCTCTCTCTCGTTATAGACTTTTCTGAATTAACATTAAACGGTAGCTTGGAAGAAAGGCTATCCTTTACTAGCATGGTTACCTGCAGCCAGGTGCATTTCAAGTGAGGTGTGCTGCCCGGGCCCTCTGTAAGGTAGTGTGTTCATTCTTTACTCTGAAAATACTTGATAATGTCTTAAGTACCTTGTGCTTTTTCTTTTTTTCTTTCTATAACATAAATGCTGACTTAATACATTTGAAATATGAATTATTAGTAATCACATAAAAGGCTTACCAGGTGTTAGCTGTGCAAGTCTAATTTCCTTTCTACCTTCTGTGGTTGAAAGAAGCTGTCATAGTCAACTGACAGTTTAATCCTAAAACTGGAGAAATGAAAAAAAACAATTTTTTGAGTGATAATGTCTTTGCATCCAAAATCTGTATATATAGTAGAGAGTTTGGTTTCAAAACCATTGATGGAACAGAAAAACCCTAAACAGGCATGTTGACTTGACATTGAAAGCAAAGTTTTGTGAAAAACAGTTGTAACTCATCCCAAATGTAGGACTAACCCCCAGATGTAAGTACCTTTTTAAAAGGTTTAACTTTAGATAGTATTAACCAAAAGAATGAATGGAATAATCCTTTCTATGATCTTACTGTTTTTGTTTTTCACCAATACTAAATAGAATTAGATAGTGAATGAATTCTCCTTAACAATCTTTCTTAAGCTGTGTTTTATACCCAATAAATGGATATTAATTTTAGCATTTTAACATAGTTAAGAATAAAATGGACTTTTGAAAAACTATCCAGTTACAGAGAAGATACAGGAATTAAGTATATAATATTTCTTTGAGGTATTTCAGTGAGTAAAGGATGCTCATTTAGCATAAGAAAGTTTCTCTAGAAAAGTACACATCCTCGTTTACTGAGTCCATGTCTAGTGCTTTTGCATGATGGCCTGAAAGCGTTGTTATCTAAAGGGTTGACTTTGTCATATGTAGCGCAGTGCTAATGTGGTAATCATTTCTACCTTAAAATAATATATCCAGACAGATTTTATTTTTCATTTTTATTTTTTATGTTTTTGAGTTTTTTTGGCCACAAGGCATGTGGGATCTTAGCTTCCCCCCAGAGATCAAACTTGCACCCCCTGCAGTGGAAAGTGAAAGTGTTAACCACTGGACCACCAGGGAAGTCCCCAGGACAGATTTTAAAATGAGATAAATCATAAAACCATTTGTGCAGGATGATCCCTTTCTGCAAAATAAAAATCAGTGCATGATATACAGCAATATACTAACATTGACTTTGAGAAGGGTGAGATTACAGTTGATTTTTATTTCATTTACACTTTCTTTTAATTTTCTAATTCTTAAATCCTAGCTCTAACTGCCCCCCCCCAAAAAAAAACAATGGACAGAGGTAATGGGAAGGTAATTATCACAAAACCTGAAAACAGAAATGTGCCTGAGCCTTTAAAGGAGAAAGAAGCTGAGGAAGATCCTGATGGTTCTCTCTGAAAGACGCAGCTGCAGAACGGGTGGCCACGTCTCAGCTCAGACTCCGCAGGAGAAGCATCAGGAGAACTGCAGCGATTAGTATACAGAGGGTGCAGACTGTCGGGACCACGATCTCCGTCACGATCTGCATGTAACTTAGCAAAGGCTCTGCAGTGCAGGAGAGACCAACACGGCAGATGAGAAGGCGAATGCAGCTTCATCCTGAAAGCTTCAGCTGTCTGGAAAAACTTGAACATGGCATCATCACACTTGCTAATTCTCATTTGCTATAAAAAAGAGAACCTGGTATATTAAATGTTATAAAAAAGTGTGTAAGGGCTTCGTGAGGTACTTTAGAAAATATGGATAAAGAATGCTGACTTTTGGTTCTTCAGTACTATAATAAAGTCTGCATGTATGTTAATGCTTGTGCTTACTCAGAATATTAGCAGCCATATTCCTCAGCTTCTATAATTCTCATTGGAGTAATTTAGATGATACTGGCTACGTTCAGGGTGGTATGGGCATGGACTCATTGGAGAGATTTAAGAGAAGAAAAAGTTCCTTGAAAAATATTTGCAGCCTTTCAAAGGTGTGATGTGAGTTTGAGTGAACTCCGGGAGTTGGTGATGCACTGGGAGGCCTGGCGTGCTGCAATTCATGGGGTTGCAAAGAGTCGGACACAACTGAGCGACTGAACTGAAATGAAAGGTGTGATTGTATATCTAAGAGGTATAGGAATTTCTGTATTGAAAATTTTTATGGTAATTCTTACCATAGCTAAATAATTTTAAAACATTATTTCGTGTGCATTAATATTGTGGTAGACATTTATGAAATGCCTGCTTTTAGGTTTTGTGCCAGGTACCCTTGGTTACTGAGATAAATAAGGCACAGACCCTATTCTCATAGAGCTCGTGGGCTCAGTAGTAAATTCTACATCATGTTTCTGTATTAATTTAATTTAATGAAATATACATCTTTAATATTGCTTGATTATTTAGATGAGGGGGGAGGGGACAGTGGTATATTGGCCTGTAAAAATAGCTGAGTTGGTAGGATTTGAGCTAGCATTTTCCACCTCTGATAGCACATTAAAGATGAATTTGTTAAATGTGCATAGCAGTAAAATTGTTAAAACAGGAAATGTGTTTCTCTTGTTGCCCTTATGTATGGTGGTTTAGTTGCTAAGTCATCTCTGACCCCATGGATTGTAGCCTGCCAGGCTCCTCTGTCCATGGGATTCCCAGGCCATAGTACTGGAGTGGGTTGCCATTTCCTTCTCCAGGGGATCTTCCCTATCCAGGAATCAAACCTGGGTCTCCTTCATTGCAGGCAGACTGACTGAGCTACAAAGTGAGTGAAGTCGCTCAGTCGTGTCCGACTCTTTGCGACCCCATGGACTGTAGCCTACCAGGCTCTTCTGTTCATGGGATTTTCCAGGCAATAGTACTGGAGTGGATTGCCATTTCCTTCTCCAGTGGATCTTCCCGACCCGGGGATCGAACCCAGG
>SJYV01049721.1:425180-558117 GCA_006410875.1 Neotragus pygmaeus | reverse complement strand
TCATAGCAAACCAAGATAACAGAAAAACAAAAGTTAAATGAAGTGACTGGAAAGTCCATGAATATTTCACCAGAAAAACTACTTTCAAAATATAAAAAGGACTTTTCATTAAAAAAAAAAAAATCAGAAGAACTGATCACCAGCTACCGCACATACCTTGTCCTATTCAATCTTCACTATTAAGCTACATGTCGATTTGATTATATCCCTTTGGAAAAGGAGAAATTTGAGACTTAAAGGAGTTAACAACATGCCCAGCATCATTCACTGCTAAAAGTTGAAGGAGGGAATCAAACCTGAGTCTTCACAGCTTCTGTGTCCATTACTAAATACCTCCCATTGAAGCTGAGCTTCTGAAAGCTGACTCTTGGAACTCTGATGTGAATACTCTCCATGAATGCTTTCTATGTGCCTTGATGGAATTATTTTTGAATGGCTCTCCAGGAGGTAATAAGTGGGTTACTGGAATTCGTTGCTGTTATTTCGTCACTCAGTTGTGTCTGACCCTTTTGCAGCCCCATGGACTGTAGCCCACCAGGCTCCTTTGTGCCTGGGATTTCCCAGGCAAGAATACTGGAGTAGGCTGCCATTTCCTTCTCCAGGAGAATCTTCCTGACTTAAGGACTGAACCATCATCTCCTGCATTGGCAGGCAGATAAACTTTATCACTGAGCCACTAGGGAAGCCCATCCAGTGAGAGCTAAAAACCTATAAACCCATCTTCTCCCACTGCTCATTTGCCAGTGATCTTCAGTAGTCATGGAGATGATTTGTGTGTTCAGGTTAACCCAAGCAAAGATAATATTGGGAGTTAGTTGGAATTCCTTCTCTGATCCTTTGACTCAGGACCTAATGAAGTGATCAAATTTGCATCTCCTGTGGCTCCTGCATTGCCAGGCAGATTCTTTACCACTGAACCACCAGGGAAGCCTGAGTTACTGGAATAGTTCTTGTTTACTACTTTATAGATAATAAATAGTTTTCTCCAAATAATTCCAACGACAATATTTTGAAGAACTCAGAGCTGTGCATGGACATTTGCTGAAATCTCTCAATTATTCAATAGCGTTCTCATGAATGAATACAAAACATACGGGGTCAGATCAGTTGTCCATTCCACCCAATGTTAGGACCCAGAATTAAGCACTAATACTGACATGAAACGGTCATCTGTCACTTGTGTTCCATAATGTCAACTTCAAAGGACTCAGCAAGTGCCCAAGCAGGTCAAGCTTGTCCTAATTACAGATTGTAACTCAACCATTAATCATTTAGCACAATCCTGTATTCTAGAATGAATTGGTATAGATTTATGCAGATTTTATTCACTTATGCATCAAAAACATTTATTGAGCACTTTTTATGTGCCAACTTATAAGATCTAGAAATGACTAAGACCTATTGTCACCCAAAAGTTCAGGTCAATAGGCAACTGTTATGTAATTATAGATGATGATGGAGAATAGCAGATGGTACTACAGAATTAGAGTATAGGGGTTGTATTTTCCTGTTGGAAGTGGGTTTCTTCAGAAAGCATGGCCCTTTTATCTCAGGCTCCAGAACAAAATTACAAAGAGCAGACATGAACTGAATTCACCTCTTGGAGCCAAGACCAGAAGGTCCAACAACTTAAAGCAGAATCACGCTGCCAAGCCCAACCACCATCAGCCAAATGGTAGCCAAATCCCATGACCAACTGTGAAAACAAGCGCTTATTGTTCATATGCCTTTTGTTTGGGTTGGTTTTCTTTTGTGAAACATTATTTCAACAATAGTCAACAAATATATGGTTCTAGCACAGAAAAGATGGCTCCATAAATGTTTCTTTCATGTGCTAGAAACATGTATTTATTGACTATTGCTGCAATAGTGTTACACAAACACTGGTGGCTCAGATGGTACAGAATCCACCTGTCAATGGAGGAGACTCAGTTTGGATCCCTGGGTTTGGACGATCCTCTGGAAAAGGGAATGACTACCCACTCCAGTACTCTTGCCTGGAGAATCCCTTGGACAGAGGAGCCTGGAGTGCTGCAGTCCGTGGGGTCACAGAGTCGGACACACCTGAGCAACTAACAGCCCATGAAAGATGCTGCATAAATGCAGAGCCAACTGTTCTTACCCTTCTCCTAACATTGAGTCCTTAAAAAATGAAATGTGCATTTAAGTGAATTTATCTCTATACCATATTAAACAAAATACTCCATTACCAGAGAGTATACTCCACATTACGAGAGAGAAAAATAAGGCATAGAGTCTTACCCAAGACATTGTAGTCTTGATTCAAAGGAGAATCAGAAGTGGGGAGGTAGAAATGGATGAGAGGACTCCCGCTTAGGTCTAAGGGATTTTTTCTTAAAGCGAGGCTTGAGAATGCATGTAAAAAGAAAACCAAATTAATTGTGGGAAAATCTGTATAACTACTACAGATGAAGGTAGCTAACCTAATTTCTTTGTTAATGAAACCAGTTCTGTGCCCTGAAAAGGGAGCAAGAAAATTCTTTTTAATAGATAAAAATAGTCTGGTGTAATTTTCTGGCTTTTCTTTACTTTTAATAAAGGGAGGAACTCAAACTTACTGGAAGCAAACCTTACCGAAGTTGAACTTTGAGATTTCATTTGCAGAGTCCACATGAGATGGGCTGGTATTTCAGCAGTTTGGCCTTTACCTGTATTATCCCTCTGGATACTACAGAAAGGACACAGGGGGGCATTTGCAGTTTGCATTTATACTACAAGAATGTGCTTACCATTAATTTTGTGGCAGCAAAACACTTAAATCATGGCACAGTTTGTGAGGAAAAAAGGGAAAGAAATTAGCATCCACTGATGACCAACTAGGACATTTTTTCTCTATGTTAGCATTTTAGGCTGGATTTCCTGGAGACAGAGTCAATAGCAGAGATTTGCAAACAAAAGGTTTATTGGGAAGAACATGTGGGAACTGCATCTGGAAGGAAGACATTGGATGGAGTGGGACTAAACAGAAGAAATTAGTGCAGTCACAACGGAGGCCTCAAGTGATTCTACAAAGAGCTCTGAAGTTCCCCCAGACTGAGACAAGAGGCTGGGATATGGCCAAATTAACTACACACACGTTATTCTTTTGTTAATTCCTCATTATAAATAATCAGGTACAAAGAATGAATTCACTGATTTACCTTATTTGCTCATTGATTGATTGATTCAAAAGCACTATTATGTACCAGAAACTACTCTAGGTTCTGTATAAACTGTGAATATTTTTGCCCTTTGAGAACTTTACAGATCAACTTTGTGAATGGCTAAGTAAATTTGATATATATATGTATGTATATATATAGAGAAAGACTTCAAACAAACAAAAAAATACCTAATCTGCCAACAAATAGAGCCTCCCTCAAGGTTACAGGAAGTCCCTAAGAGACAAGAAGACACTTGTATGGAGAACCCAAGTATTTCCTTCCCCATCAAAAACCACTCTGTGGGTAGGAGCTAATTAAAGGGTGTACTTTTCTGTCTCATCTCCTCGGTTTGATGGATTTGGCTCTGCACAGAAGCCAAAGTCTGGCTTGGATTACTTCTGAACTTGCCCTTGCATCAACTGTAATCTTACATTCTTCTCTCTGCCACAGGGGGAAAAAAATGTTCTTAAATGAAGTGACTCTAAAACAAGTAGATTGGAAAATAAAGACCGAGCTAAATAAAAATGTCATAACAGGTAAGAAGCCCTTCTAGTAGCTTTCCACTAGGACCCTTAGCCCATAATCCATCATTATTTGGGGATTTGAGTAGACAACAAAATTAGCATGACACCATTTGCTGAGACCTCCATGAACATAAAAAAGCACAGTTCTGGCTTCAGAGCATCTTGGTCAGCAGAGCAATAGGAACCAAATATCAACAACTAGTATCTTAATAAAGACAAGGTGTGAGGTTTCTTTGAGTTTTTTTTTTCAAAGCAAATATAAAGCACCAACAGCATGTTGACCTCTGAATCTATTGTTATACTTCCAGAAAGAATTTGTGGGAGTATACTTCTACTTACACTGTACTTCTTTGTAAAATGAGACAAAAAAAGAGTAAGAATGACTCAGTGCTGAGAGAAAAAGAGGGACTTGACATTTAAAGAGTGCTAAACTAAGGCTGAATTATACTAATCTAATTTCTTAGAACCACCCAAATCAACAAGCTTTATTGCTAAAAGAGAGTAAAGAGAAAAACCCTCTGGAATCTAAGAAGACTAGTTCATTCATAAACTCAATTATTCATCGGTTCATTCAACAGTATGTGTGGGGACTTCCCTGGTGGCCCAGTGGTTAAGACTTCACCTTCCAGAGCAAGGGGTGAAAGTTCCATCCCTGATGGGAGAGCTAAGATCCCACGTGCCTCACGGCCAAAACACAAAACATTTTTTAAAAAAAAGAAGTAACATTGTAACAAAATTCAATTAAGATTTAAAAATAGTCCACTTGTAAAATAACAGAAAAAAAAAATCAAATATGTTGAGCACCTACTTTGTGCCTCGGGATAAGGTAGTAAATACAAGAAAAAAGAATTTCGAACTCACATTCAAGTGGAGAAAAAAAAAAGATAATTATCAAGTCTAAAAATAAATAATGCAAATATAATATTGAAGACTAATAAGGGTTATGAAAAAATTAAAGTACATAGTATAGAGAATAATGACAGGGTCAAGGATTTCAGATGGAGTAGGAGATAGTGGCTTCTCATAAGAGCTGTCATTTAAGGAACAATTTGAAGGATGAGAAGGAGACGTCTATGGGAGTCTACAGGGAGAAGGGGCATCCATGGAAAAGAAACAGCCAGTTTAAAGGCCGTGAGGTGGGTCTTCCCTGGTGGCCCAGTGGCTAAGAATCCACTTGGCAATAAAGGGGCTGCAGGTTTGATTCCTGGTTGAGGAACATAGATCCCACATGCCCTGGAGCAACTAAGCCCACGTGCCATAACTAGAGAGCCCATGTGCAGCTGCTAAGACTTGATGTGGCCAAACAATAAACACAATAAAGACCCTGAAGTGGAAACAACTTCAGCGTGAGGAAATTCTGGCAAACCAGTTCATGATCTGCGCACAAATCCATGTGTCCTGGTGCATGGTCTCCCAGAGGAAGGGTTGGTTGCCTTTTCCCAAGCTGCTCAAAGACACTAGACGCAGCCCTGGGAGGGCCGCGAGTTTAACGAGCAAGAGGGATAATGTCAGGAGATGTAGCTGGCACAGTCAAACCATGAGGTCATCAGAAAAATTTTGCGCCCGACGTCAGTTGCCCTGGATTCTGAGTCAGAGGCCGCCACTTATGACACAAGATTCAGGGCCCGTGCCTGCTCTGCAGAGAAAGCCTCAATGTCTTCTCTACAAAAGAAAGAAGATGAGTCTGATGCTCCATAAGCCCCCTTCCCCCAACATTCTTCACGATTCTGTGAGCCTGCTGTTTAAACTGGGTGCCCTGGAACCCAAGACCTTGGCGACGCCAGTGGTGAATCCCATCATGTGATGTTTGGCCTTGTTGGTTTAGCCTAAAGTAATTAAATCAATTATCTTTTACATAATGGCCAGCAAGCGATTTTTGATTGAGATGAGTAAGGGAATTTGGAGACCAAACACGATGGAGAAAGGAGATAGAGAGTGGGTGTGGGTTTTTTTTTACCATGGGTAAAGAACATCAAGTCTGATTTGCCTGGGTGGTGGCTGACTGCCTGAGTTTTCTGTATTTTAAATATTGAGTTTATTGTTCTCAGGAACCAATTAATCAAGGTTTTTAAAAGTAAGACAAATAATTAGATAAGATTCAGTCAGACCCATCTATGGAATGATGAACATGTCTGCATTTTCAGAGTACTACAGAAATAGATTTGCACTTAGTTAACCATCAATGTTACATGGAAGGTAACCAATTTATTCTAAAAATGAGCAATGAGAAGCTCCAAGTATTCAGGGAAATTGCTTAAAATTGCTGATTTCCAGCAAAACCAGGGCTAGAATCTAGGTTTCTCTTCTTTTAAGATGTATGCCATTGAATGATAATTTATTTAATATAGTAATATTAACTATAAATTTATTTAATATTCAAGACTGATTCCACAGAGCCCTGATTTCTCTTCGAATATCCAGGCTTCTGTTAACACAAATAGTCCTTCTGTGTTAACTGGCAAAAATAAATAATAAAGCAGGCCCATGCCAGGTTACATGGGTCTGTCCGCAGACCTCAGGTTACATTGCATCCCATCCTGACAGCCCTAGTCTTACAGTGTACAGACTGCACAGCTGTACATGGCAAACCGTATACCAACCCAACTACCTTTTGGCTCTTTGAGGTCATAGTTGAGTTTCTTTTTTGACAAATTAGCAAGAAGAGAACGTATAATAAACATTTCTCACACTTTGTTTATGCTTTTCAATGTGCTGAGCTATTTTAGTTGATCTAAGGGACAATCTTGTGAGACAATGAAGACAAAGAAAGGATTGGTGCTCCTACTTGATTAGTTAGGTAGTGAAGATTCAGAGAGATTATGTGACCTCTCCATGTTTACTCAGTCAGTAATTGGGGGAAATGAGCCTAGAATTTCTGATGTCATTTGCAACTATTTCCCCACACTATTTCAGTAGAGAAAGTTAAGGCTGATTTTTTTTTTTTTCTTAATTCTTAAAACCCCTGGACAAGAGTTAAAAATATGAGGTCTTGGAAAAGATGCTGAAATGTGAACTGCACAGTTCTGCTCTAATCTATGGCTTTCATTTTTCTGAGAATCTTTGTGTTCTATTAGGTTGAACCAGTAAGTTGTTCCCACACAGTGACTAACGCTGCATGCAGGAAAGCAGATTGGAATTCACTGCATAGTCATTCACGTCTACTTAGGGTTTGGATCAGTACAGAGAAAATGTCCATGTGACTTATGAAACACATACATGTAACTGAAAAACAAAAAATAATTATGTTAATTAAAAGAATTGCTCAGACTTTGGAACACAATGAAAGAGATTGAAAATGATAATAATTTCACCAAAATAAGCTGTTACATTTAAGAAACAAAACTCCCCCACACTCTGTACTGTGTTTATAATGCAACATAAAGATTGGCTCTTCACCCTGTTCACTTGCAAGCTGTTTGTGTTAGTGATCTGGGGAGGGCCAGAAACATGAAGCTGAGCTTCTAATGAAGCACAATGCATCTCAACACTGAGAATGTGGGGAGGACATTGAGTAAACAGGATCACTACGTGAAGCTTCAACTTGGGACAAAGGCTGCTTACATTAGCAAACATATCTTGTCTAATTTCTGTTCAAATTATGTTTGGAAGGGTTCACATTTGAGAATGTCTAAACAAGCTTGTAGCTAATGTCTCATTAAATATGTTGGCTTAAAATGTCCATCAACATAGGAATAGAGAAGATGTGATACATTTACACATGGAACACTACTCAGCCAGTAAAAAGAATGAAATAATGCCACTTGAAGCAATATGGATGGACTTAGAGATCGTTAGACTGCATGGAGCTTCTCATTGCTCATTTTTAGAATAAATTGGTTACCTTCCATGTAACATTGATGGTTAACTAAGTGCAAAGACTTCCTGAAGTAAGTCAGACAGAAAAAGAAAAATATCATATGACATCCCTTATACGTGGTATCTAAAAAGAAATGAACTTACTTACAAAATAGAAAGAGACTCACAGACTTAGGAAACAAACTTGTTGCTGGAGGGAAGAACAGGGGGGAAGAGATAGCCAGGGAGTTTGGGATGCCATGCTCACACTGTTGCATTTAATATAGAGAACAGCAAGGACCTTCTGTGCCGACTATGGTCCGTCTAGTCAAGGCTATGGTTTTTCCTGTGGTCAAGTATGGATGTGAGAGTTGGACTGTGAAGAAGGCTGAGCGCCAAAGAATTGATGCTTTTGAACTGTGGTGTTGGAGAAGACTCTTGAGAGTCCCTTGGCCTGCAAGGAGATTCAACCAGTCCATTCTGAAGGAGGTCAACCCTGGGATTTCTTTGGAAGGAATGATGCTAAAGCTGAAACTCCAGTACTTTGGCCACCTCATGNACTAATGCCTCTTATTTTCTTTTCTCTTTCTATGTTTCATAGATAGTTTCTTACTCTTAATATAGATATCAGACTTTTACATTTGGATTAGAATATATTCCTTTTGCAATAGACAGCAACGACAAAGATAGGATCAAAATAAATTGTAGATCAATGGAATTAGAATTAGAATAAATATGATATGTTTTGTTTATCCATCCATCTTACCAAGGACATTTAGGGTGTTTGCACCTTTTGGCTATTGTAAATAATGCTACTATGAATGTTGGTGGGCATATACTTTTTAAGCTCTTAACTTCAACTCTTTTGAGTACTTAGACATGGAATTGCTGGGTCTTATGATATTTTTAATTTTTTGAGGAAACAGCATAGTGTTTTCAACAGCAGTTATACCATTTATATTCCTGCTAACAATGAATGGGGATTCCTATTTCTCCACAATCTTGCCAATTCATTTCATTTTCAGAATAACCATCTGAGAGACGTAAAGTGATATCTCATTACAGCAGGTATTATTATACTGAATAGGATCTGAATTTGGTTTTTGTGTCCTGTTTCTGTTCTTTTAACGTGATAACCAAATTGACTATTAAAGTATCTGATTTTGAATACATGCTACAATGGCTCCCCCTGTGTCAAAGGCTCAGGGCCTTACTGAATGGTATGTCCTCTTGTTCAGGGACCAGCTTCCCACCCATGATTCTATCTAGGGATTTACTTTCTCCTTAGTGACACCCAGAAAGAATGTTATTTGACATTATTAGTTAAAATACTTTATCTTGTCAAGATAGCTAAATTTTAATATATGATATTAAGGAAAATCTAAAAGTGCATCATTTACTGTTACAAGACTATTCTCTTCATTCTTTTCATCAATACACTATAAGATCATAATAGTGTTCCCCCTGATAAATCT
The DNA here is from genome assembly GCA_006410875.1 of Neotragus pygmaeus. Lineage (NCBI taxonomy): Eukaryota > Metazoa > Chordata > Mammalia > Artiodactyla > Bovidae > Neotragus > Neotragus pygmaeus. The sequence goes on along the minus strand of SJYV01049721.1, from coordinate 549,159 downwards.
ATAATACTGATAATTTTGATCATAGACACATTTGATGACTACTTATTATTTTCTTGGCTTTGTTTTTAGTATTTATAGTCGAAGTCTTAAACTAAGTACTATAGTCTTGGTCCTTAATTAAATTGGTTATATTCCACCCGATAAGAGGAGGTGTTATTATTATTGCCATTTTTAAGTTAATAAACTGAGAACCAAAAATTCAGTTAACTTGACCAAAACACAAAGTTATTATCGGAAAATTAGGAATTTCACTTTATAGACTATGATTTCAGAGCCTGACTCTTAAGATATACTTTTACCCTAAATAAATTGAATTAAGTCAGTGTCCTATATCTGAGTCCTTATGTATATATCTGCTACTATCTTATCTGAATTTAATTTCCTTTATCATTATTAGTCATTAATTATTCATTATTTAATTATCCACATAGCATTTAGTATTAGGGAAAATGACTGGACCATGGTGGAAAATAATTTAGAATATGAAAAACTGAATAATGTATTAAGCAGTTTGCATATTACATAAGAAAAGGAGCACAAAGAACAATGATTGTCATTAATCTATTAAAAGATTTTATCATCTTGTTATGGCTTGATGATCTTGTCATTTGTTATTTATGTGACCTAGTGATTGATGAGAGAAGGCGATGGCATCCCACTCCAGCCCTCTTGCCTGGAAAATCCCATGGATGGAGGAGCCTGGTAGGCTGCAGTCCATGGGGTTGCTGAGTCCGACACAACTGAGCGACTTCACTTTCACTTTTCACTTTCATGCATTGGAGAAGGAAATGGTAACCCACTCCAACGTTCTTGCCTGGAGAATCCCAGGGACTGGGGATCCTGGTGGGCTGCCGTCTCTGGGGTCGCACAGAGTCGGACACGACTGAAGTAGCAGTAGCAGCAGCAGCAATTGACGTAATTACTGTGTGAGTCATCAATTTATATATCTCAGTTCTCAGCTCAAATGTACCAGATTTTTCTCAACAAGGTCAGAATCCTTAAGCTTATCCTTCCTTGAGTATTTTCCCTTAGTCTTATAAGTTACCACATTAAATCTTGTATCTTATTCTTTTATTATAGTTAATTCTTATTTTAAACCTTTAATGTTTAACTTCCTGTGTGATTTCTATCTTTTGATTGTACCAACACTGCTACAGTTGCAATTTCTAGTGATGTAGGATTATATTTTAGGAGTCCTCCAATGTCGCCCAGCAAATGATCTTTCAGTATAACAGGTTTGTTGATACTACATAACCCCAAATGTTAGCAAAGTATGGCTGTATAACCTTTATTTTTATTTCACGTGCAATCATTTTTTTACACTTGAAAATGCTGCCTTTGGCTCTAAATTCAATGATCTAGGATGAGAAGTTAAAAGATAAAACATCAGAATAATGAAGGGTCTCATAACAATCCATGATTTTCTAACAGTTGGAAAATTTGGATAACCATCTTACTCAGAACTACCAAGGAGTAGTGTAATTACTTTTCCTTAAGTATTGCTGCAAACTAATGAACAAGCAAGCTAACTTAATTTATTTTTATTCTCAATATATTGTCAAATAATGAAAAGTTAAGGAAAGGGTATTTTGAAATTCAGAAAGGCAATTTTTCCTAAAGGCTACTGGCTTTTCACATGTTTTAATGAATGAGATATAACAGCAAAGGACTCATATGTGTTTCCTTCATGGAATGTTTTCCATTTAATTAGTAGGGTTTATAGACTGGGAGACAGGAGACTTAGCCCATCATCTCTTCTCAATTGTGAGAGTGACTTGCTCTGTCACTCACAAACTGTTTTATATTTCTAGGAGCTGTAATTTGATGCAATGAACAATTCTGATTTAGGATATTCATGGGCTATTTTCTTAAGTGTCTAAAACATGGGGATATTATATCAGACTAATAGAATATTTTACAACTAACCTACCAGAAATTTAGCCATGATGATGTGATGTCTGCTTTTGGCTTCAAGTTAGAAACTGTGTTCAGTTCTGGCTCTACCATCTACAAACTTCAGTGACATCAATAGTCAATATTTTAGACTATTATATATACAGTTAGGGCCATTAGGATTGTAAAAATGAAATGATATAAGATATTTTATAAACGCTGTACCAATGGAGTTATTATCATAGTCAAATAAAAAGTACAAGTATATACAGAAACTTGACTTTGTAATGTTATAATTATTGCAAAAGAGAAAAGTAACTTGAGAGGAAAGGTAAGTGACTATTAAAATTTCCAGAGAAATCTCAAATGCTATAACTGCTCAGTGGAAATCTCAGCAAGCCAATTTGAGAACAGTGCAAAAAATATAGAGGGAGTTTTCCAGGATTCAATAGAACCAGAGTAGAAAGTGTTTGGTATTCTGAGAACTTTTGAAATGAACCAACTGAAACTTTCTTTGTCCAGAAAGTACAAAGCCCTGTAGTGAGGAGGAATACTGGAGGTAAAATCTAGATTGAAGAGAACAGTTACAATAGGGCAAAAGAAAAGAGAGGCTAGATAAAGCTTGGGAAGCAGAAGAAACTAACATTTTTAACACTTGGCAAAGCAATAGGAGTAATACTTTCCGATAATGAAATTAAGAAAACTTATTTGTCCCGCCTTCCTTTTCTAAATGTTCAAGAAAATATACAGACTCAGAATATTGTAAGAACAATATGGTCTCACATAAAAAATGCTCAAATATTCATCAGCAGGGGAACTGACTGAATATACTCTATTATCTTCACATAACACCACCCCTTTAGGCTCAGATGGTGAAGAATCTGCCTGCAATGCAGGAGACCCTGGTTCGATCCCTGGGTTGGGAAAATACACTGGAGAAGGGAATGGCAAGCCACTCCAATATTCTTGCTTGGAGAATTCCATGAACAGAGGAACTTGGCAGACTATAGGCTATGGGGTCTCAAAGAGTCAGACTCAACTGAACAACTTACACACATACACATCTTCACATAGTGAAGTACTGTGTAAATGCTTTTCAACTAACAAAAACCCCAAAAGGATCAAGGTTGTCTTTATATGCTATCATGAAGTGAGCGCCAAGGCTTATTATTATTTTAGGATCAATGTGGAGAAATGCGTGCATAGCTAACATAATGTAAAAACAAACAAACAAACAAACAAAAACAGGACATGTCTTAGTTCATTAGGTCTGCTAAAATAAAAATTCCATAGGCCACGTGGTTTATAAACAACAAACATTAATTTCTCACAGTTCTGGAGACTGAGAAATCCAAGATCATGATGACTGCAGATTTGTTATTTGGTAAGAGCCTTCTTCTTCATTGTCAGCAATCTTCTCCCTATAATCTCATGGGGTAGGAGAAACAGGGATCTCTGTGGAGTCTGTTCAAAAAAAAAAAAAANAATTCATGGGGTCGCAGGGAGTCGGACACGACTGAGCGACTGAGCTGAACTGAACTGAAGGGCCTTCTGTATAGCACAGGGAGCTATTCCCTGTTATATGGCAGCCTGGATGGGAGGAGAATTTGGGAGAGAATGGATACATGTATAAGTATGGCCGAACCCCTTTGCTGTTCACCTGAAACTGTCACAACATTGCTATGGAGCTACACCCCAATACAAAATAAAAAGTTTAAAAAATATGTTGACTTAATTGAAATGGCTTTACTTTTTCAATCTACCATTGCTCTAAGGCATCTGTCCAGGCTTCAATTCCTGATGCTTGCCTGGCACTCACTGCAGATCCCTTGAACTGCATTTACTTCTTTCTTCAGGACTGTCCCCATGGAATGGACACTCAGAAACCCCCCATGCCTCCTGGAGATATCTTCCCTCCACACCCAGACACCAGGTTCTCTGCACCTCCTAAACAGAGGCCAGCCATGCTCTGGCCTGCTTAGTCCTGTCTTCTGAGTGCCCAACCCAAGCCAAGACTGTTGGATCCACACTGGCCATGAAGGGAAATTGGATGAAAATTCTGTGGCCATTTGGAGAAAGTCTTTGAGAATTTTAAAAAAGAAAATGAATTAGAAGAGCCATAGTCTTCTTCTAGAGGCAAACCCAGATATTAAAAGATAAAACATTTTAAATTTAACTGTAAGCACTGTCTAACAAAACTTCTATTAGCTAAAGTCATTTTATTTTATTTTATTTTTTGTGAGAGTCATTTTGGAAAGAATATTTTCTCTGTGTCCTACTAAAGCACTGAAAAAAAAAATCACTCTTTATATGACTAAGATATAGGTTTTACTATCAGTGTGAGGGCACAGATCAATGTGACTTGAGCAACTGTATTTTCTCTTTGTCCTTTGATGGAGGATGAGTGGCAATGTCTCTTAAAGAAGAAAGAGTAGGAGACTTCCTTGGAGCAATAGTGGTTAAGAATCCACCTTCCAGTGCAAGGGACGTGGGTTTGATCCTTGGTTGGGGAACTAAGATACCACATGATGCAAGGCAACTAAGCCCATGCACCACAACTAGAGAGCCCATGCGCTGCAACTACTGAGCCTGCATGTTGCAGCTAGAGAAAGCACAGTCAGAACTTTAAATAAATGAATCAAATAAATAGGCCATCCCCCTCCAATTTTTTTTTAAAAAAAGAAAGAGTAGTAGGCTTCCCTTGATCTTATACAAACTCTAAGGACAATTCAAATCTACATGATGTCTCCAAAAGAATTAAGTTAACATATTTGAATAAGATTATAGTAATATTTTAACTGTTATTGACATGTAAGAATCAACATGTAAGAATGATGATAAATGCAAAAAGAGATTTTTTTCTTTTAAATTGAATCTGAAGTTTACATACTTCATGCTACATTGATAAAGTTTTCTGTTGTAAACAAAGTCCTAAAAAGGCACACTCTTCATTGTTACTATAGGTAATCACATCCGTGTTAGGGTCTAGTATTCATGAGTCACATTCATATTGCTAAGTACATTTCCACCCATTGAACTGAGCTATAAAATGTTTATCCTAGCCATCCACAGCAATCCACTGGTCTCTTATTTTTATGGCAAGCAACTCTCAAATTTTTTTGATAATTTATCTACCAGTATAAATACATCAATTGCAGGCCACTAGTCTTGACTGGTAGGTTTTATCATCTTAATGACAGTCCGTCAACCAAAAGGAGATGCTCCACAGGAAAGCAAAGACATTCCCAGGTTCAAACTTCACCCTTAGGAAGTAGATAGTCATAGCATGTGTATGGACAAAGGATAAGATTCTGTACTGGTTCCATGGATGATTGTATTTCTGAAAAGGTTTAAACCAAGCCATCCGAGTTTTATAAAGAAAATGCATGGTTGTATATTTAGCCTAGGAAAATAGCTGAGGGAACATGTCTGGAGCAAACTACCTAAGTTCAAAACTGGTCTTTTCGCTTCTTCTTTTTTTTTTTTTTTTTTTGGTCTTTTCAATTCTAAACTGAGTGATTGAGTGATGCTGGGCTAAGTATGCTGAAAGTGTTTTGTTTTCTCATCTGTAAAAGGAGAGCTAGAACTTGCAGCCTTTTTACAGTGATTAAAGAAGATTTTACAAATAAAGTTCCTGGCTTGACTTCTGTCATTCGATAATATTAGCTAGTTTAATTTTAACTTAGAGGAACAAAGATATACATGCGAAAAGGACTTGAGAAAATTAACAAGAATACTATCCTACTGAATAACACCCAAACTGCTGATTTATAAAACACGTCCTAGAGATAATTGAGCAGAGAAGGGAAAAAGCCCTAGTTTTATTATCAGAAGACCGGAATTTGATTTTTTCCCTGTATGACCTTAAGCAAGGTGTCTATTCTCTCTTTGCCTTTTTAGAAAGGCAGTGTGGATGCCTACCTCAGACTGTTGTAATAAAGACTAATGAAAACACATATGCATATTAACACAGTGCCTCTAGGGAACAAAGAGAGTGCTAACTAAATATCAATCTCCTCCTCATCTTCTTTTCCCTTCCTCAGACTCTGGTGTCATACTTCATAATTTGTCTAAACTGGGGACTTGAGCAACAACATTTTTTAGTGATATTGTAGGTGAAGACCATTTGGCCTAAAATAAGTTCACCAGCCCCTATTTTACATCCTTCGACTTTTGCATAGACTGGATGGATTTTCATTACAAAGTGCGTCAACCTGAATCGATGGAGGAAGCCATCTTTCAAATTTGGTACAACTTCAGGCTCAGGTACATTTCACATATCTAACATGGCTCTTTGTTGATGAGAATGACACAGAATCTCACATGTCACATTCATGGCCTGAAAATTAAGTGACTGAGATAGTTTGTGAATCTGAGTCATCACCTCCGGATTCCAGACGTGTCTGGAGAAAATATCACCCCCTTTTTATTGGAAATGCCTGGAGGTGTAAGTTGTTACAGAGTACATTTCTCACCCATTGGATCCAGCTTCTTCTCTTCCTGATTCAGACTGTTAGTAGGCTAACTGACAATTTCTAGTCAAATTAAGCATACCAATGAGAGATTTTTCTTTACCCACTGTTTTGCTAGATTTTAATAAGTTATGGTGGTGACTAATGTGTTCCAGTTTCAAGCTAGGACAAGATAACCCTTCCCAGAAAGCTGCTTCTTCACTTTTTTCACAGACAGAATTGTACTGTGCAGTTGAAAGATCAGTTAGGGATTTCCATTCTGGTCGGAAGTCTGGTCAGTGTATGCTAATTTTACAAATACAGGTTTGACTTGGACTTCCCTAGTGTAAGGAAATGCTGTTCAGAAGTCAATGGATACAGTCAACTCCTTGCTGGCTGAAAAAAAAATAATGCATTCACTTATTTTAAAAGTGAAAGAGAGCCGGAAGTCAAACTTCCTTTTTTTTTTTTTTTTACTTTATTTTACTTTACAATACTGTATTGGTTTTGCCATACATCAGCATGATTCCTTTTAAACTTGAACTTGTTAGGCCACAAGAGCTTCCTTAACAAAATGTTTTCTTTTCTTTTTTTTTTTTTTCAATTGCACAATGTAAAATAAATGTTCCAGAGAAGACAATGGCAACCCTCTCCAGTACTCTTGCCTGGAAAATCCCATGGATGGAGGAGCCTGGTAGGCTGCAGTCCATGGGGTCACTAAGAGTCGGATATGACTGAGCATCTTCATTTTCACTTTTCTCTTTCATCCACTGGAGAAGGAAATGGCAACCCACTCCAGTGTTCAGCATCATGACCAGCCCGGACATTTAACATTGTGATAGAGTGTTGTAATGTTTCTATTCAGCATTCAGAAAATAATTTGCATCTCCCAGGAAAGTATTTGAATAGCTTTTCTAGCTTTCCAGTTCTGCGATGCTTTTCCTCAAGGAAGTTCAATGCAAAATTCTGGCTTTCGGTCTACTTACTAATCTGGCTTTAAAATAAAGCTGAAAGCATCCAAGGCCATTTTACCAAGTTACTTAAAAGCATTTCTACCATACACACCTGCTACAGAGAATTAAACAATAAACAGTGGTGTGACATCTTGGCGTGTGTGCTATTGTGTGCTTTGCCAAGTCTGCCACAGAAGTCTTCACTGTGATGGAAAGTGCCTTTTGTTTGTTTTTTTATTTTGATTTCCTCTGTGCCATGATTCAGATTCAGATTTAGTTAATGTTCCTAGGCTTTTATTATGTGCAGAACACTGTGATTTCTACTTTGCCCTGTTGCCTCATTTAATCCTTGCAATGATTGCTGAGGCAAATGTTACTATTCTCGTGAGTTTCAGAAATTAAAATGATTTGTCCAAGTTCATGCCACTCTAAGTGGCAGGAGCAGTAACCTAGAAAATGACAGACCCAGGATTTGAACCCAAGTCTTTCCAAGCTTGGTTTTAGTTGGACTTTGCCAAATTTCTGTTCAATAAAACACACTCCTTTTGTAGAGAGAAGCCAGAAACAACCCAAATGGCCTATAGTTAAAGAAATTTGGAAAGCATAGGATAAAACAAAGTTAATTGGTTTCTTAAACATGAAATTTTCTTAGTACCCAGAATGAAATATTGTATTAGCCAAGAAGAGCTTATGGTTGAATTATGACCCAAACATTTTACCAGTCTCACTCTTTCAATAAGGAGCCACTCATAAGACTCAATATGTGCTGGGAAATATTGTATAGCAGCTTTCTGAGTCTAGCATTGTATGCTACTCTCTGAGCTTTCATAATATCTCAAAGAACAGAAGACTCCTTTGGGTTCATCACTTGAACTGCTGTTCAAGTCATTAAAGGCATATCTGGGAAAACATGGCCCACACCAGGAAGCCGTTAAGAGCCCAGAGAGTATAGATCTGCTGATTTTGCTTCAAGCATTGCTGCTAATTTCAAAGCATTCCTAGGATCCTTTTCCTAAAATCATGAATTTAGAAGTAACTAATGTAGTGAGCTGGTTTCCCTGGTGGTTTGGAGGTAAAGAATCTGCCTGTCAATTAGGGGGATGTGGGTTTGATCCCTGGGTCATAAAAATCAGCTGGAGAAGGAAATGACAACCCACTCCAGTATTCTTGCCTAGAAAATCCCATGGACAGAGGAGCCTGGTGGGCTACAGTCCATGGAGTTGCAAAGAGTCAGACATGACTTAGTGACTAAACAGCAACAGTGTAGTAACCTACAGACTCATCTTCTAAGATCATTGGCTCCAAGAACCACAAAGGGACTTCTTATGTTCCATTTTGTGATTCCCTCCTAGAAATTTACAAAATCAAAAAATAATAAGCTCCTGTCCTCATGGAACTAAAAGATCATGAGGATCTTCTTTTTAAAAATGTGTGTCTTAAGAAGGAATTCTTCCTGGGTTCATTTATTCCCAGATCAGCTGGGAAGGAATAAAAGAAGGGAGATGAAAGAAGATGCAGTTTCTAAAGCTGAAATCATGATAAAATCCATTGAGCTAAAGCAAAGCTCCCCCAATCCTAGATGTCCTGTATATCCCCCATCCCACATTTTGGGGTTTATGTGGATTTGCAGGTGTGATGGGAACTGGAAGTGATGGGGGAGGGAAGATCCTTCCATCCGTTAACCGTTGTTACAGCAAAATGACAATGTGAGACAAAGAAGGTGAGGAATGACTAATTCCTTCACTCTAGGTCATTGTGCTCAGTATCTAAAGATGACACTGCAGCTGCACTTGTTTGCCATGAGTGAATGCGGCTAGAATTCTTGGTATCTCACACTTTCAGCCTCTTCCTGTCTATCTGTGCCTGCAACAACCAGCATGCTCTATTTAGAATCATATTCCCCTCTTCAGACTAGGGAATGTGGCCACTGCTTCTGTGAGCTGACTGCCAACCTCAAGGTTTTTGTCTTTGATTGTATTTCACATTTTGGGAAATACAGACACACATCTATACATAGAGAAAGAAAGTAGAAGTTGAAGTTGCTCAGTCATATCCGACTCTTTGCTACCCCGTGGACTGTAGCCCACCAGGCTCCTCCATCCAGGGGATTCTCCAGGCAAGAATNTTTGGGAAATACAGACACACATCTATACATAGAGAAAGAAAGTAGAAGTTGAAGTTGCTCAGTCATATCCGACTCTTTGCTACCCCGTGGACTGTAGCCCACCAGGCTCCTCCATCCAGGGGATTCTCCAGGCAAGAATACTGGAGTGGGCTGCCATTTCCCTCTCCAGGAGATCTTCCCAACCCAAGGATCGAACCCAGTTCTCCTGCATTGCAGGCAGACAGAGAACCATATGCAAATACATTCCAAGATGTGTATCTTAACATGTCTTAATATGACACATGTTCATCTGTGTGAATACCTAGTTGTATGACATCACTGATCCATCATCCTGAGTGAACAATACAATTGCTCTGTCCATATTTTGCCCCTAGACATTTGAGTTTTGTCAAGAAACTGAACTTCTCCAGGAGGTCAATTCTTTTGGAAAGTGGGGCTTATATAAACTACCTTACTGTGTGACTGTAATTATGCATTAAAATATTGTACAAATTATGGCAAGCAATATAATTTTGCTATCTTATTCATTCATTGATTTTTACAAAAATATATTATGATTCTACTATGTGAGAACTAAATGTTTAGGGGTCCAAAAGTAAATGAAGTCATGTCTATGCACAAGGACCTTATATCTATGATAGAAGCACTAAACACAAAATATTCACTTGACCTTTTAGTAACATTTAATCACATTCTTCTTATTGACACTCATTTCTCTTGTGTTCCAAGAAATTACAGTCCAGGAATTCTTTCTCTTTTTTCTGTCTTCCTTCTTATTGCTTTGGCCAAATAAGTCCTTTTACACAATTTCTCAAGGTTGGAACTTCTAAGGCATTGATCTCAAGCCAGTTCTTGATCTCCACTGTCTCCTACACAACTTTATCTATTGGCTTTAAATTTCATCTTCATGTTGAAGCCTCTCAAATTTATATCTCTCGCCAGAAGTGCGATTTCTTATCTTCCCAACTGGCATAACAACCAACAGATTCTCAGACTAAATATGTTAATGTTGGAAATCTTGACTTACCCTTGTAAATCTGTTACTATCTTTGTTCTTATTATGTTAGTAAATGTTAACCTCCATTCACCCAGCTGAGCTGGCCAATAATCTGGCCATCATGAGTTATACCTTTTTCCGCACATCTTTCCTAAGCCTATCGTGAATCTCTCCATCTTGACTGCTGACATCCTGGTCCAAGCCACCAACATTGTTCACCTGAATTTTAGCAATGACCTTCTAACTAGTTTCCCAGATGATTCTGGGAAAAATGTGCTTTCTTGCTGAAAATCTTTCAATAGACTTCCATTGTATTTGGCAAACACACACACACACTCAAATCTTTACCATAGTGTACCAGACTAGGTTGATCTGTCTTCTTCCTCATTTAGCAGTCCCATCAGAGGTCACCTCCATGCTGCCATTCAATCACTTCCACCTTCTTTTTGGTCCTTAGTGAAGTGAAGTCATTCAGCCATGTCCAACTCTTTGCGACCCCATAGACTGTAGTCTGCCAGGCTCCTCTGTCCATGGGATTTTCCAGGCAAGAATANGTCACCTCCATGCTGCCATTCAATCACTTCCACCTTCTTTTTGGTCCTTAGTGAAGTGAAGTCATTCAGCCATGTCCAACTCTTTGCGACCCCATAGACTGTAGTCTGCCAGGCTCCTCTGTCCATGGGATTTTCCAGGCAAGAATACTGAAGTGGGTTGCCAGTCCTTTTCCCAGTGGATCTTCCCAATCCAGGGACCAAACCTGGGTCTCCCACATTGCAGGCAGATTCTTCATCAGCTGAGCCACCAATCTTTGCCCCAATCTGTCTTGAAGCCTTTTGCTATTCACTTCATCTTCTCTTCACTGAGACCTGCTCACACCTTCAAATTTAGCTTGAGGCCACTTCTTCTGAAAAGACTGCGCTGACTCAACATTTAACATGAATGTCTCTGTTATTCTTTCTCATGGGAGCCTGTATTTTACTTTCATGGTTTATAATGATTTTATATCTCTATTTATTTGCTTCCTGATTCTTTTCCTCACTTANTCTCTTGTGTTCCAAGAAATTACAGTCCAGGAATTCTTTCTCTTTTTTCTGTCTTCCTTCTTATTGCTTTGGCCAAATAAGTCCTTTTACACAATTTCTCAAGGTTGGAACTTCTAAGGCATTGATCTCAAGCCAGTTCTTGATCTCCACTGTCTCCTACACAACTTTATCTATTGGCTTTAAATTTCATCTTCATGTTGAAGCCTCTCAAATTTATATCTCTCGCCAGAAGTGCGATTTCTTATCTTCCCAACTGGCATAACAACCAACAGATTCTCAGACTAAATATGTTAATGTTGGAAATCTTGACTTACCCTTGTAAATCTGTTACTATCTTTGTTCTTATTATGTTAGTAAATGTTAACCTCCATTCACCCAGCTGAGCTGGCCAATAATCTGGCCATCATGAGTTATACCTTTTTCCGCACATCTTTCCTAAGCCTATCGTGAATCTCTCCATCTTGACTGCTGACATCCTGGTCCAAGCCACCAACATTGTTCACCTGAATTTTAGCAATGACCTTCTAACTAGTTTCCCAGATGATTCTGGGAAAAATGTGCTTTCTTGCTGAAAATCTTTCAATAGACTTCCATTGTATTTGGCAAACACACACACACACTCAAATCTTTACCATAGTGTACCAGACTAGGTTGATCTGTCTTCTTCCTCATTTAGCAGTCCCATCAGAGGTCACCTCCATGCTGCCATTCAATCACTTCCACCTTCTTTTTGGTCCTTAGTGAAGTGAAGTCATTCAGCCATGTCCAACTCTTTGCGACCCCATAGACTGTAGTCTGCCAGGCTCCTCTGTCCATGGGATTTTCCAGGCAAGAATACTGAAGTGGGTTGCCAGTCCTTTTCCCAGTGGATCTTCCCAATCCAGGGACCAAACCTGGGTCTCCCACATTGCAGGCAGATTCTTCATCAGCTGAGCCACCAATCTTTGCCCCAATCTGTCTTGAAGCCTTTTGCTATTCACTTCATCTTCTCTTCACTGAGACCTGCTCACACCTTCAAATTTAGCTTGAGGCCACTTCTTCTGAAAAGACTGCGCTGACTCAACATTTAACATGAATGTCTCTGTTATTCTTTCTCATGGGAGCCTGTATTTTACTTTCATGGTTTATAATGATTTTATATCTCTATTTATTTGCTTCCTGATTCTTTTCCTCACTTAGAATCATGAAGGTAAAGACTGGACTGTTTACATCCTGAACACCCAGCCTCTAGTTCAGTGCATGGTAAATAGCAGACTTTTAGAACATCTTTCAATTAATTTTTAAAAGAACGATACATATTTTATGACCACCCAGGTAATTGAAGTCTGACCCAATAAACCACAGTTTTTAATTGAAATATTTCTGATAATAATTTTTTAGTAATCATTTACCTGGCTTTTTTCATTAAAGTAATGAAACATATTCTCATTGTTTTCTTGATTGCTAAGGTAACCAAGTAACAAAGTATAAAAAAATTAATGTAGATGAGACATATTTAAGGTCAAAAACCAACTGCATAAATTACAGAAGTTTGGCTTTATAACAGTTCATGAGAACATAACACAGAGGCTTTAGTTTAACTAAAAATTGAAAAGAAGCCAACAGTGGGAATATGGCTAACAAAACATTTATATAGACACAAGCTACATTTGTAGAACTGTAGATAAATAAGCTAAATAAAACTATAGCTAAATAAGACAGTTGAAAAAGATGACATTCTCACATATCCAATTAAAAAAAGAGATTAAAAGAGTACTAAGTTTGAAATAATAAGCTACAAGTATATATTGTGCAGCACAAAGAATTTTTAAATTAATTAATTTATTTTAATTAGAGGATAATTGCTTTACAATATTGTGGTGGTTTTTTGCCATACATCAACATGAATCACCCATGGGTGCACATGTGTCCACACATCCTGAAACCCCCTCCCACCACCCTCCCTGCCCCATCCCTTTGGGTTGTCCCAGAGCACCGGCTTTAAGTGCCCTGCTTTATGCACCAAACTTGCTCTGGTCATCTGTTTTGCATACAGTGATTTACATGTTTCAACGCTATTCTCTCAAGTCATCCCACCCTTGCCTTCTACATACTCCAAAAATCATGTTCTTTACATCTGTGTCTCTTTTGTTGCCTTGCATATAGGATTGTCATTAACATCTCTAAATTCCACATATATGCATTAAGACTCAAATGTGTTCTTTTTTATAGCTGAAGAATATTCCATTGTGTATATGTACCACAACTTCCATATCCATTCATCTGCCAATGGACATCTAGGTTGCTTCCATTTCCTATCTATTGTAAACAGCAGCACAGGGAAAATTGACAATATTTTATAAAGATATTTAATGGGATATGATCTTTAAAAATATTTCATCACTCTGTTCTTTACTTGTAACTAATAAAATAATGCAAATCAGCAATAATTCAGTTAAAAAGAAATTTTAAAAAGATAGGTAAAAGTTCAGCTCTGTTCTGGATAGCTAAAATTTCTAGTTCTTTCAGGACACCAGCATCGAAGAGACAGCTAGAGAAACTTCAGAGTATCAAAAGAAAGGGCTGAATGCTGTTTCTTTGTCCTGGAGGGGTTTTCTCAGCTTTCTGATGTTGTCTTCTTCAGGAGTCTTGCCTCTTCTCATTGGATAATCATGGTCTCTTATTCAAACTTCTCCACTCTCATTGTTCTAATGACTTACTCAGCCACTAATACCCCAAGTCTAAATTGCTGTCCTGGACCTTTTTCTAGGCTTCAGATATCCCAATGCCTGCTGGATATCTCCCTTCGTTTATACTGTAGGTATATAAATTTAAACCAATAGTTCTCCCTAATCTAATGTAACAGTCCATTTACAGCTATACCTTCCATCTTCCCCCAAATCTATAACCTGAGAGGTACTTACCCTCTTCTTCCTCAGTTCCCAGACATGCTGAAGTGACCTTACACATCACTGCCATATGTCCAGATGCAAACGACCCACAATGCTCCAGGCATATTTCAGAAACCATTCTTGCATTGGATGAGGGATTAAGTGTGAGGCAGCTCTGGATGCTATAACAAAATATCATTAACTGAATTGCTCAAACAGCAGACATTTATTTCTCATGATTCTGGTGGTTGGGAAATCCAAGATCAGGGCAAGGGAGAGAACTCTTGTTGATTTGCAGACAGCTGCCTTCCTGCTGAATCTTTACAGAAAGATTCACTTCTCTTCCTCTTCTTGCTGCTGCTGCTGCTGCTAAGACACTTCAGTCGTGTTCGACTCTGTGCAGCCCCATAGATGGCAGCCCATTGGGCTCCGTCATCCCTGGGATTCTCCAGGCAAGAACACTGGAGTGGGTTGCCATTTCCTTCTCCAATGCAGGAAAGTGAAAAGTGAAAGTGAATTTGCTCAGTCGTATCTGACTATTTGCGACCCCAGGGACTGCAGCCTACCAGGCTTCTCCACCCATAGGATTTTCTAGGCAAAAGTACTGGAGTGGGTTTTTTTGAAGGACATCAATCCCATCATGGAGGACCCAATTTTCTTGATCTAATCTCTGCCTAAACATTCAGTTCATAACACAGGGCTGGAGCATGCTATGCTATTATGATACAATGAATTGAAGCTGTGGTTCTGTTGAAGTTTGTGAGTCTGTCCATGTACTACATGGCTTTGCAACTCTATAGACTGTAGCCCGCCAGCCTCTTCTGTCCGTGGAATTCTCCAGGTAAGAATACTGGAGTGGATTGCCATGCCTTTCTCCAGGGGATCTTCCCAACCCAGGGATCGAACGTGGGTCTCCCACATTGCAGGCAGATTCTTTACCATTTGAGCTAGCTGGAAAGCCTACTATATGGTTGCAGTCAGCTATTATTTAAAATTTTTATGTGTAACTTTATCATTATGACCTTCTTTTCACTGCTTTTGAGTGTACCTGTCTCTCATCTCACCTTCTCTCCCTAACCCACATTTGCTAGGAATATTAGGAAAACAGATAATTCCGTTGCCTGAATTTTCTAGAAAAGAACAGGTAATTAGAATATGAATGAAGCTTTCTGGTTTCCCCATGGATGTACATAGTATAGCCTAAAAAAAATTTATTGGAGTATAGTGGCTTTACAATGTTGTATCCTTTTCTGCTGTNTGCGGCTAGAATTCTTGGTATCTCACACTTTCAGCCTCTTCCTGTCTATCTGTGCCTGCAACAACCAGCATGCTCTATTTAGAATCATATTCCCCTCTTCAGACTAGGGAATGTGGCCACTGCTTCTGTGAGCTGACTGCCAACCTCAAGGTTTTTGTCTTTGATTGTATTTCACATTTTGGGAAATACAGACACACATCTATACATAGAGAAAGAAAGTAGAAGTTGAAGTTGCTCAGTCATATCCGACTCTTTGCTACCCCGTGGACTGTAGCCCACCAGGCTCCTCCATCCAGGGGATTCTCCAGGCAAGAATACTGGAGTGGGCTGCCATTTCCCTCTCCAGGAGATCTTCCCAACCCAAGGATCGAACCCAGTTCTCCTGCATTGCAGGCAGACAGAGAACCATATGCAAATACATTCCAAGATGTGTATCTTAACATGTCTTAATATGACACATGTTCATCTGTGTGAATACCTAGTTGTATGACATCACTGATCCATCATCCTGAGTGAACAATACAATTGCTCTGTCCATATTTTGCCCCTAGACATTTGAGTTTTGTCAAGAAACTGAACTTCTCCAGGAGGTCAATTCTTTTGGAAAGTGGGGCTTATATAAACTACCTTACTGTGTGACTGTAATTATGCATTAAAATATTGTACAAATTATGGCAAGCAATATAATTTTGCTATCTTATTCATTCATTGATTTTTACAAAAATATATTATGATTCTACTATGTGAGAACTAAATGTTTAGGGGTCCAAAAGTAAATGAAGTCATGTCTATGCACAAGGACCTTATATCTATGATAGAAGCACTAAACACAAAATATTCACTTGACCTTTTAGTAACATTTAATCACATTCTTCTTATTGACACTCATTTCTCTTGTGTTCCAAGAAATTACAGTCCAGGAATTCTTTCTCTTTTTTCTGTCTTCCTTCTTATTGCTTTGGCCAAATAAGTCCTTTTACACAATTTCTCAAGGTTGGAACTTCTAAGGCATTGATCTCAAGCCAGTTCTTGATCTCCACTGTCTCCTACACAACTTTATCTATTGGCTTTAAATTTCATCTTCATGTTGAAGCCTCTCAAATTTATATCTCTCGCCAGAAGTGCGATTTCTTATCTTCCCAACTGGCATAACAACCAACAGATTCTCAGACTAAATATGTTAATGTTGGAAATCTTGACTTACCCTTGTAAATCTGTTACTATCTTTGTTCTTATTATGTTAGTAAATGTTAACCTCCATTCACCCAGCTGAGCTGGCCAATAATCTGGCCATCATGAGTTATACCTTTTTCCGCACATCTTTCCTAAGCCTATCGTGAATCTCTCCATCTTGACTGCTGACATCCTGGTCCAAGCCACCAACATTGTTCACCTGAATTTTAGCAATGACCTTCTAACTAGTTTCCCAGATGATTCTGGGAAAAATGTGCTTTCTTGCTGAAAATCTTTCAATAGACTTCCATTGTATTTGGCAAACACACACACACACTCAAATCTTTACCATAGTGTACCAGACTAGGTTGATCTGTCTTCTTCCTCATTTAGCAGTCCCATCAGAGGTCACCTCCATGCTGCCATTCAATCACTTCCACCTTCTTTTTGGTCCTTAGTGAAGTGAAGTCATTCAGCCATGTCCAACTCTTTGCGACCCCATAGACTGTAGTCTGCCAGGCTCCTCTGTCCATGGGATTTTCCAGGCAAGAATACTGAAGTGGGTTGCCAGTCCTTTTCCCAGTGGATCTTCCCAATCCAGGGACCAAACCTGGGTCTCCCACATTGCAGGCAGATTCTTCATCAGCTGAGCCACCAATCTTTGCCCCAATCTGTCTTGAAGCCTTTTGCTATTCACTTCATCTTCTCTTCACTGAGACCTGCTCACACCTTCAAATTTAGCTTGAGGCCACTTCTTCTGAAAAGACTGCGCTGACTCAACATTTAACATGAATGTCTCTGTTATTCTTTCTCATGGGAGCCTGTATTTTACTTTCATGGTTTATAATGATTTTATATCTCTATTTATTTGCTTCCTGATTCTTTTCCTCACTTAGAATCATGAAGGTAAAGACTGGACTGTTTACATCCTGAACACCCAGCCTCTAGTTCAGTGCATGGTAAATAGCAGACTTTTAGAACATCTTTCAATTAATTTTTAAAAGAACGATACATATTTTATGACCACCCAGGTAATTGAAGTCTGACCCAATAAACCACAGTTTTTAATTGAAATATTTCTGATAATAATTTTTTAGTAATCATTTACCTGGCTTTTTTCATTAAAGTAATGAAACATATTCTCATTGTTTTCTTGATTGCTAAGGTAACCAAGTAACAAAGTATAAAAAAATTAATGTAGATGAGACATATTTAAGGTCAAAAACCAACTGCATAAATTACAGAAGTTTGGCTTTATAACAGTTCATGAGAACATAACACAGAGGCTTTAGTTTAACTAAAAATTGAAAAGAAGCCAACAGTGGGAATATGGCTAACAAAACATTTATATAGACACAAGCTACATTTGTAGAACTGTAGATAAATAAGCTAAATAAAACTATAGCTAAATAAGACAGTTGAAAAAGATGACATTCTCACATATCCAATTAAAAAAAGAGATTAAAAGAGTACTAAGTTTGAAATAATAAGCTACAAGTATATATTGTGCAGCACAAAGAATTTTTAAATTAATTAATTTATTTTAATTAGAGGATAATTGCTTTACAATATTGTGGTGGTTTTTTGCCATACATCAACATGAATCACCCATGGGTGCACATGTGTCCACACATCCTGAAACCCCCTCCCACCACCCTCCCTGCCCCATCCCTTTGGGTTGTCCCAGAGCACCGGCTTTAAGTGCCCTGCTTTATGCACCAAACTTGCTCTGGTCATCTGTTTTGCATACAGTGATTTACATGTTTCAACGCTATTCTCTCAAGTCATCCCACCCTTGCCTTCTACATACTCCAAAAATCATGTTCTTTACATCTGTGTCTCTTTTGTTGCCTTGCATATAGGATTGTCATTAACATCTCTAAATTCCACATATATGCATTAAGACTCAAATGTGTTCTTTTTTATAGCTGAAGAATATTCCATTGTGTATATGTACCACAACTTCCATATCCATTCATCTGCCAATGGACATCTAGGTTGCTTCCATTTCCTATCTATTGTAAACAGCAGCACAGGGAAAATTGACAATATTTTATAAAGATATTTAATGGGATATGATCTTTAAAAATATTTCATCACTCTGTTCTTTACTTGTAACTAATAAAATAATGCAAATCAGCAATAATTCAGTTAAAAAGAAATTTTAAAAAGATAGGTAAAAGTTCAGCTCTGTTCTGGATAGCTAAAATTTCTAGTTCTTTCAGGACACCAGCATCGAAGAGACAGCTAGAGAAACTTCAGAGTATCAAAAGAAAGGGCTGAATGCTGTTTCTTTGTCCTGGAGGGGTTTTCTCAGCTTTCTGATGTTGTCTTCTTCAGGAGTCTTGCCTCTTCTCATTGGATAATCATGGTCTCTTATTCAAACTTCTCCACTCTCATTGTTCTAATGACTTACTCAGCCACTAATACCCCAAGTCTAAATTGCTGTCCTGGACCTTTTTCTAGGCTTCAGATATCCCAATGCCTGCTGGATATCTCCCTTCGTTTATACTGTAGGTATATAAATTTAAACCAATAGTTCTCCCTAATCTAATGTAACAGTCCATTTACAGCTATACCTTCCATCTTCCCCCAAATCTATAACCTGAGAGGTACTTACCCTCTTCTTCCTCAGTTCCCAGACATGCTGAAGTGACCTTACACATCACTGCCATATGTCCAGATGCAAACGACCCACAATGCTCCAGGCATATTTCAGAAACCATTCTTGCATTGGATGAGGGATTAAGTGTGAGGCAGCTCTGGATGCTATAACAAAATATCATTAACTGAATTGCTCAAACAGCAGACATTTATTTCTCATGATTCTGGTGGTTGGGAAATCCAAGATCAGGGCAAGGGAGAGAACTCTTGTTGATTTGCAGACAGCTGCCTTCCTGCTGAATCTTTACAGAAAGATTCACTTCTCTTCCTCTTCTTGCTGCTGCTGCTGCTGCTAAGACACTTCAGTCGTGTTCGACTCTGTGCAGCCCCATAGATGGCAGCCCATTGGGCTCCGTCATCCCTGGGATTCTCCAGGCAAGAACACTGGAGTGGGTTGCCATTTCCTTCTCCAATGCAGGAAAGTGAAAAGTGAAAGTGAATTTGCTCAGTCGTATCTGACTATTTGCGACCCCAGGGACTGCAGCCTACCAGGCTTCTCCACCCATAGGATTTTCTAGGCAAAAGTACTGGAGTGGGTTTTTTTGAAGGACATCAATCCCATCATGGAGGACCCAATTTTCTTGATCTAATCTCTGCCTAAACATTCAGTT
This sequence comes from Neotragus pygmaeus, assembly GCA_006410875.1. Classification (NCBI taxonomy): domain Eukaryota; kingdom Metazoa; phylum Chordata; class Mammalia; order Artiodactyla; family Bovidae; genus Neotragus; species Neotragus pygmaeus. Next base: position 529,121 of record SJYV01049721.1, on the reverse strand, counting down.
CATAACACAGGGCTGGAGCATGCTATGCTATTATGATACAATGAATTGAAGCTGTGGTTCTGTTGAAGTTTGTGAGTCTGTCCATGTACTACATGGCTTTGCAACTCTATAGACTGTAGCCCGCCAGCCTCTTCTGTCCGTGGAATTCTCCAGGTAAGAATACTGGAGTGGATTGCCATGCCTTTCTCCAGGGGATCTTCCCAACCCAGGGATCGAACGTGGGTCTCCCACATTGCAGGCAGATTCTTTACCATTTGAGCTAGCTGGAAAGCCTACTATATGGTTGCAGTCAGCTATTATTTAAAATTTTTATGTGTAACTTTATCATTATGACCTTCTTTTCACTGCTTTTGAGTGTACCTGTCTCTCATCTCACCTTCTCTCCCTAACCCACATTTGCTAGGAATATTAGGAAAACAGATAATTCCGTTGCCTGAATTTTCTAGAAAAGAACAGGTAATTAGAATATGAATGAAGCTTTCTGGTTTCCCCATGGATGTACATAGTATAGCCTAAAAAAAATTTATTGGAGTATAGTGGCTTTACAATGTTGTATCCTTTTCTGCTGTGCAGCAAAGTGAATTGGCTACACGTATACATATGCCCCCTCGTTTTTGAATTTCCTTTCCATTTAGGTCACCAGAGAACACCAAGTAGAGCTCCCTGCTATATAGTCGGTTCTCATTTGTTGCCCCTTTTACACATAGTGGGGTACATATGTCTATTCCAATCTCCCATTCCATTTCACCCCATTTCCTCCTTGGTGTCTATATAATGTTCTCTACATCTGCGTCCCTAGTTCTGCTTTACAAATAAGTTCATTTTTTCTGGATTTCCACATATATACATTGATATATATATATTTTCTCTTCCTGACTTATTTCATTCTGTATGACAGTCTCTATATCCCATCCCTGGGCATATACCCAGATAAAAACCATAATTCAAAAAGATACAAACATCCCAAGGTTTGTTGTAGTACAGCTTTAAACAAGTGATTTAATTGTGCTCATTTACCTGTCTAATTATGGTTTCCCACACACCAAACTGCTTTTCACATCCTGGCTTTGCTTACGCTGTTCCCTCTACCTGTGATCTCCTCCCTGTCACCCACTAATTCTCTTTCCCACTCCTCCTTTAAATCTTTTCCGAGGCCATTTCTCCAAGGATGTCTTCTCCAACTGTTCAGACTGGGCTGAGTCTCCCTCACTTGTGTCTCCCCAGGTCCCTGGACCCGCCACTGTCACGACATATGCTGCTCTGTGTTATAATGGTTTGCACAACCTGAATGACTCCATTACCATAGAGCTAAAATGCCATGAATGACTGTTCCAAGTTCTAGAGAAATTTCGAGCCTTTCCAAATGTTCAAGGATATGGAGAAGGTCAGGGGAGGATACAGCATCTATTTTCCCAGCTGACCCCGAATACCCATTCCTTTGGATTCTCAATTCCCAACCATTCTGTGATCTTAGATATTTGCTGTCCTTGCCAAACTGCTTTCTTTCACAAAGATGCTTAATATATTTAAGTCTCAGTATTCTCATTTGTAAAAGGAGCAAAATGGGTCCTATCTCTCCGTTGTCATAAAATCTAAACAAGATACTATATAGAAAGATCTTATCACAGTGCCTGGTACCTAGGAAAGCTCAATAAATGTAGACTGTTGCTTGTGTTTTTGTTTTTATTGACATAATGAACACGTAGACGTTTTGTTGTTGTTTTTAATTTGACTGTACCACTTTATTTAAATATATAAAGAAAGTTCTAGCACAGTCTCCATCACTATACTTCCAGTTATGTTCTACTGACTCTGTTTTACCATAAAGTTCACTAAAAGAGGATTGTACCTGTGAGTGAAATTGGCAAGCTTTTGCTGGTCTTGCTATTACATGGAGCTCAGGTAAAAATTTTAAAATCATAGCTTATTCCATTCAACTCAGGTCAGATTTTTAGTCTAGAATCACAACTTTTCAGATAAGTAGAAAGTGTGTTTTCTCCTAAAACAAAAGAAACTCTGGAGCTGATACTTTTCTTCCTTCTTCCTTTCCTCAACCACTGTCCCATCTTCTTATCCGTTTTCTCCCTTCATAGCCCCATCCTCTTCTTTCACTTCTCCTCCTCCTCCTTCTTGCTGTAGAGTGTCATAGCTTGTCTTTTCTGCTAGAGTTTAAACTCCTTGAGGGTACGTGTTATGATGTATTCAGTAGTAAGACCACAGGTTGTCACACGATACGTCTTCATCAAACCATCAATCTCGGAAACACAGAAGCTTTTCTAGGCTGACTTCCACTTTCCTGCATGTGTCCTAGATAATGCATTGACTCAGAAAATAGCCTCCAGATCCATATTCCTTTGTCCTTGCTTATTTGTGTGTGCACACATGTGTGCACACATGTGTGCTTATGTGATGTAAGCAGCAACAATAGCTAGCATTACTAGGGAAACTTTATGTACCTCTTTCATTTAAATATTACAGAACTCAATAAGATACAAATGATCATAATCTTCATCTTACAGATGAGAAAACTGAGGCTCATAGAGATTTGGTTAATTTTAAAATAATTATTAAGTACTGCAGTGAGGATTTAAACCAAAACAATGCAATTCTGAAGCCTGTGGTTTAACTATCACACTGTACAAACAAGTATATGTCCTAGTTTTATCACAGAGAATGGCTGTTAAAAGAAGCTGGGTATGCGTATTAATGTTACTAAGGAAACTACTGGAAACATCTTTTAGTTCATATCGAATACAGAACAACTTAGTTTAAAAACTATACAAAATTTACTATACAAAACTATAAAAACTATATAAAATTTAACATTCTCTAGGAAACGAATCACTGTTAAAAATAACCAGTGAATTAAATGCCATTGCAAGTGCCAAGAAAAGAAGAAAATTTCTCCAAAATATCATTTGTCATCTTCTTGCTTAGACACATGAAACTGCTTTGACATTGATTAGCAATGGAGACAGACAAAGCTAACCACAAGTCTTCCGACACCAATTCACTTACTGGAGCTGAAGTCGTATTCTAGCCTTTGGCTAATTGGGTGGTACCAGCTAATGAATCAGCTTCTAAAATCTGAATGGTAGTAAGCAAATGATACGGTGGGTAGGCACATTCTGGTAATCACCTTAGAAACTAATTAAAGTAAGAGGTCAAAGACAAGAGACTAGAAGTATAAAAATGCAAAATGTAGGCCAGGTTCTTCATTTTGATAATGCATAAGCACTGTGGACTTTAATAGGCCCATTGAGAGAAAAAACCTCTTGAAATTTCATTGGTAAAAAGTCAGCATAATGAAAAAAGAGTGATAGAGATTTAGTGAATTATAGAAATAAGGAAAAGGACTGATGCAATTTCTACCTCCAGACTTATCTCTGGGGAGTATCTATTAAAAAAAAAATAAAGACTTAAATATACTTCAAAGACTATTTCAACAACTTCACTTCTTTTTTTTAAATCCAAGATTCAAGATGGTACCCACTAAAGGGCTTCATGCTAGAATCTCAACTCTACCATAGACTGTCCTGGAGCTTGCATAAATAAATTCCCTGAGCTTCTCTGTCTTGCAAAGATTAAGTGGGATATAAGAGATATTCATAAACACCTTGGACATGTTACTTCCTTCCTTGAACACTATTGTTGAATGAACTAAGACTCCTGTGGAAACACCCTTTTGTCTCTTCACCATCTAAAATTTACATTTTCTTCCAACCACAGATCACCGCTAAAGAAAGTCTTCCACAAAAGGCCACTGCTGTTTTCTTCCTAGCCTTGCCTTTTCTCCCTAGCTAACATCTATCTTCTTGATTCAGTGCTCAATCAATTCCTTCTATTCCCTCCACTTTGCTGAAACAACTCTCAACTTCTAAAAACAGTGCCACCATTTCAAGCTTAAAATACTGTAAGCATTTTCCATTGAATTTACAAGAAAGTCATAGCTTGCACTTCCAGCAATATCTACCACTTCTTTTAACCTGCCAATCACAGTGGCCTTTCCCATATTGAAATATATCAGATTACTTCCAAACTCAGGGCCTTTGCACATACTGTTTCTGTTGCCTGGACTGTATTCTTTCCTTCCTTACCTAGTCAATTCCTATAATCTCTCAGTTCCCAGATCTGCTTATTCTATGTTCTCAAGGGTAATACATACATCTGCTTTGCAACACTTCCGATGATCATCACTCTCTATATATTAACACAGCACTTTGATTAATGGCTCTCCCATCAGACAATGTAATCCATGAAGATGGGAATTTTCTGTGTCTGCTCATTATAGTAGGTATTAAAGTTAGTCATTAATATTAGGACTCTCTGCCTTCCAGGCACAAGATAGCTAGAGTTGCACTGCCTGCCCTCTGTAAGTTAGGCAAGGCTATGTGGCTTGCTGTAGTTGATGACAGGTAAATGGAGATGACATGTACCATTTCATGTGACATGGGCCATGCACATCTTACTGCTTCCTTCCTTTTGCCAATGTTGAAATGCTCCAGAGAACAGCTTAATTAGCCTGGGCCCATGTGGGAGCATAACATAGATCAGGGTCCCAGCAAAGCCACAGTGGATCTATACAGTGTGCAATAAATAATTCTCATCAGTTTAATTCATTTTGGTTTTTGGTTACATGTGTTATAACTAACCTAGCCCACCCATACCGATATGGCATATTAGCTTAGCACTTGGCACATGCCTTGCATATAATTGTTAAATAAATGAAATGAATAAATGAAGTCTCTAAAGGGATCAGAATACAAGTGTGAAGGCAACACAAGGCCATTCTATCTAAAAACATTATTTGAAGATATCTTTCAGAACACTGGAAAATAACTGATTTCATTCAGTTTGATTCAAAATTATTGAGCACCTAATGTGCAAAGAGAATGATATTCAGCCCTCACAGCTTCAATGGGGCTGATAACTAGTAGACAAATAGTATCTACTGTGATCGTTGCCATGTAAATCAGGTTGAGAAGTAGCCCCAAACAGAGAATTCATGACTATTATGGAGAGGAAGGTGCAGATTCTGGAAGGTGGTCAAGAAGATAAAACATCAATGATCTAGGTTTTGCAGAATTATGAGAGTATGCCAGGTGAATGCCTGGGGTTGAAAGGGAAACACCTCATTATAATTTCTGACTTAATCACCTGGGAAGCAATAAAAAGTAAAAATCTAATGCGCTTTTTTTTGGGCAGCAGTTTGTGGGATCTTAGTTCCCAACCAAGAATGGAACCTGGGCCCCAGCAGTGAAAGAGCAGAGTCCTAACCACTGGACAACCAGTTCTTAGAATTCCCCAAAACTAATGAGTTTGGAACTTGAGGGGAGTGACTGTACCTGTATTGCCCTGTATGGTAGGTATGAGCCATTTGTGACCATTGGATACTTGCATGCAATTTTGCTAGTGCAACTGATAAGCTGAAACTTATTTATTTTAACTCATTTGAATGTAAAAAACTAAGGCAGTGTAAAATATTTTTGCCACAAAATATTACTGTTTTGATAAGGCTATATTTTACTTTAACGTTGAATATCTGAATTGAGTTGTGCTGTAAGCATGTCATATTTCAAAGAGTGCATACGAAATGTAAAAAACTTCATTAGTAATTATTTATATTAATTATATTTTGAAATGGTAATGTTTTGGATAGATGGGTTAAATACAGTGTACTATGAAAACAGATTTCACCTGTTTTGTTTTTAAAACATAGCTATTAAGAATTTACATGTGACTCATATTATATTTCTATTGACAATGCTAGTGTGACCATCAGAATCACCTTGAAGATTTGTTAAAGAAATAAAAATAGGTTTGTGTAGAGATCTGCATTTCCATGCTCAGTACAGTATTATTCACAATAGCTAAGCTATGAAAACAACCCAAGTGTCATCAGTGGATGAAAGCATAAAGCAAATGTGGTATATGCATACATACATATACATATAACTCTATTACATGGAGATGTGGAGAGGTTGGGGAAAGGGTATAAGCTTTCAGCTCTCAACCTTTAGGCTTTTCAGCTCTCATCCCTCCAAAATCTCCACATGTATGAGGCTTGGTATGCGAGGTACCCTTACCTCATCTATGTTACCTAATATGAGGTCAACCCAACAACTGATATCAACAATGAAAAAAAAAAAACAGGTTGTAGTGAATTTTAAATGTAATTCAGAAGTATCACAACTCATCTGCCTTCTCTTTTTTCTTCTTTTCCACTTCCTCTTCTTCTCTTTTTGGTGCTAGGACAAGGAGCCAAGAAAGTGGCTGGACCTGGAAGCAAAGGAACAGAGGTGATGGCAGGCAAACTAACAAATTACAATCTTACTGCTAATCCAGCAGAACCCGGAAATCAATCTAGCGAAGTCAACATCAGTCACAGTTTCCGGACTGTTCAGTGTTATAAGCTCCTCAAACAAAAAGTCATCAAAAGAAACCACTGGGGATAGAGGTTAATTAAATACATAAATAGAACCTGGCTTCTTGGAAAGTCCTAGAGGGAGCCTAGAAATAAAAATTTTCACTTGCACTTTTTGGGTTGTTTGTTTTGTTTTGGGTATTTTAATACTCAGAACTTTATCTTTTAAGTAATAACTGCTATTTTTAAAACATTATTCTTTGAAAGTGAAAGTAGCTCAGTTGTGTCTGACTCTTTGTGATCCCATGGACCATACCATACAGGCCAGGGAATTCTTCAGACCAGAATACCAGAGTGGGTAGCCTTGACTTTCTCCAGGGGATCTTCCCATCCCCAGGGATGGAACCGGGGTCTCCTGCATTGCAGGCAGCTTCTTTACCAACTGAGCTATAAGGGAAGCCTCATATTATTCTTTACTCTTTTATATTAATAATTTCTTTGGACTATTCAAATTCTTTCCCAAGATTTCTACAATTTTGATCAGTTACGCCTCATGCATAAGGCTTTGATTCAATTAAACTTGTCAGATGTGTATTAAGCACCTGCTATGTACCAAGCACTGTGCTGGTAAAAATGAGTGTGACATCATTCCTGTGCAGCAGAGCTCATGGTCCAGCAGGAAAGTCAGAGACATATAGAAGTAGCAACAGGAGATGTGTCAGAATTGACTTAGGTACCTTGTACCACAAGAGCACAGAAGAGGAAGGGGGTAATACCACCTGGAATACCCTACACAAAAATCTGTTGCCTGAGCTAGACCCTGAAGAGACAGCAGATCACCAAGAAAAATGAGGGAGTGGGGAGTAAAGTGGTGTCCAGACCCAGACGACAGGAGGCACAGAGGGATCTACAAAATGTCATGGAGAATTCAAGGACCATCAAGAAGCTTGAACATGAAGAACTGAGCTGGAGTGAGGGCTTTTGAGAGCAAGAGATGAAATCTGGGAATGCCGAGACTTTCCCTTGTATTATAAAGGCCACAGGGAAGGTACAGAGGTCTTTGTGTCCAACAAAGACCATTCCAAACATAAATATAGGGAGCGAGCTGAAGCGCAGAGATGCAAGAAAGAACTGCAAGGGTTTAAGAAGAAAGGAGGTGTGCCTGCAAAGAGCTGAGGCAGGAAGTTGCTTCTGTACAAAAATCTCAGGGTTCCATCCCTCTCCCCAAATACCCTGGGCACCTTAGCTGGATTTCACACACAATATGCATAACTTCTTCCCTCCACACCTACTCCCCAGCAATTACGAAGAGGGATGGGCAGAGCAGACAGAGCTGAAGCAAGATGGCCTTGGATGCTGAACAGATAGGACTTGGAAGATGAAGATCTGAGGGTAATTAGGGCTTCTGGGTTTGTACAGCTGTGCATCCCCAGGGTGACTTCTGGCAAGTGAATTGACTTCCTGTGGCTGATTCTAACTCAGTGGGAAGCTATCAGAATCAGCGCTTAATTCCTCTTCCTAGAGAAATATTTCAGGTGGGATGGCTTTCTCATGAAGCCGCCAGGGCCAATGACTGAGCAGCTGCAAGAGATGGGACATCAGCATTGGGCAGTTGGGGGTCTGACCCCTGCATTTGCACTGGCTCACTGTGCAGTCTCAGGTGTGTCAGCTAAGCTGTTTACATCAACCAGTGTTGTTATGGAAAGGACATATGAATAGGTCGTGATTGTAAATCTCTTAATCCAATACTTGGCATGTAGCACAAGATAAATGTTGGTAGGTTAATTCACCAACAGCTATTACAGCTTCTGATACTTTGGTTTTTTCCTTAAGTTTATTTTTATTGACATATAGTTGATTTACAATGTTGTGTTAGTTTCAGGTATATAGCAAAGTGACTCAGTTATATCAATACATACATATATATCTCTGTTTCACAGATTCTTTTCTCTTATACATCATTACAAAATATTGAGTATAGTTCACCATGCAATACAGCAGGTCCTTGTTGTTTACCTGTTTCATACATAGTAGTGTATATCTGTTAATCCCAAACTTCTAAGGCATCCCCTGCTTTCCAATTTGGTAACTGCAAGTTTGTTTTCTGTGGCCTTGAGTCTATTTCTACTTTGTATAAGTTCATTTGTATCATTTTTTGATCCCACATATAATATCATACAGTATTTGTCTTTGACTTATTTCACATAGCATGATAATCTTTAGGTTCATCCAGGTTGCTGCAAATGGCGTTATTTCATTCTTTTTGTGGCTGAGTGATATTCCGCTCTATAAATATACCATATCTTCTTTATCCATTCTTCTGTTGAAGGACATTTAGGTTGCTTCCATGTCTTGGATAGTGTTCATGGTGCCATGAACCCTGGGGTACATGTATCTTTTCAAATCATGGTTTTCTCCAAATACATGCCCAGAAGTGGGATTGCAGGATAATAGTTCTTGATACTTTGGAAAATGATGTTTGCATTTTTTAGTAGCTCTGATATCCATAGCTGATCTCTGATCCACTGGATCCTCGTTAATATTGAGTAGAATCAGGCAAGGATAATTATCCCACTTTTACAAATAAGGAGATGGGCTCATGGCTCCCAGTGGCTGCACAACAAATACCAAGTAAAATCTTCAGACCAGGTTTTCAGTGCTTTACAACATATCACCCATCCTTCATTCATTCTCTTCTTCCACAAACATATATTGAGTTTCTGTGATGAGGTAGTTCCTGTGCTGAATATAATATTCTAGGTCCTAAGGATAGAGGCTTAAATAGCCCCAAATCTTGTCTTTTGTGCTTATTTTCTTCCATTTTAAGACACTGAAGCTCATTTATTCAGCTCTTTCAGTGGAAAATAGTAGAGACTCTGGTACAAAGTCAATGCTCATTGAGTGTAAAGAAAGACCTTTACTCTGAAAAACCAGAGGCGTGCATAATGCATGAACTTGCAAGTCAAGTAGTTCAGTTATAAATCTCATTTCTGGGTGACTTTGGAAAGCTCTCTTAACCTCTCTGAATTTGTGCCTTTATCTGGAAAACAACTGGTGATACTTGACTTCAGCACTTATTTGAGGGTTAGAAAAGACACCCTATTGAAAACACCTGCCATAACTGCTACCTGTTGGCACACAGAAGATGCTCAGTCAATGGTGGCAATTATCACAGAGGCAAGGCTACAGGGAGAGGTGGCGATGACTGGAGCTTTCCAATATGGGAGCCATGCAGCAAGGCCATCCCCAACTAGAATTATGGTTAGAATCTCCCAACAGGTTTGGCCACACACTGAACACAGGCTGCTTTCTCAGAGGAAGAGAACCTTTGAGGCCCTTCCCTTCCCCCCTGCCATGGGAGGTAAGACCAAGCCAAAGCTTTGCAGAACTATGGAGTTTCACTCTGAGGCTGAGTCATGCTGACTCGAACCCAGTACAACTTGTTACAGGTTGTTACGGTGCAGAGTGTGGCTTTCTGTCCCCTTTGCTACAAAGGCCAGAGTTGCACACGTAGGACAGAAACATAAACACAGGCTCCAAGCCTCTGTTTGCTCTCAGATTGGCCAATATGTCCAGCACCACCGACCTCGGGTTTCCACTTTCCACATCAAAGACCGGAAGCCCAAGTGAATGAAGTCACCAGTGTGCATTGATTTGAAGGTGAGCTTTGAGCTTCCAACCCAGGATTTTAGATTATTTGCAGCATGTTTAGTAAGGACTTAGGCAGTTTATCAACTGCATAGTTTTGACAAGAATAAAAGCACTAAGAAAAGAACTAAAGCTTACAAATCTGAAAAGTAAAAAATGGAAATAACCCTAATGATAGATTAATAGGAAAAAGGTTAAGTAAAATTGTGGCACACTCAGATACTGGAGTACATGCAGTCCCTAAGCCAATGTTAGATTTTGTGAATCAGAACATGTCTAAGATATAACATGTAAAAACACAAATTAGAAGACTTTTCAAAAGCATGATTCTAGTTATTGATAATATATATGATCTATACCTAAAAGATGACCTATGGGATTATAAAGTTTATTATTTTGCACTTTATGTATACTACATTTGCATAATAAATGCTCATAATCATTTATATTAAAGTGTTTTAAAATTTAAAACACTTTAAAGTTGCTTAAGCAACTTTCAGTCAGTTTTGCTCTGAGAAGTTAAAAAACAGACAAATTCAAGAACGAAGTTAATAAGCTCTTATCCTTTACGAAGTTCTAGCTATCGTTACAGACACAAAATGTTTAAAGATTGCTAAACACATGGTGAGTCAAGGATGTCTTAGTTGCCAAATATTTGGAGAACAATGTTAAAAGGAAGAAAAAAAAACAAACAGGATTGTTTGAGCCAGGAAATCAAAGTGTTAATACTAACTCTGTCACTAAGTGGCTGTCAAACTTGACTAGCTTATTCCCTCTATTTTTCAGTGTTTCCACTTGCAAAGTGAGGGAAGATATTTCCTTCACTCATTCATTATTCAGGAAATATTTCTTGAGGATCTGCTACAAATCGGTGTTACTTTAGACAGAGCAATGGGTAAAGAGTTGTGGCTTGTGAAGAAGACAAACCACAGATGATTAATCAAATAACTATGTTAAATATCAATAGGATATTGTACCAAGAAGAAGTACAAGGCAGGGTAAGGACAAAGAGAGCAGTTGGAAAGTCTCTAAAGAGGTGATTTGAAAAGAGATAGTTGGGCTTCCTAGGTGGCTCAGTGGTAAGGAATCTGCCTGCCAATGGAGAAGATACAGGTTCTATCCTGGATCCCCTGGAGAAGGAAATGGCAACCTTTCCGTGCCTGGGAAATCCCACGGACAGAGGATCCTGGAGGGCTACAGTCCATCGGATCTCAGAGAGTCAGACATGACTGAGCTCAACATGGCGACGATGGACTAAATGAAACACAGCAGCAAATTGCTGGTATGCAGGAGGAAGCATGTCCAGGAGAAGGGTGTCCAGGCAGAAGGAACTGTAAATGCAAGCCCTGAGGCAGGAGCACGGCTGGATCCAGATGAGGGGTGGTGGAACTGAAGTCAGCTCTTTTCCACTACAGTTTAACCAAACAGAGTGCACCAGAGAGCTTGTCGGCAAGCTCAAAACGTGCCAGTGTATCTGAAATTCAAAGTCCAAGGTCTCCACACCGGGAGTAATTTACAGAAACTTCATCAGCCCCAGCCTAGGGCTTTGAAGGCCCGCTGTGCAACTATTAGCTGATCCCACTTCACAAACAGTGACGCAGTCATTAGGCATGTTTTTGCCCAAGCAGGTGATGATTTTCTCTCTGCTGACTCCAGTCAAGGACTTTCCGCTTCCAGATTTCAGGCTCCAGGTGACGGTGGGCACAGGGGGTCAGGTGGCGTGTGGAACAGGTCACGCACCAGGCAGGTGACATGATCAGCTCGAATTTCAAAGAGCCCACTCTTCCGCCCATGTGTCAGAACACACAGCTTGAAGGCTGCAAGCAGAGTAAGATGATTCATCAATTTCCAAATGCTTGGGAAAAGAACCTATTGTTTAGACTTTTTAAAATATGTTTTGCTAACTCCTACAGAGGTAGCTATAACTCAGGGAGATAAACTTGGATGAAGGTAAGGGCAAAATAAAAAGCAATTACTATCATCCATAATTAAAGGCCTTATCATTTATTGTGTACTAATAGTTCCATTTCCAAGCAGATACCATTAATTAGTGAAATAACAAGGCAATTTGCATTCATCCTGATTCAGAAGAATTCAAACTACTTCGACAGATCAAACATAGGTAACTCAACCTAATTAATTTTTGTCTTTTTAAAAGATGGGGAAATTTGAGGCAGAGAAAATTAATAGATCATGAAAAGAAGTGAATGTATACAGTTTCATAGAACTCACATTGTCAACAAGGACAACGGTTCATTAAAACAATTTGTAGAGATGGGCTAGAGAGGAAAGACAGAGGAAGACAGGAGGCTAGAAGATTAGTTTAAACTCTCAGGAGTACCATCAGCTTTGACATGGGATCAGATCACTCTGAGTCAATTTCCCTTTCTGTGAAATGGGACTATCATTTCCCTGAGTGACATGATTGTTCTGAAGAATAAATGAGAAACACATGTGTCTACCAGGTAGGTGTGGTTTGTAACATGAATGATGCTGTCCAGGTGCCAGAAGGAAAAAAAAAGTGCCCTTTAAGGAGAAGAAAGTTCTGTATTGACCTTGGGTGTTTGGGGCTAAATATTTTTGGAACAAGAGAGGCTCAGGTCACATAGCCAGAAAGAAATCTAGTTCATCTTAAGGAGCAATGTCAGAGGTCTAGTCTGTGGCAAGAGGAGTAATCCTCACAGTTTCATCTTCCAGAAAAGTGATCCAGCCAAGAGAGTTTAGAACGAAGTGAGATGTGCACTCAATAATCCAACAACTTGGTTCTGGATTGAATTTGATTTATGAGCGTGTTTGTTGGCCAATTTTTATATAATGTTAGCTTTGTGACCCAGAGAAATCCTTATGACTAAAATGTTCAGTTCTGTTTCTGTACAATTACAACTTGCAGCATATTTATGAAAGTGACATTCATAAGGTCTTTTCTTTATGCACATTAAGAAAACATCTATATAGGATGAGAATAAATAACACACATGAGCAGAAGTGTTTTTTTCCATGTTAAATTTATTTTCTTTTAATAGAGATCAATTGGTATAAAGCAAAACAGAAGAGAAAAAAATTATTACACTATAATAAACCTGAGACAATCTAGTAAGGGGCCTTTTCTTTTAAAACTAAAGAAAGAGATCTGAGAGAGAGATGTTTTCCCCAGATCACAAAGCATTTATAGTATTTTAGTCAGAACTCTGAGTCAGGTCTTCTGGGACCGTCCACAGCATTGCTCTTCATGGATGCACCTTCCTATGTGTCTAAGGGTAGGAGGACTGTAATTTCTGAGTCTCAAGTTTTGACCACCCAAGAGTTTCATGCTCGAGAGAAATAAATGAAAGGAGATGTAGTTAAGCAAAAGTAACATGGTGTTTGGACTCAGGGACCTGATTTTAAGATCTTTACCTGTACTTTTTGGTTGTGATTCCAGATACATCAGTCAAATTCACTACATCATTTTCCCTATCTGATCAATATGAATAATGGAGACAACTTCACTGGTTTGTTAGAGCATCAGACTTAAAGAGATTACAGAGAATTTCCTGGTGGTCCAGTGGTTAGGGCTCCGAGTTTCCACTGAAGTGGGTACAAGTTCAATCCCTGGTTGGGGAACTAAGATCTCACAAGCTACACAGCATGGCACAAATAAATAAATAAGGTATATACTTTAAAATGAGAGTGATAAGTTTACATAGGAAAGGTACAGATAGAGGAAACTGGAAAAAGAGTATTTTTCCTTCTTTTACTCAGTCTTCTCATGATGCCATTATTCTTATTATCACTCTTGTGCAAGCAAAGGGCCTCTCATTGCATCTAGTTCTCCACCACACATATCTGATTTGATTTTCTTTATTGGGTTCTAGGAGGATGAAGACAGTCTTTATACTGGCGTTATCTTTCTTAGAGCAGCATTTGTCTTTCTGAACAACCCGAGTGAAGGAAGGAAACAGGATGGTGAGAGGCTCTGCGTTTATCCCTATTCATCAATTACTAGAAATAACGTAAGGATTCCACACTTTCCCCACCTGCTGCTTGCCAGGAGCTGTAATAGCCTATGCTATTGCCTTGAATTGCTTGTGATAAGAAGGGAGTGTTTGTTAAATATTATCCAGCTAGTAATACCTGTATTTGTATAGGACACCTGTTATCCAAAGGTTTCACTTTACCCTACAAATATCTCATTATTGAAAAGGTATATCCCAGTGCCATCAATCGTCAAATCTCTGCCTCAATTTCCAAAACAGGCAAGACTCTGGCAGCCCTTCTAAGGCTATTATTTCACCTCTTGGAATACATTGTGTCACAGTCTGAAAGGAGATTTTACTCTCCTGTTGAGATCAGGGTGTCAGTGATGTAGGAAGACTGGGCTGGGCTCAGGAAATCCATGATTCTATGATGATGGCGATGGCGGTTATTACTACGATGTTGTTATTGATCACCTAGCGCATGGCCTGAAATTCTTATGTTTTCGCTGATTTAGTCCTAACTGAAATATCTGGTTAGGATATGTCTGATGTGAGTAGCAAAGAACCAACAAGGAAAGATTAAAAATAAAAGAAAATATCATTATCCCATCTAAAGCACTTCTGGCAATCGGATACTTCCAGAAGTGGCCCCACAACCTTGAGATTTTGCCGTCTTCAGCCTATTAGCTGTTACAGTTTTCTCTTAATGATTACAGGTGACTGTTGTAATTGCAGGCATCACATCCTCACATAATAGTGTGCAAAATTAGAAAAGAGGAATAAATGTTGCTTTTTGAGTTCTTATTTAAGAATGAGAAAGATTTTCCAGAAGACTTTCCTCCACATCTCAGTAATCTATGCCCATTACTGGGCCATTCACAAGCAAGAGACAGAATACCACACCTGGTTTATATTGGCCAACACACATACATGTGCGTGCGTGCACACACACACACACACACACCCTCAGACCCCAATCTCACGATTAGGGCTGAAGAGGGACTCAGAGTCCATTAAAGCAAAAGAATGATAATTAACCCATCATCATTAGAATCCCATTAGCAAGAAAAAAGGGAAACTGTTGGGTAAGTGACTCTTGGTTGTTATTGTTTAGTTGCAAAATCTTATCAAATTCTTGCAACTCCATGGACTGTAGCCCACCAGGCTCCTCTGTTCATGGAATTTCCCAGGCAAGAATACTGGAATGGGTTGCTGTTTCCTGCTCCAGGGGATCTTTCTGACATGGGGATTGAACACATTTCCTGCATTGGCAGGCAGGTTCTTTACCACTGAGCTACCTGGGAAGCCATATTTTATAAATGAAGAAGCAGAGGTCCAGGGTAATTATTCTAATTGCAGGATAGATCAACCACAGCCACAAAGAACTTTAAAATAACAGTGGCATAACACAATAACATTGAATTTCTCACTCATGTCATTGTCCAGTGATGGTCGTGGGGAGCAGACAGGATACTCCTTCCTCCATGTAGTCATCTGAGGACCAAGACACCTTCCTCCAATGAATACATCTTCCTCTACATACTTGGATCCTTCTTGTGAAGCTCGAAATTGACAATGAGCAGGAGGATGGTCCATGGAAACTCATGATGGGTGCTTATCACTCAGCTCATATCTGAGGGGTGATAACTCAGTCCCTTAGCCATACCTAACTGCAAGGAGGCTGAATGTGTACTGAGAAAGGAAAGTAACCCTTTGCCCTAGTCACAGAGCAGATCTAGACACAGGGGTGGAGCCACGCTGCCTCTTATCCTGAGGATGATGTTAGCTGCATGGCATTATCAGCTATCAGGTCATCTGAATTTCCCCTGAAAGTGTTTCCTGCTGCAATCATCTATAGTTGAATCTCTGCTACCATAATGGTACCTACACTGCCTTTGTGAAACTTACCCCAGATCTTGCCTCAAGCCTCCATCCCTCAGATCTCTCAGTGACACTGGATTCCTTTGGTTCCCTGTTGCAGAAATGCCATCTACCCTCTATTCTCAGATACATTCCTTTCCTTTGTTCTCATTCATCGTTCTCTCCCCACTGGCCCCCTTTTTCTCTTCCTCCCAAGTCTCTGTCCACATGCCTATGCTTCTCTTGTAGAAAAGACTATTTACAACAATGACTCCGATTCCAAACTCCGTGTCGTCTTCCACAAAATTCACGTAGTTCCTCTGAATGGAGGAGATGGGATGGTAACCTAGAATTCTAACTCTACCATCGACACTCATCCATTAAGTTGTGCTGCCTGTGGCAATGTCACTAAGTTTAGTACATTTCTTCCTTAGGCTCTTTTAAAAAATTATTTAATTGAAGTATTGTTGCTTTACAATGTCGTGTTACTTTCTACTGCACAGCAACATGAATTAGCCATACGTATACATATTTTATCTCCTCCCTTATGGGCTTCTTTCCCATTTAGGCACTGCAGAGCATTAAGTAGAATTCCCTGTGCTATACATATACAGTATATTCCCTTCCATTGTCTGGTTTATATGTGTCTGTTAGCTGCTCAATCATGGTGACTATATGGCCCATGGACTATAGCCTGCCAGGCTCCTCTGTTATGGAATTCTCCAGGAAAAGAATATTGGAATGGGGAGCCATTCCCTTCTCCAGGGGATCTTCCCAACCCAGGAATCAAATCCAGCTCTCCTGCATTGCAGGCAGATTCTTTACACTTTGAGTCACCAGGGAAGCCCAGAAGAATGCTGAAGTGGGTTGCCATTGCCTATGCTGATCCTCCCCACCCAGGGATCAAGCCCAAATCTCCTGTATTGGCAGGTGGACTCTACCACTGTGCCGCCAAGAAAGCCTCAGGAAGCCCTATCTGTTTTATACATAGTATCAGTAGTGTATCTGTGTCAACCCCAGTCTCCCAATTCCTCCCATCCCACTTGTTCCCCGCTTGGTATCCATACGTTTGTTCTCTATATTTGTGTCTCTGTTTCTGCTTTGGAAATAACATCATCTATATCATTTCCCTAGATTCCACATATATGCATTAATATCTGATATTTGCTTTTCTCTTTCTGACTTACTTCATTCTGTAAGATACTCTTAAAGCTATATTTGTTCCTTGCTCATTCATGCCACAGAAGAGATTCTCAAGCATTTGATAAGGAAAACAGCCTCCTTCCTTAGCTATAAGGAAAAGGGTGTGGCAGAGGATAAGATGGTTAGATAGCATCACTGACTCAATGGACATGAATTTGAGCAAGCTCCGGGAGACAGTGAAGGGCAGAAGAGCCTGGCGTGATGCAGTTGATGGGGTCGCAAAGAGTTGGACATGACTTAGTGACTGAACAAATAAATAAATAGTCCGTATTCTAATTGAGTCCATTATCTGTCTTCACCTTGTCTGCTATTATCATCTTGCAAAAACTTTACTTTCGTACTAACCAAGACAGAAGTCTCTTTGTGTCCATATAGATTGGATTATCATTCTTTCCATGATTTAAACTTTATTAGGAGTAAACTTTGTTTGGTGGGGCTTTTAAAAGGTCCTGTACATCAAGGTTTGAAAAAAGGCGTTCCAGATCAATGAAGCACCACCTACCAGGATTATTCTCATTGCTCCAGCAGTTGCTTTTGGCTTTGCTGTCTCATGAGTGGCATCCAATCACTCTTCATGGAAAGTAACATGATAGAAGAGATGAACACAGGGATTGGGTATATTCCTTTATCCAACAAGTATTGCTCAATAAGTTAAGTTAGTCATTTCCATTAATTGCCTATGTGGAGGGATGTCATGAGGATGAAATAAAATAAAAGTTAAGTCTTTAGGATAATTTCTGGCCTTCAGTAAGTGAGCCATCTTATTTGTGTCCTGAATCCCATTTCTTATTAATAAATGAATGCATGAGTGAATTTGCAAATTCGTTTCTCCTATGATGTTCTTCTGTTGTATCTCTCCTCTAAGTACTTTACACTCTGGCCATTCCTCACAATCTGCCTGTTGGTTCAAGGGCTGAATAAGATGCCCAGTAAAGTCTGCTCTAAGTGGATTGTGTGAACTATTGAGTTTTTTTTTAATTTATTTAGTCTAATTGGAGGCTAATTACAATATTGTAGTGGTTTTTGCCATACATTGACATGAATCAGCCACCGGTGTACATGTGTCCCCCATCCTGAGCCCTCCTCCCACCTCTCTCCCCATCCCATCCCTCAAGGTCATCCTAGGGCACCAGCCCTGAGCACCCTGCCTCATGCATCGAACCTAGACTGGTGATCCATTTCACGTATGATAATATACATGTTTCAATGCTATTCTCTCAAATCATCCCACCCTCACCTTTGATCCTACCTACCAGCTCTGCTTTATGCTTTTCATTCAGAATTGATTAGGCAAATTTTTATGAAGTACCTGCTATAGGCTTGGCACTGAACTGGCGTCTGTGTATACAATGGTGGCCATGATAGATATGACATCTCTGCTTTAAGTAAGAAAGAAGCAGTTACAATTAACTGTGAAAATGGATAAGCTTGGAACAGGGTGGTATAGGAGAACATATTCAAAGAAGAGAAAATAAACACAGTAACACAATATTCTTCTTATCCCACAGCTCTGGGTAAATGACCTCTTTTCTTTGTGTCTAGTTAAATCCTACTCATTTTAGGGTTGTGTTGGTTGTGGTTACAAGGATAAATAAAAACTCAAAATGACAATTAGCAAAGAATAGTTTTTTTGGTCCATAAGACTGAAAGGTCCAAAACAAATATTAATAATTTTAGGGGGAGCTCCTGGAGGAGAAAATGGAAACTCACCCCAGTGTTCTTGCTTGGTGGAGAAGGCAATGGCACCCCACTCCAGGACTCTTGCCTGGAAAATCCCATGGACAGAGGAGCCTGGTGGGCTGCAGTCTGTGGGGTCGCTAAGAGTCAGACACGACTGAGCAACTTCACTTTCACACATTGGAGAAGGAAATGGCAACCCACTCCAGTGTTCTTTCCTGGAGAATCCCAGGGACGGGGGAGCCTGGTGGGCTGCCGTCTGTGGGGTCACACAGAGTTGGACACGACTGAGGCGACATAGCAGCAGCAGCAGCATTTTTGCTTGGAAAGTTCCACGGATAGAGGTGCCTCATGGGCTTCAGTCTATGGGGTCATGAAGAGTTGGAAACAACTGAGCAACTGAGCGAGCACATGCACACACACACACACACACACACACACACACACACACACGTATAGTGAGAAGACCAAGAAGTCCTTTTTCTCCATTTCTCTGCTCCAGTCACTCAGCACTGACACCCTTATTGCAAGCTCCTTCTCTCATGGCTCCAAAATGATTGCCAATGGGATTCACACTAACTAGTCCACAAAAAACAAAGAGATGTGCATTGAATATAAGTCATGACTTTGGTCGAATGGGATCTCCTTAACTTTTTTAACTGCTCCATGGCCAGGTAGACTTTCTACCTATGTATTTCTGTACACAACAACATTTCTGTACATGAACTGTGAACTTCCAGATGTTCAAGTTGGATTTAGAAAAGGCAGATGAACTGTTGGGCCATTGAAAAAGCAAGAGAGTTTCAGGAAAATTTCTACTTTTGCTTTATTGGCTACACCAAAGCCTTTGACTGTGTGGATCACAATAAACTGTGGAAAATTCTTAGAGATGGGAATACCAAACCACCTGATCTATCTCTTGATAGATCAAGAAGTAACAGTTAGAACTGGACATGGAACAATAAGCTGGTTTCAAATTGGGAAAGGAGTACATCAAAACTGTATATTGTCACCCTGCTTATTTAACTTATATACAGAGTACCTTATGCGAAGTGCCCCTTGATAAAGCACAAGCTGGAATCAAGATTGCCAGAAGAAATGTCAATAACCTCAGATATGCAGATGACACGACCCTTATGGCAGAAAGCAAGGAAGAATTAAAGAGACTATTGATGAAAGTGAAAGAGGAGAGGGAAGAAGTTGGCGTAAAGCTCCACATTCAGAAAATTAAGATCATAGCATCTGGTCCCATCACTTTCTAGCAAATAGATAGGGAAACAATAGAAACAGTGAGAGACTTTATTTTTCTGGGCTCCAAAATCACAGCAGATGGTGACTGCAGCCATGAAATTAAAAGATGCTTGTTCCTTGGAAAAAAAGCTATGACCAACCTAGAATGCATATTAAAAAGCAGAGACATTACTTTACCAACAAAGTTCTGTCTAGTCAAAGATATGGTTTTTCCAGTAGTCATGTATGGATG
The DNA here is from genome assembly GCA_006410875.1 of Neotragus pygmaeus. Taxonomy (NCBI): domain Eukaryota; kingdom Metazoa; phylum Chordata; class Mammalia; order Artiodactyla; family Bovidae; genus Neotragus; species Neotragus pygmaeus. The sequence goes on along the minus strand of SJYV01049721.1, from coordinate 508,930 downwards.
TGAGAGTTGGACTGAATGGATATAACTCAGCAATTCACTGCCAAAGAATTGATACTTTTAAACTATAGTGTTGGAGAAGGCTCTTAAGAGTTCTTTGGACTGCAAGGAGATCCATCCAGTCCATCCTAAAGGAAATCAGTCCTGAATATTCATTGGAAAGACTGATGCTGAAGCTGAAANTTCACTGCCAAAGAATTGATACTTTTAAACTATAGTGTTGGAGAAGGCTCTTAAGAGTTCTTTGGACTGCAAGGAGATCCATCCAGTCCATCCTAAAGGAAATCAGTCCTGAATATTCATTGGAAAGACTGATGCTGAAGCTGAAACTCCAATATTTTGGTCACCTGATGCGAAGAACTGACTCATTGGAAAAGATGCTGATGCTCGGAAAAATTGAAGGCAGGAAGAGAAGGGGATGACAGAAGATGAGATGGTTGGATGGAATCACCGATGCGATGGACATGAGTTTGAGCAAGCTCTGGGAGTTGGTACAGTCCATGTGGTCTCAAAGAGTAGGACACAACTGAGCAACTGAACTGAACTGAACTGATTCCTGTATATTGAACTTAATATTGAGCCTCATAGATCCAGAAGCAAGGTCAATTCTCCTAATATATATGATCTGCCTGAGGGAGGAGAGACATGATAGGCATTGTGTGCCCTCTACAGATTTATGGTTATTGCCAAATTGCTGAACAAATTGGATTCTAATCTAACTCCAGCCAGCAGAAAACAAAGTTGCCATTTCTGTATATCCTCACCAACACTTGGTATTTTCTTAAACTTATTTATTAATGCTAAAATAATGTAAAATGGAATATTATTGTTGATTGGCCATTCTTGCCTCCTTTTTCATAAGATGCCAGTTTATTTATTTTTTTAATGTCTGTTCTATGACTGGATTTCCTCTCTGATTTATTTTTTATACCAACTTTTTGTCAATAACATGTTTTGCTAATAATTTTTACTAGTCTGTGTCATTCCACTTGGCTGTTGGTCCATTTGTTGTGTAGATGATTTGAATTTCAAGGTATTCAAAGTTAATGAATCCTTTCCTTTTTGGTTTGGTCTTTTTGTGGCTTACTAAAAAAAAAAAAATCCTTTTCTACCCAGTACAGTAAAGACAAAAGTCTTTTTTATTTTCTTTGACAAGTTTTAAAGTTTTGTTTTTCACTGTTAGGCCCTTAACTCACCTGGCATTTGTTTTTGTGGATGGTGTCAGATAAGGACTTTATTTATGTACTTATTTATTGTAATTTGTATGATCAATTTTTTTAGTACTTACTATTGACTGGTCCTTTCACTGATAATTTTTCAGGGGCTAGTCTCCATTTATGAATGAGACTATTCCTGGACTCAGCTGGACTCACACAGGTGCAAGTCATGGATGCTTTATACATCTTTCAGAATGACATCCAGTTTGTGGACCTAAAATTAATTTTTATGTCAGTAACTCTAGGAAGCCTATGCCAGAGAGGACCTGTAAGCTCAGATCCCATAGCCTCAAGTTCAGTTCAGTTCAGTTCAGTCACTTAGTCATGTCCAACTCTTTGAGACCCCATGAACCGCAGCACACCAGGCCTCCCTGTCCATCACCAACCCCTGGAGTCCACCCAAACCCATGTCCATTGAGTCAGTGATGCCTTCCAACCATCTCATCCTCTGTTGTCCCCTTCTCCTCCTGCCCTCAATCTTTCCCAGCATCAGAGCCTTTTCCAATGAGTCAGCTCTCCACATCAGGTGGCCAAAGGTAGAGGCTTAAGTTTTGATTGCTCATGAGAGACATTTCTTATCCACTCAGGATTCCATTAATATAAGTGGAAACCCTTACAGGATCCTGTATTTGCAAGGCATACGTTTCATCTCCACACTGTACTCAGGCTCAAGCTTTGATCTTCCTAATCACATAGGGAGCAATCAGACCTTGACCATCAACCGTAAAAGTCTATTCCGCATCCATTATCCAGACACGAGTTGCCATAATGTTACTCAGATATTTCCCACTGTGACATATTTGAGTTTCTTCTTAACTTACAGTGTCTAAAGATTTATCTTTCTTTTGAGCTTTTGTCTATGCACGTTTAAAAAAGCTTACTTATATATACTTTATTGCTTTATTTTGATTTTCATGTTATTAAAAGTTAAATCTCAAAGTACATCTCTTATTTTAATCTAGCTATCTAGATCTAGTTAACTAACTATGTCACCTAGGAGACATAGGGTGAATTCCTTATGGGCTTGGATTTTTAGCTCTTTTCTTAATTTGGTAATAAACACGAATATTGGTAAGTTCCAATAACCCCACAATTAACAGTACCAGAAAGTAATAAATATTCTGAGCTCCAATTTCCTCACCTAAAAATGGTGATACCAATCTCATCTCTCAGAAATATCATGCCGATGAAATAAAACAACTCATTAAAAAATCAGTACAATGTCTGATGTACAACAAACAACAAACAAAAGCAGAAGGAACATATCTTCAATAAATGCCAATTAGTATCATCAAGAAATGTGTGAGATGAGTATATGAGTAAATGAAAATACCTTAGCAATTTACACATTAAGGGTTGTGTATCCCCAATTCCAGAAAGCAGAGTTATCTCAATATGGAAACAATGGATTATATTCTGTAACCAAAGGCATGTGGGCCTCCTCTGATATCCAGGCCCTATAGCAGCAGTCCCTAGCATTTTTGGCACCAAGGACCAGTTTCACGGAAGACAATATTTCTACAAAGCAGGGATATATGGACAATGCGGAATAGCTGTAAATACAGCTGAAGCTTTGCTCACTTGCCCGCCACTTGTCTCTTGTGGTGTGGCCTGGTTCCCAACAGGCCATGGACTGGTATTGATCCATGGCCTGAAGGTTGGGGACCACTGCCCCAGAGAATATCCGGGTCAGGCTGCCTGTCCTTGGGAATCAGGTAGCACTTCCCAGCTTCCCTCCACACCGATGTAGAGTGATAGCTCTCTGCCCTCTTTTCACTTGTCGGGTGAACTAAAACTGCAGGGATAAAAGCTCCACATCTCCTTTAGAAATTTTTTTGCCAGCATATAATGTGCCACTTGCACATTATCACAATGTCATATTTTCTAATATTAGAAGGGAAAGAGCAATTGGGGTTAACAGGTAGAGAGCTAAAGTTGAAGAATAAAAGCAGGTTAATACCATATTAAGAACAAAGATTTGAGTGAGGCAGCTCTTCTGGGGAGATCTAAAAAACCACTTCCCATTGCAAATGCATGGTGCTCGGGCTCCAATCTAAGTGTTACAAGCTCATCAAATATTTCCACCCAGTGGGCCTCACTCAGGCTACATTCCTCAACCAGGCTTTAAAGCTTTCTCTTCTTGAGAGTGGAGGGGAAAATCAGAGTAGTGTCTCATAAAAGTGTGTCTTGTTTGGGAAACGGAAACGAGGCTGGGTGACCAGGGGGTGGGGGGAGTCAAGCCTGTGACTTTCTCCTTTGGGTTTTTCCCACAGAGACCCTGGCAGTCTTTCCATGGACCTCTGTCCAAAAGCATGAGAAATGGCCGGAAGGATGGTGAGGGTGTGGGCAAAAGGTAGCCTTGGTAAGAAACTGGGTAAAAGATGTGATAAATGCCCTCTGCTATCTGTATGGTGCTTGAGTAGAGGTAGACTTTACCCATAATGCTCCCAAAACTCAAAGTGTGTGCCATCAATTATTGAGCCATCACTTATCAAACACCTGCTCTGTACCAGGGTCTGTGCTGGCAATGGAAATACCAGTGGAAATTTAGCACAAGTGAGTGCTATACCATATGCCAGTATGCAAGGTGCTTTATTTTTATTATCTCACCTAATTTTTGCCATGCTACAAGTGATTTTTGCAGTATTATCTCATGTCCTTAAAATTTGTTTCCAAGTCACTAGAAAGCAGAATTTCATTCAACATAGACTGCACAGTGATTTAATTGAAATAAACAGATTTTGTAGCTATATCAGCCTAGGTTTAATTCCCAACTCTGCCATTTATTAGCTCTTGTACCATAGTCAATTGAATTCAAATTCTCCTAGACTCAATCTGCTCACACATAAAATGGGCTAATACTAACTACTTCATAGGATGCTCACAGGATTAAAATGAGATGTATTTACATAAAGCATATTATAAGTTAACTTTTATTGAAGACTTTTCTTATTCCAAGCATGTGCTAAATAATTTACAAACATCTTATTCAATCCTCACATCATGCCCTCTAGAATGCAAAGAATTTCAGTTTCTTTTAAAGAAACTGACGCTCATAAAGATTATTTCTTTTGCCCAAAGCTATACAACTACTAAGTACCATGGTTGACTCCCCAAGCCCATCTTACTTTACCCGTGTTCTTAACTGCTGTCCTTCTAAACATTAACTTAATTTCCCCCATATTCTGTTTGCCTTCTTCTCTGCCCCACACAGATGCACAAACACACACATATATACCTACTGTTACTGAAATTAATCCATCTACAAATTCATGTGGATAAGTCAACCTCAGGTCTTAAAAATGTGACTATTTCATAGAGGATTAAACTGTGCACCAGTTTTTTTTTTTTTTTTTTTTTTAATTAGATGGATTTTCTCATTAGAGCACAGCCTTTTGAGCCTGCCTGACTTTGGCTGGAAATGGCTCTCTTTTTCACTCACTGCATGAGCCTGAGTGACATATCTAATGTCTTTGGGACTCATTTTCTTCTTTTAAAGAGAGAGGACAAGGTCTTCCTCAGAGGGCTGTCAAAAGGATTGAATAAGTTTCGGTAGTTTACAAACACAAGTCTCTTTCCCTGAAGAAAGTGAGGTTCAGGAACTGAAGCAAAGAGGGTTTGGTAAGTGCTGTGGTGAAGTGAAGTGAAGTGAGCATCCAAGAGACCAACAAACCCTCAACAACAGACCCATATTTGGGCTAACCACACCCAGATTCACAGCAGCATACAAGTGGAACACACAAAAAGAACAAAAACATAAGCTGGCCTCAGGTGATGGAGATATTTCTAGAAATCTAAAGTAGCAGGCTGTCCAGGTTCCTCAACACAGGGAGGCCCCCCTCAGGGGGCACTGGACACACAGGCCCAGGCCCCTTTCAGCTCCTGGGGACAAGGACACTCAGGGGCTGTCCCTTAGGCTTGAGGAGAAGCAGGAAGGCCACCGGCTCTTGTGGAGCCTGGGAACCCTAGTCACTCCCCCAGGGAGATCACTGGCAGCCTTAGCCAGAGTGATCTGAGACTGGATGAGCCATGATACTGAGTTCCAGTAAAACCCACAGAATGTTCTGAACTTGTGACTAAGCCTGCGCTAAATAAACAACCCCCCCAGCACCCACCTCAAGGAGGATGGCTCTGTGTGGTATGGCCTAGTAATCTCTTGACTCAAAAAATCAAAGAGCCAAGGGGCTAAACTTTGCAGTTTTCAACACCGTTTTAACAACTGCATGTTCAGCCCATGATTCACATCGGTCATTTTGTTAGGAGCTCTGTCNGGCTCTGTGTGGTATGGCCTAGTAATCTCTTGACTCAAAAAATCAAAGAGCCAAGGGGCTAAACTTTGCAGTTTTCAACACCGTTTTAACAACTGCATGTTCAGCCCATGATTCACATCGGTCATTTTGTTAGGAGCTCTGTCAGATGGGAATGTGATTAAGTGCTTTCTCTGAAGCCTAGGGCCTCCTCGGGACCGCATGGGGTGGGTTACGTAAAGGTGGAGCTGAGCAGACAATGCCTGCCTGCTGCTCCCCTGGGTCAACCAGAACAGCTTCCCTTTTATCTGTTTTATTGTATTGGCCTTCTCCATAATATTTTGTTGAAGTGATAAAAATGTAAAAATAAAGTGTCTTTGCTTTTTTGTTTGAAAAGTGGAAACAGCATCTAGGGCAATGATTTGAAGTTAAAGGATGATGACCATATCATTTAGAGAGAGGGAGAAAGAAATGATTTTTGTGTGTGTGTGTTAGATATTAAATTATTTTCATATGACCCTAGAAGTGAGTAGTAGTATTAGTCTCATTTTAGAGAGGAGGTTCAGAGAATCTGAGTGAACCTACTCAAGCTGTGTAGTCCAGTAGATATTTAATCCCAGGAATGGTGACATAATAGTGAATGCCCTTAACTGCCACGCTCTGCTGACCCCTCCCCCAAATCTCCCTTTGTGGCCATGTCTCTCCTTGCTCTTTGTCATTTTCACCCTCTGTTCAGATATTCCCTCCTCAGAGGGACCTTCCCTGACTACCCCATCTAAAAGAGCACCCTCTCTGGCCAGATTCTTCTTTCCACTGCTTCATCTTCTTTCTTAGCCCTTATCCCAGCAGAGCATATGCTGTAGCATCTATTTATGATCTTTGATCTATGACCCCTAGAATGTCAGCTCCTTGAGGTCAGGGGCTTTGTATGTTCCCAGATCATGGCTCATCCCCGACAACTAGATTAGAAAAAGGCCCTGTGGATATGTCAGGGGTTATACAAGTTGAAGAGGAAAACATCTGGATCGTGAAAGGCAGAATGATAGGGTCATAAGCCTAGAACACTGAGCCAAAGAGCTTCAGTTTGAATCACAGCTTCGCTATCAATTAGCTGTGTAGTCATAAGCAAGCTTTGGTTTCCTCACTGGTAAAAGGGACTCAGTGCCACTGTGAGAATTAAAGAGGCAATATACATTAATAAGTGGCTCTTTTATCATTTACTTCACTCATTTTAATTTCCTAGAGTTGGTCCTGGAGACATAGTTAAGAACATAGTAAGTGCTCATTATACACATGGCAGAGGATGGAATGCCAGACCCCCAGCTCATAATTAGAAAGACCATACTATACTATAGGAAAAGCAGTGTCAGAGAACCAGGAGGCTAGCAACTAGATGCACTCTACCATATTACTACCAGTGTGCCCTGGTAATTGCCTTGCCTCTTGGGTGCATGTTTTCTCCTGGGTAAATCAAGGAGTTTGGACAGGATGTTCTATAAATTGCCTTTCATCTCTCAAGATCTATGGAATTGAAAATATCCCACCATTGATCTGGTTCCCTTTCAATTTCTGGTGACAAATCATCCTACCTCAATTGTTGTCAGGAAGCTAAAATGAGCTATTGTGTTTTCACTTGCTTCCTAGGTTCCAGTCCAAGTGAAAATGCTTCATGTTACTCACATCAGAGAATAACTAACGGTTGGTGGCTTGGCCAAAGGAAACTGCTGTTTACAATGGGCAATTAATTCACTCTCTTATCTGAGTCCCCTAGGGTCGTTCTGGATTGGTGAACCTCTTGATTAGGTTGAGGGAATTCCATCACCCTGTGTACTTGCCCTCAATGAGTGGGAAAGGAAGGAGATGTATCGAGGTTGTCTTGGAGACTTCTGTTTCAAGTCCACTTGGAGAGTTCAGTGGTTTTATTCCTGTTTCATGGGAAGGGTCATTGTTTCTTTTGACATGCTAATTTATTACAATAAGTTGCTGCCAAGGATCTTGCAGGCTCAGAAAGTCATATTGGTGGCCTAATGTGAAAGTTCTAAGTTCTTAACCATCACTTCCTTAGCCATCATTTCAAAGTAACTGATATTTGAAAAACTAGGATTTACTGTATAGCACAGGGAACTATATTCAATATCTTGCAATAACCTAGAGTGGGAAAAAAAGATTATATAGGTATATACACATATATTAGGTTGTCCTAAAACCTTGTTCAGGTTTATTCGTAAAATGTTATGAAAAAACGTGAACAAACATTTTGGCCGACCCAGTGTATATGTATAGCCAAATCACTTTGTATCAATGTTATACCTGAAATTAATACAATATTATAAATCAACTATATTTCAAAAAATAAAAACAAAGTAGCTGATATTTTACTTTTGTTCTAAATTTAAAACTGCTTAGCAAAAAAAAAAAAACAAAACCCTTTATAGCCATAATGACATAAAAAGTCAACAGAGTAATCATTTTTTGTGAATCTCTGTCCTGTGGCTAGTGGGCCAGCAAACACTTCTTTGTCAAAAATATGGATTACTTGAAAACTCATTTTAAGTCTTACCTCTTGTTTGATGTTTAAAACATAAACAATATGTGGTATTTTTTGGTTTTTCCCATTGGGACACAGAAGATCTCTAGGGAAGGAGAAATGACGGCAGTTACCTGCAACCTGCTCACATAGCTATTAACACCAACAAAGTAAGACCCACGCTGCTTCCTGGCCCTATGGAGATTCAGTAGCAACATGGAGGTGGGAAGATGGGATGGAAGGTAGAGACTCTGAAGACATCTGCTAAACCATCAGTTGACTGAAAACCCAGACGTCAGCTGACTGTGCCACCAGACAGCTCTGTAATTTTAGGCAAAGGGTTTCCTCTTTCTGTGCCTCACTTTCTCTGGGATAACTAAGAATATCTCCTTCATAAACGTCTCATAAGAATCCAATATAATAATGCACCTAAAGTGTGGACCGAGTTCATGGAACAAAATAGTAGCTACAATTGACTATGATTAGGAGCAGATCATTTCACCTCATTGAGCCTCAATTTCTTTATGTATTAAGTAAGGTGGTTGAAATAGATGAATTCCAAATTTTTTCTTTGAGTGCTGTACATGATTTATGGCTGTATTCCATGGAATAGAGAGCGATGGGATTGTTAAGGATTTATAGCCTGACATGTCACTGATATATGTTGAAGTGTGTAGTAGGACCTTATGAGGTACTAGAAGGTGGCTGTAGTTATTATATCTTATTGAAAATAAGGGTAATATTTTAAAATGCTATCTTTTATTGAACACCTGCTAAAATATGTATTATCTCATTAATTCTCCATAAAACCCTATAAAGCAGGTAACATTAGCTCATTTTACATATGCAGAGAGATTAAAGCCCAAATAGGTTAATTGATTTGTTTAAAGCCACCCAGCTCAACCATGTTGGATCCAATTATCTTCCATCTGTGTCTGGCTCTCGTGCTGTATCTGGTGCTGGTTCTATTCATTAAAATAGCTGTTTAATCTTTCTATGACCTTTGTTTTCTTTATTCCATATGGACCTCTCTATGTTCATACTTCTACCTAATAACAATATAATGCATATTGAAATAAATGTTCGCTCTGCTACATTGTGTGATTTTGTAACTGTGATTTATTATTATCTACTTAAATCTATGTCTTTATTGCATAATTCAGCATTTTAATATTCTCTGTGAAAAGTGTTTTGAGTTCCTTTCCTACAAAGGTGCTGTATTAAATTACACTCATTATTCTTGTTAAACACAGAGAAGTCATGGTTCAGGTGAACGAGAAAGTCACTCCCATTATCCTCAGCATATTCCATCACATTTGTTATTGTCTATGACATTTATCAACACAGCACTCAGACATTTTAGAGAAAGAGAAAAACATCACCTTAAATTCCAAAGCATTTAAGTAACACAGAGCCAAATTCTGCAGGTGAAAAAGTCACTTCTTTGCTATAAGCTACACAGATTGCCTTAACTCTTGGAGTACAGTGAGATGTAAAACAATATTCTAAGAATCAAGGTGTGTGAACTATTAATCTATCTACAGTGATTACAAGTGTGCTTATGTTATTCTTTTTTTTTTTTTGGCCCACTGAGTGGGATGTGGTACCTTTGTTCCTCAACCAAGGATCAAACCAGCCCCAAGCCGTGGAATCGTGCAGTCTTACTCACTGGGCCACCAGGGAAAGGGAAGTCCCACTCATGTTATTCCTACTAACATGACTTCCTCTGTGCTAAAGATATATCGGTTGTGTTGACATTCTCCTAGGTTCCTTTTGTCACCTCCACGTGTTATTTTTTTTCATCCTCATGCAAACCCTGTCTTCTAAGGAACATGTTATCTTTCCATTCTGCCTTTCAGCTATCACCTTGGCTGACATTTACCAACCTCACTTCCTTTGAAAGTGAAATCAAAGTCTCTCAGTGGTATCTGACTCTTTGTGACCCCATGGACTGTAGCCTGCCAGGCTCCTCCGTCCATGGAATTCTCCAGGCAAGAATACTGGAGTGGGTTGTCATTCTCTTCTCCAGGGGATCTGCCCAACACAGGGATAGAACCCAGGTCTCCTGCATTGCAGGGGGATTCTTTACCACTGAGTCACCAGGGAAGAGTCACTTCGTTTGCTCATATGGAAATCATACTCTTACTACCTACACTCTAACTTTAGTCTTTTGGGTTCTGGGTGAAGAGTCAACATTATCCTAGGTTGGGGCCCTCAGAAGCAGATTCTGAGATGAGGATTCAGATGCAATGATTTAGGAAAGCAGTATTTCCAGGAGAATCTGGTTTTAAAAAATGGAAGTAGCAGGCCAAGAGGATGATCTCAGATGAAGCTCTGTGAAAGGGAGCTTCATCCTCATCCTGCCAGGGACCTCTGGAGTGGAGATTCCACCTCAGAGTCCAGAAAGCTGGGTGTTTCTACACCCTCACCCTTCAATTATTGGTCTAGAGCCACTGGGTATAGGGAGGGTGGTTCTAAACTCCCACAGTCTGCAGGTGAGGGCAAACCTGCTCCTATAAGCTAAGGGGTTATCTTCCAGAAAGTAGATAAGGCCCAATGAAGTGGGGAGGGAGTGGGGCAGAGCTTAAGGAAATGATAAAAGGCTTCTAAAGAAATAGGGCTTCTCAGGTGGCTCAGATGGTAAAGAATCTGCCTGAAATGCAGGAGACCTGGGTTTGATTCCTGGGTCAGGAAGATCCCCTGGAGAAGGGAATGGCTACTCACACCAGTATCCTTACCAGGAGAATTCTATGGACAAAAGAGCCTGGCAGGCTACAGTCCAGGGGGTTGCAAAGAATCGGACATGGCTGAGCCACTTTCACCCCCTCAAGGGACTAAAGATGAAATGCCGATAATATCCACTAGAGGCAGTCACATAGATCAGTCATCCAAAGCCCAATGTCATAACTCCTTGACATTCATATTGGTCTTCTAGGGCTACCATAACAAAGTATCAGAAACTTAGTGACTTAAACAACAGGAAATGCATTGTCTTACAATTTTGTAGGCAGGAAGTTCAAAATACAAGAGTTGGCAAGATTGACTCGTTCTGAGGGCTAAGAGTGCAGGGTCTGCTCCACGGTTCATTCCTTGGCTTATAGACATCTGTCTTTGTTGCAGGGAAGAACCAGCTCTGACTCCTTTGCTCCCAAGTGCTATAAGAAGATGCTGCTTTATACATAATGGACTGCCTTGGGAAATGCGGAAACCTCTGCCTGAATATTAAACCAAAGTGCCTTCATTCAGGACTGTATCTACCTGTGAGTGGCCACAGGAAGGAGGAAATTAATACATCCCATCCATGAAGCTTGCCATTTTAGGAAATATTTACAATATTAATAGTCTTTTTACTTTATTTTCTCACTCCCCCCATCTCTGTTCCTAAAAAAAACCCTAGCATCCAGACACAAATAAGATGGTTATTTTGAGAACTTAATCTGCCATCTTCTTGGCCAGCCAAATTTCTGATTTATTGGCATGATGTGAGGTGATCAGAGAGAACTTGGACTCAGTAACATCTTCTCCCTGAATCTCCTCTCACAGTTTTTTCTCTATGCATGTCTTTTCCCAAATTTCCCCTTTATAAAGACACAAGTCATTAAAGGCCCATCTTATTCCAACATGACCTTATCTTAACTAATTTTACTTAATATCTACAATGACCCTATTTCCAAACAAGATGACATTCTGAGGTACTAGGGGTTAGGACTTTAATGTATGAATTTTAATAAGACACCATTTAATCTATAACAATATTCTTCCATTTAACAAACTTTATTAAACCCCAAAACAGTAACCCACTTCCATACCCACATTCACCTTCTCACCTCCTGGTGCTGCTGTCTGGGATTTTAACTCTTGACGTTGTACCCTCACCATACCTGCTTGTTGTCTTTATCACAATCTTCAGTCCTTTATGAACACAACATAAGATAGCTATAACATGTAAAGGGTATGAAAAAATACTATGTAAGTAATAAAATCCTATGTGACTTTTAATTAACATTTATTAGCAGTCTCTCCGGAGAAGGCAATGGCACCCCACTCCAGTACTCTTGCCTGGAAAATCCCATGCACGGAGGAGCCTGGTAGGCGGCAGTCCGTGGGGTCGCTAAGAATTGGACACAACTGAGCGTCTTCACTTTCACTTTTCACTTTCATGCATTGGGGAAGGAAATGGCAACCCACTCCAGTGTTCTTGCCTGGAGAATCCCAGGGATGGGGGAACCTCGTGGGCTTCCGTCTATGGGGTTGCAGAGTCAGACACAACTGAAGCGACTTAGCAGCAGCAGCAGTCTCTCAGGCTTCTCAGGCGGCTCAGTGATCAAGAATTCATTTGCTATTTTCTCCCATTCAGAAGGCTGTCTTTTCACCTTACTTATAGTTTCCTTTGTTGTGCAGAAGCTTTTAATTTAACTGGCAAACAACTAATCTCAAAAATATACAAGCAACTTATGCAGCTCAACTCCAGAAAAATAAACGACCCAATCAAAAAATGGGCCAAAGAACTAAATAGGCATCTCTCCAAAGAAGACATACGGATGGCTAACAAACACATGAAAAGATGCTCAACATCACTCATCATCAGAGAAATGCAAATCAAGACCACAATGAGGTACCATTTCACACCAGTCAGAATGGCTGCGATCCAAAAGTCTACAAGCAATAAATGCTGGAGAGGATGTGGAGAAAAGGGAACCCTCTTACACTGTTGGTGGGAATGCAAACTAGTACAGCCACTATGGAAAACAGTGTGGAGATTCCTTAAAAAATTGCAAATAGAACTGCCTTATGACCCAGCAATCCCACTGCTGGGCATACACACCGAGGAAACCAGAATTGAAAGAGACACATGTACCCCAATGTTCATTGCAGCACTGTTTATAATAGCCAGGACATGGAAACAACCTAGATGTCCATCAGCAGATGAATGGATAAGAAAGCTGTGGTACATATACACAATGGAGTATTACTCAGCCATTAAAAAGAATACATTTGAATCAGTTCTAATGAGATGGATGAAACTGGAGCCTATTATACAGAGTGAAGTAAGCCAGAAAGAAAAACACCAATACAGTATACTGACACATATATATGGAATTTAGAAAGATAGTAATGATGACCCTGTATGTGAGACAACAAAAGAGACACAGACATATAGAATGGACTTTTGGCCTCTGAGGGAGAGGGAGAGGGTGGGATGATTTGGGAGAATGGCATTGAAGCATGTATACTATCATGTAAGAAATGAGGCGCAGGTCTATGTTAGATGCAGGATGCAGGATACTTGGGGCTGGTGCACAGAGATGATCCAGAGAGACATTGTGGGGTGGGAGGTGGGAGGGGGATTGATGATTGGGAGCTCGTGTACACCTGTGGTGGATTCATGTCGATGTATGGCAAAACCAATAGAGTATTGTAAAGTAAAATAAAGTAAAAAAAAAAAAAAAAAAGAATTCATTTGCAACACAAGAGATACAGGCAATGCAGGAGATGGGAGTTTAATCCCTGGGTCAAGAAGATTCCCTGCAGAAGGAAATGGCAATGCACTCCAGTATTCTTGCCTATGAAATCCCATGGACAGAGGAGCCTGGTGGGTTACACTCCATGGGCTCACAAAAGAGTTGCAACTGACTTAGCAACTAAACAACAAATCAACAAGACGCAATCTCTCAAGAAGTATGTATTGAGCTTTTATCTTGTATTTTGCACATATTCCCTGATTTTCTGATTTTAAAAAACTCTGTAAGAGCATGATGGCTGAAAGGAAGGAGACAGTAATTGTGAGTAACACCATAGTTGCAAATTAAGTATAATTGGAGTCTGAATTAGGGGACCACAGAATGGATCCTAAGAAAGAAATGTGAGATACAGCCCTAAAGGACAGAGGCATAGACTTGGCGTCTCATTGGATATTAACAGGGACATCATGGGATAAAGGGCAGATGTCAATACCTTCTTTTTCTGTGTCAAATACTAAGAGTGGTCCCCTAATTCAGACTCCCATTATATTTAATATGCAACTATGGTGTTTTTACTCACACCTGGGCTTCTCTGGTGGCTCAGGTGGTAAAGAATCTGCCTACAATGCAGGAGACCAGGGTTCAATCCCTTGGTCAGGAAGATCCCTTGGAGAAGGAAATGGCAAGCCATTTCAGTATTCTTGCCTGGAGAATTCCAAGGACAGAGGAGCCTGGTGGGCTACAGTCCATGGGGTTGCAGAGTCAGACACAACTGAGGAGTTAATACACACGTACTGAGTGGATCCTAAGAAAGAAATGTGAGATACAGCCCTAAAGGACAGAGGCATAGACTTGGTATCTCATTGAATATTAACAGGGACATCATGGGATAAAAGGCAGATCTCAATACCTTTTTTTTTTCCTGTATCAAATACTAAGAGGCATCCACTTTCAGTTTTTATTTTGTTATATCCCTACACTGCTACTGGTTCACTATTCACTGTCAAATAAAAGGCAATTATTTTCAGCAAGCTCCCTTCCTGACCTTGCCCCTGCCTGCTCTCCAGCCTCGTATGTCTCCATTTTCCCCTCCTACCTTTGTTCACACCTCACCAAACTTCTTGGAGCTGAGCTTCTTACTGTGGCACACCTGCTCACCTCTCTTCCTGGAAAGTCCTTTCCTCTTGTACCCTTGATGAATGCCCAAACCAATACTGAAATAAAGGAAGCCTGATTGGATTCTCCAGACGGGCCTTTAGCCTTTCTGCCTTTTGTGCTACCTTTGTACCTTGTAAATCCCTCTAGTATCATTCTTTGTACAAGGGATAGCAATCATTTCTTAACACCCCCCTCATTAAATCATAAACCTAAAGACAATAATACGCTACATTCATCTTAGTATCCACAGTTCTTGGCACAATGGCTTGTCCTTGAATGGAGTCAAGAAACAACTGTTAAGTGAATAAGTGAATATAGGCACAGATGAAATCAGGTGCTGGGTAATAATGCATTGCACCCTGTCCAAGGGATTTTTGTGGACATTGGGAAATAGATGCAGGAAGCCTTTGGAGGCTATGTTGCTGGTGTGTGTTTTTTTTTTTTTTTTTTTTTTTAGTTGAAGAAAAATATATATTTCACAGAGGTGCTTTAATCTAGTGCCCTAAATCGTATCATGTTGATATGTTTGATCCTTCATTTAATTACCAGGTTTCTCCGCACATCAGCTCAAAACACCTACATGGGAAGCTCATGTTTTTGGTGGCCACTATGGATGTCCATGGCATCTCCATGGTGTGATCACACCATCTATGATAGTAGAGAGTCATGATACAGGAGAGACTGGTTATTAGTAACACAAGCTCCCTCCTAGCTAATGAGCAGCTTCTCACATAGCTGAAGTTGCTAAACTTCAACAACCTGTCCTGTAAATTAGCTATTTTTTTCCACCCAACTAGAATATTTCTACTCAAATTATGATAGAAATTTGGACTCACTCCCAATTTTACATTTTTCTAAAGGACTTGAACTCCAATATCTAGATCCCCAAAATTGAGAAAGCAGTGTATTGCAAAAAGTCTATTAATTTTAGAGACACAAATGTGTACATTCAAAAGCAAGCCATGCTAATTAATAGCTTTTTGACCTTGAGTAAGTGATGGAAAATCTTAGGTATCTCATCTGTGAATTAGGGGTAATCATAACTGACCCTATTGTATTTGGTAATGATTAAAACTTATGCAACTCACGTTATAGGTCCTAGCTCTGTGGTTTCCCAACAAAGGTACTATTGACATTGGGGTGGGGAAAACCCTCTTTTGTGTGAGTCTGTTGCATACGTTGTAAAATAGTAAATATCTCTGAAAGCTGAGCTCTGAATATCAGTAATACCCCTGGTCACCCAGGTGACTGAAAATATGCTCTCCTCTCTGCCCCACCCCCACCCCCACACAAACATTGCAAAAAACCCCAACATAATAAGAGATAAAACTTATCAAGTGCTACCACATGCTAGGGTGTGTTCTAAGAACTTTATTTAATTGATCTGGTTTAATGCTCATAAAAACTTTATAATATACTGGAAGATTAAATAAATTGCTAGGTTATATAACTGAAGAGTTGAGGATCTGGGTTTGCAGGTTTGTAGGTTAGAGCCTTCTTGATTGGAGCATGGTGGATACTAAATAAACATTCTCTTCCTTTTTTCCATTTAGGAACTTCCCAGGTGGCTCAGTGGTATAGAATCCTCCTACCAATGCAGGAGATGCAGGCTCCATCCCTTGGTCAAGAAAGATCCCCTGGAGAAGGAAATGACAACCCATTCCAGCATTCTTGACGGGGAAATACCATGGACAGAGAAACCTGGCAGGCTACAGTCCATGGGGTCTCAAAGAGTCAGACATGACTGAGCATGCCTGCAGGAGCAGGAGCTATTGTCTTTGGCTAACTTCTCAATAAGGTACAATTAGATTTTGTCCACGCATCTCTGTCAGGGACACCAGATGCACAGACTTCATTGGCCCAAGCTCAATTTTGATAAGACTGAAGACACCTTTTTTTTTTCTCTTGTGGCAAATATCTCAGGGCCAAGTATGTCTTGCTGTTAACATGGAATAGCCCACGGAGAGTTTTCACTGTGGAGAAATGAATAAAATATTAGCCCATACTTTTTTTCCTCCTAATGAGTCGTCTTTCTTTTCCCTAGGGCCTTCTCATGCTTTGGGTAGCATCTCAATTGATAGGTTTTTATTATTCCTGCATGTGGCTAGGGAGATAAGAGTGCTGCACCTAGTTTCAGTGGGGAAGGGTCACCAAACATCTAAGAAAAACTGAAACATTAAATGGTTGTCTTAGGATTCAACTCAATCCCACCACTGCATTGGGCTGGCCAAAAAGTTGGTTTGGGTTTTGCTATAACATTTTAGGAAAAACCTGAACAAATATTTTGGCCAGCTCAATACTTAGGGATAAGGAATGTAATTTCCACAGGCTAAGCATCTTGACCTCAGGCGTGGGGTAGCTCCGCTCCGCCGCGCCTGCACGCCGCAGACACCGCGTAAGCAATACGTGAATCCTGAACTTCCCGGATGTTCAAGCTGGTTTTAGAAAAGGCATAGGAACCAGAGATCAAATTGCCAACATCCGGTGGATCATCGAAAAAGCAAGAGAGTTCCAGAAAAACATCTATTTCTGCTTTATTGACTGTGCCAAGGCCTTTGACTGTGTGGATCCCAAAAAACTTTGGAAAATTCTTCAAGCGATGGGAATACCAGACAACCTGACCTGCCTGTTGAGAAATCTGTATGCAGGTCAGGAAGCAACAGTTAGAACTGGACATGGAATAACAGACTGGTTCCAAATAGGAAAAGGAGTACGTCAAGGCTGTATATTGTCATCCTCCTTATTTAACTTATATGCAGAGTACATCATGAGAAACACTGGGCTGGAAGAAGCACAAGCTAGAATCAAGATTGCTGGGAGAAATATCAATAACCTCAGATATGCAGATGACACCACCCTTATGGCAGAAAGTGAAGAACTAAAGAGACTCTTGATGAAAGTGAAAGAAGAGAGTGAAAAAGTTGGCTTAAACCTCAACATTCAGAAAACTAAGATCATGGCATCTGGTCCCACCACTTCATGGCAAATAGATGGGAAACAGTGGAAACAGTGGCTGAATTTATTTTTCTGGGCTCCAAAATCACTGCAGATGGTGATTGCAGCCATGAAATTAAAAGATGTTTACTCCTTGGAAGGAAAGTTATGATCAACCTAGACAGCATATTGAAAAGCAGAGACATTACTTTGTCAATAAAGTTTTGTCTAGTCAAGGCTATGGTTTTTATAGTGGTCATGTACAGATGTGAGAGTTGGACTATAAAGAAAGCTGAGTGTAGAAGAATTGATGCTTTTGAACTGTAGTGTTGAAGACTCTTGGAGTCCTTTGGATTGCAAGGAGTTCCAACCAGTCCATCCTAAAGGAGATCAGTCCTGGGTGTTCATTGGAAGGACTGATGCTAAAGCTGAAACTCCAATATTTTGGCCACTTGATGCGAAGAGCTGACTCATTTGAAAAGACCCTGATGCTGGGAAAGATTGAGGGCAGGAAGAGAAGGAGACAACAAAGGATGAGATGGTTGGATGGCATCACCGGCTCACCGGACATGGATTTTGGTGGACTCTGGGAGTTGGTGATGGACAGGGGTCCTGGCGTGCTGCGCTTCATGGGGTTGCAAAGAGTCAGAGACGATTGAGCAAATGAAGCAGCAGCATCTGTAGGTTACCAAGGGGGTATTCCAAAAGTCACCTCATTAACATTAAAAAAACTTGATTGCTCTCATCATTTAGGAAATTCCAAGGAGTCCTGGGTCAGGAAAGAGGTTGAAGACCAAATATTTATTTCTACTGAATTACAGTATCACAGTAGGATTTCAAAATAAAGTCAGTCAAGTGTACTTGTAAACAGTAGTGAGAGTCCCTGGCTTAGCAGCTTACTAGCCTACCTGATGTAAAAAGAAATACCCCCAATCAATTCTAACATTGTAGGACCAAAGTGCTTTTCATCACTTGATGCAATTGTAGGAAAGAGAAGCTGCAGTGGGGTTGGAGGTAGTGGGAGCTAGCATGGGACAGTCTCAATGAGATAAGAAGCTGGAATATGAAGAATCCTGTACTTAACAAAGAACTTCCTCTGCCATCAGTTCACCTCATAAATTCAGGCTCCTTTCTAAAATAAGAAAGCATTAAAATGGATGCTCTTTAGCTGTTTTACTATAAAATTCTGATGAGTTTTAAAAAAATAGGCTTTAAGTAAAGTCTATGGTTTTTCCAGTAGTCATGTATAGATGTGAGAGTTGGACTATAAAGAAAGCTGAGCCCTGAAGGATTGATGCTTTTGAACTGTAGTGTTAGAGAAGACTCTTGAGAGTCCCTTGGACTGCAAGGAGATCCAGCCAGTCCATCCTAAAAGAGATCAGTCCTGGGTGTTCATTGGAAGGTCTGATGTTGAAGCTGAAATTCCAATACTTTGGCCACCTAATGCAAAGAACTGACTCATTTGAAAAGACTCTGATTCTGGAAAAGATTGAAGGCAGGAGGAGAAGGGGACAATAGAGGATGAGATGGTTGGATGGCATCACTGACTCAATGGACACGAGTTTGGTAAGCTCTGGGAGTTGGTGATGGACAGGGAGGCCCGGTATGCTGTGGTCCATGGGGTTGCAAAGAGTCAGACACCACTGAGTGACTGAACTGAACTGAACTGAAAGTCAATAAAAAAATGCTGCAAAGATGAGCAAGAAACAGAGATAGACAAAGTACAGGTAAGCTCAAGTCAAAGATCCATGTGTCCAGTGGGAGCTGGGAATTCAAAGGGGAGAGACATCATCCACCCTAGAGGGGCTCATAGTCAGTTTGTTAGTTATCAGTCTAAATTAATAAGGAGGAAAAATTTATAGATTATTTAATTTTTGTCTAATTTTGTCTAGGTTCAGGGAGGCCTTGGAATTTTTGAGAGGCTGGCATGCGAATCAAAGTGCCTTAGTATTGCCCCCAACATACCTATATATTTCATCATGGCACCATCTCTGAGATGACAGTGTCGTATACCAGTCTTCAGGATCTGGTAATTCCTGTTCTTGGTATTGTGGCCTTGGATTTGCTCTTTCCGAACCTTGCCACCTTCCTCTTTTAACTGATGATATTATTTAACTTCTGTGTGTGTTTGTGTGTGTGCTGTGCTTAGTCACTCAGTCGTGTCTGACCCTTTGTGACCTTGTGGACTATATAGCCTGCCAGACTCTTCTTCTATGGACATATCTCACATTAACACACATCAGTTCAGTTCAGTTCAGTCGCTCAGTCGTGTCCGACTCTTTGCGACTCCATGAACCGCAGCACGCCAGGCCTCCTTGTCCATCACCAACTCCCGGAGTTCACTCAAACTCACGTCCGTCGAGTTGGTGATGCCATCCAACCATCTCATCTTCTGTCATCCCCTTCTCCTCCTGCCCCCAATCCTTCCCAGCATTAGGGTTTTTTCCANAATTCTAACATTGTAGGACCAAAGTGCTTTTCATCACTTGATGCAATTGTAGGAAAGAGAAGCTGCAGTGGGGTTGGAGGTAGTGGGAGCTAGCATGGGACAGTCTCAATGAGATAAGAAGCTGGAATATGAAGAATCCTGTACTTAACAAAGAACTTCCTCTGCCATCAGTTCACCTCATAAATTCAGGCTCCTTTCTAAAATAAGAAAGCATTAAAATGGATGCTCTTTAGCTGTTTTACTATAAAATTCTGATGAGTTTTAAAAAAATAGGCTTTAAGTAAAGTCTATGGTTTTTCCAGTAGTCATGTATAGATGTGAGAGTTGGACTATAAAGAAAGCTGAGCCCTGAAGGATTGATGCTTTTGAACTGTAGTGTTAGAGAAGACTCTTGAGAGTCCCTTGGACTGCAAGGAGATCCAGCCAGTCCATCCTAAAAGAGATCAGTCCTGGGTGTTCATTGGAAGGTCTGATGTTGAAGCTGAAATTCCAATACTTTGGCCACCTAATGCAAAGAACTGACTCATTTGAAAAGACTCTGATTCTGGAAAAGATTGAAGGCAGGAGGAGAAGGGGACAATAGAGGATGAGATGGTTGGATGGCATCACTGACTCAATGGACACGAGTTTGGTAAGCTCTGGGAGTTGGTGATGGACAGGGAGGCCCGGTATGCTGTGGTCCATGGGGTTGCAAAGAGTCAGACACCACTGAGTGACTGAACTGAACTGAACTGAAAGTCAATAAAAAAATGCTGCAAAGATGAGCAAGAAACAGAGATAGACAAAGTACAGGTAAGCTCAAGTCAAAGATCCATGTGTCCAGTGGGAGCTGGGAATTCAAAGGGGAGAGACATCATCCACCCTAGAGGGGCTCATAGTCAGTTTGTTAGTTATCAGTCTAAATTAATAAGGAGGAAAAATTTATAGATTATTTAATTTTTGTCTAATTTTGTCTAGGTTCAGGGAGGCCTTGGAATTTTTGAGAGGCTGGCATGCGAATCAAAGTGCCTTAGTATTGCCCCCAACATACCTATATATTTCATCATGGCACCATCTCTGAGATGACAGTGTCGTATACCAGTCTTCAGGATCTGGTAATTCCTGTTCTTGGTATTGTGGCCTTGGATTTGCTCTTTCCGAACCTTGCCACCTTCCTCTTTTAACTGATGATATTATTTAACTTCTGTGTGTGTTTGTGTGTGTGCTGTGCTTAGTCACTCAGTCGTGTCTGACCCTTTGTGACCTTGTGGACTATATAGCCTGCCAGACTCTTCTTCTATGGACATATCTCACATTAACACACATCAGTTCAGTTCAGTTCAGTCGCTCAGTCGTGTCCGACTCTTTGCGACTCCATGAACCGCAGCACGCCAGGCCTCCTTGTCCATCACCAACTCCCGGAGTTCACTCAAACTCACGTCCGTCGAGTTGGTGATGCCATCCAACCATCTCATCTTCTGTCATCCCCTTCTCCTCCTGCCCCCAATCCTTCCCAGCATTAGGGTTTTTTCCAGTGAGTCAACTCTTCTCATGAGGTGTCCAAAGTATTGAAGTTTCAGCTTCAGTATCAGTCCTTCCAATGAATACCCAGGACTGATCTCCTTTAGGATGGACTGATTGGATCTCCTTGCAATCCAAGGGACTCTCAAGAGTCTTCTCCAACACCACAGTTCAAAAGCATCAATTCTTCAGCGCTCAGCTTTCTTCACAGTCCAACTCTCACATCCGTGCATGACCACAGGAAAAGCCATAGCCTTGACTAGATGGACCTTTGTTGGCAAAACAATATCTCTGCTTTTTACTATGCTATCCAGGCTGGTCATACATACCTATACATATATAAAGTACTTTTTAAGCAATTTGCATATAATTCCTACTATTTGAAAACCGCTCAGAGATCAGCCTAGCTACACTCAGAACACAGTGTGGGAACTGAGGTCCAAAGGAATAGTTACTTGCCCAATGTCATTCTTGTCCGAGGTTCATTCCATTGAAATCTAGTTTCCAAAAGTTCCACACACTGGTTGAAATCCAGCCATGAGCCAACTAGCTGCCTCAGATTGTGTTAATTCTTTTCCCAGGTAACCTCTGAGTACATTCTGAGTCGCTTCAGTCAAGTCTGACCCTTTGCAACCCTATAGACTATCACCCACCAGGCTTCTCTGTCCTTGGGATTCTCCAGGCAAGAATACAGGAGTGGGTTGCAGTGCCCTTCTCCAGGGAATCTTCCTGACCCAGGGATCAACCCCCATCTCTTAACTCTCCTGCATTAGCAAACAGCTTCTTTACCACTAGCGCCATCTGGGAAGCTCTCCATTTTAGAAATAAGAAAACTGAGTGTTGTGGAGACTATAAGCGACCTGCCTTCCCAAAGTCACATAAACAGGAAATGATGGTGATAGAGCAGAACCCAAACTCTGAGCCAATGTTCTTCCTGTTCAGCCACACAATATGGACACAGATCACCTGTTATTTACAAAAGTTTGATTGCTTGATTTTCAGCATCTTCAATTTGAAAGGACATACAAATGAATTGCACTTGCTCAGGTAGGTTTCTCAAAAGCCTTCAGAGAAGGAAGTCTCTGGCTTGACCTGGACCCATATTTCTGTTAATTGATCTTATTGTAGTTTCAGGATTGTGGAAACTAAATTTTATTCCAGTGGCATTAAAAGGCCCAGGAAAAAAAAATCAGAAAAGCAGGGTTTTCTTTACTTAGCCTTACACAAAGATGCCTTTGTTCCAGGTAAGTTCCTCAGAAATGTAAATGGCCATTGTGCTTTCATTTTTCTATGAGAAAGCAGATAATTTGCTGGGAGGGGAAGCTGGTCTTCAAGAATTCATCAGAGACCAAAAAGCAGGAGAAAACAGTAGAGTTAACTTCAATTTCTCTGAATAAAGTGACAGGAGGTTTTTAACATCTAGCTAATTGAGATGGCTCTGGAAAGGCAGAGGGGATTTGTACCTGTCAGCCAGGATATTCTGGGCCCAGAAGTAAATGAGTCCTTAAAAGTCAGACATGAACGGGCTCTGAGACTCTCTTTCTGGAGTGGACACCCAGACATATCTATTCTCTTTCCTGATGATAAGAACAGGATGACTTGTTCTCTGTAAGGCATGTATTTAAGATCGTTTGCCAGGAATGAACATGGATTTGTTCATTTATTCCAGCGTCCCATGCATTGTTAGACCTAATGGGTGTTTCAGCAGCATGCACAGTTTCCCCCACTGAACTGGCCAGCCACCTGACTAATTTGCACCATTGTGCATAGCTACTGGGGGCTTCCCAGGAGCCTCAGTGGTAAAAGAATCTGCCTGCCAAAGCAGGAGACACAGTAGGTGCCAGTTTGATCCCAGGTCAGGAAGATCCCCTGAAGGGGAAAATGGCAACCCACTCCAGTATTCTTGCCTGGAGAATCCCATGGACAGAGGAGCCTGGAGAGCTAGAGTCCATAGGACTGCATAGTTACAAAGCGACACTTCATGGCTGCCGAGCTGAGCCTTAAGCTAGAGAGTTCTCCAATGTGGCGTCATTGCTCCTTGTTTGCAACATCAGGAGGTTGGATTAGAATGACTTCAAACCTCTTCCAGCTCTAACAGTCAAGGATTTGAAAAATGGTCCCCAGGGAGAATAAAAGTCATGCCCATAGTCCGTGAGGTATTGTGATCTGGGTCAATGACACATCCGTGGCTTCCACCCATTAATCCATTAATCAGTTCCTCACTGCTTCATGGCAAACAGGTATCAAGCATCTCTGTGTGTGTGTCAGCATCTCCTCTGTGTGTGTGTCAGGCACCAAGGAACACCCAGGCTACTCAAGGAGACAGATGTGTGTGTGACGCTGGTTAACTAATTTGCTGCCCTGTCCTCTAGCAATGAAAGTGGCTGGTCGCCAAAAAAGATAGAGATCTCCTTCTGTCTGGACAAAATACAAATAAGCTTTTCAGTAGAGACAGCAATAAGCCAAGAAAAGCCTGGACCTCACATAGTACTAAGAATGAAGCAGCTCTCAACTCTGTCACTTGCTGAGTGAGTATGAACATGGCTTTCCATCTCACTAAGCCTGTTTTCCCATCTACTCTATGAAAGTGGCGATAATACTACTTAAAACCAATCATGATATTTCCAAAAATTTGGGAGGCCTCAATGAGATAACCAATGAGAAAATACTTGTTGGACTAGAAGGAAGTTTGAAAATCCTTTTGGTTTATATCCACCCCCACCTTTTTTCCTGGTCCTTATACAGAATGTAAGACTGAGTAAACACAGAAATCCTTATGTGACATTCTTTCTGAATAATTCTAACACTCATCTCCAGCCCCAGATAATGAGATCACTGGATCCAATCTCTCTCCTTAGAGATATCAAAATCTCCCTACCACTTTAGGTCTTCTTTTTATAACCTCCCAGAGACTAAGAGAGGATTAGCTTACGTTTATGACCACAAATACCCGCTGCCTACTTGGAGGGCAGAAGTTGATAGAGCAAATCCTCAGCAATCAATTTCCCTCCCAACTTTAAGCTCCCAGTGCTCAATCTTCCCTGCTCTTCTGTGTTAACTTAAAAAATAATATTTTATGATGCTCATTTAATATCTGCAACAGAGGGAAATAATAGAGCTAAAATTTGCATGGTGGATTCTAAAGAATTTTAAACTAGAATTTGGAATTGGAGAAGCAGCTTTGAGATTCAGTCCAGCTACTAATAAACTATGAGAACTTGACTAAGTCATTTAACATCTCTGCCCCTCCATCTTCATCCAGTTTCATATGATTGCCAGAAAAAAAGATGATATGTAAAAGTATTCTTCAGATGCTAAAGCCTTGTATAAACACTGTCTAGATAATTATTAACATTGATAATAAAAATGTGTTGATACTTACTAAGCTGTACCTAGCAAAAGCCCCAAAGTGAAGTGTATTTTTTTATTGGTTCCTCATGACAAATTAGGTTTCCCTGGTGGCTAAGTGGTAAGGAATCTGCCCGCTAATGCAGGAGTTGCAGGAGACGCAGGTTCAATCCCTGGGTCTGGAAGATCCTCTGGAGAAGGAAATGGCAACCAACTCCAGTATTCTTGCCTGGAGAATCCCATGGACAAAGGAGCCTGGCAGGCTACCGTCCATAAGGTTGCAAAGAGATGGACACGAATGTAGCGACTTAGCACATAGTCTATTGAGTGTGCAGTAGCATTATGTCTAAAAGAACAATGTACATACCTTAAATAGAAGATCATTCATTGCTAAAAGTTGCCAACCATCATTTGAACCTTCAGCAGGTCATAATATTTTTGCCAAAGTAACATCCAAGATCCGGAGAAGGCAATGGCATTCCATTCCAGTACTCTTGCCTAGAAATTCCCATGGATGGAGGAGCCTGGTAGGCTGCAGTCCATGGGGTCGCTGAGTCAAACANTGTGGATCTGTTCTAAGGAGGGCTTCCCAGGTGGTGCTAGTGGTAAAGAATCCACCTGCCAGTGCACGAGACATAAGCGATGTGGGTTCCATCCCTGGGGCAGGACATCCCTCAGGAAGATCCCCTGGAGGAGGACATAGCAACACAGTCCAGTATTCTTGCCTGGAGAATCCTATGGACAGAGGAATCTGGCAGGCTATGGTCCATAGCATTGCAAACAGCCAGACATGACTGAAGCAACTTATTAGCACATGCACATGTTGTTCTAAAGAATTATTTACATACTGTACGTACATGGCAAGTTTGTGAATGGTACCAGAAAAATATAGGAATACAAACTATTATAGGTTCATAGACTAAACCAGGGATCATCCTGGTCAACTGCCTTATAGATGATGTGAAGGAAAGAACTATAATATGTAGAGTAGAAAGTGAAATGATGGAGTGAAAGAGAGCAGAGATTCTCAAATTTAAGTGTGGATCAAAATCATGTGGAGCCTCTGCTAGAGTCCAGGTACTGGGCTTTTATAGATTTAGCCTCAGTAGGTGAGGGGCAGGCCAGGAACTTGCTTTCCTACAAGTTTTAGGAGATTCTGATGCTACGGGTTGACCCTTTGAGCAGAAAAAATTAGAGAGCCCATGCTTCACCAAAGCCTTCGATGTACAAAGCTAAACATTTTAAACAAAGCACTATTGTGAAACACAGGCAACATCTGCAGGGGTGATTAGATCCTTCAGCTTCCTATTTACAAATACTGATACAAACAAAATTAGGCAGGGGGATTATGAAACACCAGGCAGTGAACCTAGAACAAATTAATGTGACTTTGGAACTGCTTTCTTTTATCAATTCTGTGGTTCCTTAGGGAGCCCCAGTGAGAGCTTTGAGAGCTGGTGCTAGTAGGTCTGTATCACAAAACAGGTAAGGACTATAGCAAGGAATATTAGGAAACTCTTCATATCCTCTAATATTTTTTCAAAGATGACATCAAGTCAAGCCAACCGTTTATCCTAAACACCAAGCGGACAATGAAAAGCTGCCAGAGTAAAATCTCAGGGGCTTAAAAAAAAGAGAGAATAAAAGGAATTCATTTTTGCCTGGAAATAAGCAGATAAAAGACTGATTCTAAGAGACACCTCTTCGTTGGGAAATAAATTTTGATTTTTGTAAAGCCATGGTTGCCATATTGAAAATGTGATATAGACCAGTTATTTTAGTAGGAACATTACTTCATTTAATCCTGATGATAATCAAATAATATAATAATTGCTGTCATTGTCACTTTACAGAGGAGAAAACTGAGGCTTAAGGAAATACAGAAATTTGCATAAAGAAGCTAGCTTGTGAGATAGCTTGGAATTAAAATCTTGTTCTCTTTCCTACCATCTCAACAATTTACACATTGTGGTACAGTCCTCCCTTCCCTTACATATTCATGATGATTTTGAGATTCCACGGCACATCTCTTTCCCTTGAGTCATTTTCCATCATCTAGCAACATAACAACTCCCCACAAAAATGGGATAGGAGCAATGCATTTATCCTAGGGAAAATCTTCAAGGAGATTAAACCAGTCAATCCTAAAGAAAATCAATCTTAAATATTCATTAGAATGTCTGTTGCTAAAGCCAAATCTCCAATACTTTGGCCACATGATGCAAAGACCTCATTAGAAAAGACCCTGGCTATTATAAACCATAAGACAAATGGATAAGAAAGCTGTGGTACATATACACAATGGAATATTACTCAGCCGTTAAAAAGAATGCATTTGAATTAGTTCTAATGAGGTGGATGAAACCAGAGCCTATCATACCAAGTGAAGTAAGCCAGAAAGAAAAACACCAATGCAGTATACTAACGCATATATATGAAATTTAGAAAGATGGTAATGATAACCCTGTATACGAGATAGCAAAAGAGACATAGATGTATAGAACAGTCTTTTGGATTCTGTGGGAGAGGGTGAGGGTGGGATGATTTGGGAGGATGGCATNAACACCAATACAGTATACTGACACATATATATGGAATTTAGAAAAATAGCAATGATGATCCTGTATGTGAGACAACAAAAGAGACACAGACGTATAGAATGGACTTTTGGCCTCTGAGGGAGAGGGAGAGGGTGGGATGATTTGGGAGAATGGCATTGAAGCATGTATACTATCATGTAAGAAACGAGGCGCCGGTCTATGTTCGATGCAGGATGCAGGATGCTTAGGGCTGGTGCACGGGGATGATCCAGAGAGACAATGTGGGGTGGGAGGTGGGAGAGGGATTCAGGATTGGGAGCTCGTATACACCTGTGGTGGATTCATGTTGATGTATGGCAAAACCAGTACAGTATTGTAAAGTAGAATAAAGCAAAAAATAAAATTTAAAAAAATCAAATTGACTGAATTATTATTGTTTAAAAAATCTAGTTGAAATTAGTATAAGTATGATATGAATATATATTATGAGACTTGATATTCATTATAATCTTAAGGACTACATATGTAAGTATTTTACAGTATGTGTGTCATATGTATTGACTAAATAAATAAATGATTAATGTTTATAACAGATGAGTCTGTTTTAAAATTGGTAATTTTTTTGAATTACTAGAATCAATAAAAATATTTTATGTAACATCTTATCCACATTTTTGTCAAGTAAATATGGACTTAATAAAAAACACATTCTTTAAATTTTTATTCTTATCCACATAATATAACCTTCAAAATTAGTTATTTGACAAATTTATGATGCTATTATATTCACAAATGATATATTAATAATAATCAATAGATATTCTGGAACATCTGCATCTATCACATTAAAGCGTCAATAAATTTTGAAAAACATTTTCCACAATTTATTGGTATCTGATTGACCTTTAACATTTTTTTAATTTTAAGAGTCACGTGTTGAATTTGATAAACCTATATATTGCAAAATGAGTACCACCATAGCACTAGCTAACATCTCTAAAATTTTACACCCACATAGAGGCTCGCTGAGATTTAAAAAAATATTCTCCACCATATGACATTTGAGAAAATTATTTTGTTTTCTATCTTAATGAAATTTATTGCTATTCTAATGCTTTAACAAAAGTAATTTCACAATAATAATTTTCTTGCAGAGTTGAGAATTTTCTTTCCAGTGGGAAGTTGAGGAAAAGCAAGTTTCAATTATTCCCCTATCCAGAATAATGTAAAGTGTATGTGTTTTGAACAATCACATTAAATCTTTAGGATAATATTTCTAGGCATGTATTATTTCCTGCACGTTAATGACAACAAGTTCAAGACACACATTTTCCCAGTGTTGCCAGAATGACTCAATTGCCTTCTCTGGATCTGTTTGTGTCCCTACTTTTTGTTTATATATTTGCCTAGTCACCCATATTGGGGGCAAACTAATCAGACATAACAAACAAGTACAGAGGTATGCTGATGGGGACACATTTTACAGTCTATACCCAACTATCACACAAACATTGTGTGTGTGCTTCAAGCAGCTGACTTAAAACCAGCAATGATATGCATCATAAGTAGCTATGCTCTGTGACAACTTCACTAGACAATTTATAACTAGAAGTATGATTGACAACATAATACCAGAACATACTCATGTTTTAGAAACTTCATGTAACTTCCAGAACACTAGAAGAGGCTATCCATATAGTACAACATAAGAATATTCATAATTATTATTTCACAGTGTTTTTTGTATAATTTAATGTACTGAATAATCCTACTTATTTAAATATTCCTTCTGAGACACCTCAGGGGCTTTCTGGAGTACTCAAAGTTACTTAGAGAAGAAACTTACAGTCTGTTATAATAACCAATTCATTACTCCAGGAAAGCTTTGTTCCCTTAACAGAGACAGAAAAACAAGATCTAGTCTAGCACAAGATTACTATTAATAACAAAATTCATTTATCTAATTAAATACAGTCTAATCTTTATCCTGACAATGTACAAAAATATTTTCTCAAAGCTCCTTTCTCACAAACATTTAACACTTATTGGATCCATATTAATGTCTCTTATTTTCCCCATACACAAGCAGCCAGCTATAGGACAACATTATGCTCCATTTTTTTCCTTAATAAAATACCTCTAGTCTTTATACCCGGAGAAGGCAATGGCATCCTACTCCAGTACTCTTGCCTGGAAATTCCCATGGATGGAGGAGCCTGGTAGGCTGCAGTCCATGGGGTCGCTGAGTCAAACATGACTGAGCGACTTCACTTTCACTTTTCACTTTCATGCATTGGAGAAGGAAATGGCAACCCACTCCAGTGTTCTTGCCTGGAGAATCCCAGGGATGACGGAGCCCAATGGGCTGCCGTCTGTGGGGTCGCACAGAGTCGGACACGACTGAAGCGACTTAGCAGCAGCAGCAGCAACATCAAAGATCAATGATCACAGTTCAACGAATATAATAATAAAGAAAAGTTTGATATATTGTGATAAATATCAAAATGTGATACAGAGACATGGAGTGAGCAAATGCTGGTGAGAAAACAGTACCAACAGATATGCTGGATGCAGGGTTGCCACAGACCTTCTGTGTGTAAAAAATGCAGTATCTGCGAAGGTCAATAAAAGGAGGTATTCTGACCTGAGACTGATACACACTCATTTATCTGCGCCTCTTTTGCATACCTTATATAAACTTCTATCCTGACATCCACAAGATGTCCCTACACTCGTTAGTCACTTTTCAGGCCCATGCTGTTAGATTGTAAGCTTCTCAAGGGCAGAGACCTGCAATGCAAATCTTTGACATGTAGTAAGTAATTAATGTGATTGGTGTGAATGTGTAATGAGTGAGTCAGTGAGGGAGTGGATGGTTGGATAGATGGAGTATGCCCTGGCTGCTTAGAACAGAGGACAAAAGAAGTACCTGCCATCTTTCAAAGTCAGTTTGATGTCAGAGCAGATGCTTGAAATGCTTGACTTCTGTCCCCACACAGGTCCCTAAATCCCTCCACCACCTCTTCTTTATTTTATCTTCTCTTCACAGTCTCTAGAAATACTCAAGTTCAACCCCAGTGCTGGCCCTGAGGACTGAGGTCCATCAATTGCCCTCTCATATTTAGGCTCACGGGAGCAGTTGCTCTTGGGTCTCGCAGTTCTGGTCACCAGTGATCACCCTCTTTCACCTCATCATACAAAAATCAGGGAAGCTGGAGCTCTCTGGAGGCACTTTCTGCCAATCAGACATTTTCCCCAGGCAGTCTCCTTGTTTTCATCCTATCTGATGTAGACTGCAGAGAAATCCCAGCTCAGCCCCTTAATGCTGAAGGCGGTCTTATACACAAGTCAGCAGACTGTGGCCCAAAGCTGGTCTGCTGCTTATATTTGTAAATAAAATTTTATATTGGAACACAGCCCTGCTCATCTGTTTATAGACAGTCTATGCCTGCTTTTACACTGAAGCTGCAGAGCTGGGACAGAGCCCAAGTGACCAGTAAGTCTAGTATGTGGACTATCTAACCTTTACAGAAAAAGTTAATCGTTTTCCTTCAGAAATTAACTCACATGTATCAGTTAGATGAGGAACTCTGATGGAGTTGGCTTGGCACTGGATTTGGTGGTTAGGGAACCACCATGCTTTTATTCACAACCACTCTCAATTTTGACAGCAGGAAGAGAAAGTTGCTTTGTTGGCATGGACTGATTGTTTGACTGAACTCCAATTCTAAGCTCTAAAAGGAAGAAAGGAAGGAAAGGAAGGAGGAAGGGATAGAGGGAATAGGAAGAGAAGGAAGCAATAGACACTTCTGGTGCTAAAAGGTCCAGCCAGGGCTTATAAGAGCAGCCCTTTAAAATGGAAAGAATATGGACAAACTAACCTGTGTTCTCTACACAGGAAATACTTGCTACCTGAACAACTGTATACAGTCCTTCATCTCAACACAGTTTCTTCATCTGTAAAATGATGAGAATATCTGTCTATACACAGTATCTGAAATAAATGTATGTGAAGCAAAGAGGAGAGAATGAGGGCTTGCTTTGGAATCTGGGCACAGGCCTTAGGTCTTCTTAAAGTTCTTTCCCTGGGCACCCAAACTCCCTCTGTGGCCCACACTCGCAAGGACTTTTCCCTATAGGCACTTTCTACTTCTTGACGTTTTGATGTCAGAATGACACCAGTCACTGCAAATTAGGTGCCAGGATGTGTTGTCACCAGTCCTGAAAATGTGTGGATTAAAAGTGGCAGAGAGTAAATCACTGACATGGCAGCACCAGTCACAGCTGCAGCGTGTCCCAGCCTGGAAACCTAATTGAACCAAATGCCATTCACACTAAGGGGAATCTGGGAATCCTGCCAGCATCTTCCCAGAATAATAATTTTTCATTTAAATTCACCCCCTTTTTCCCCCCTCAAGGAAGACTTCTTTCTCTATCATCATCTTAACTGCCTCACTCTTCCTCCCCTCTCATCCTGGTTGTAAAAGCCCCTTTCTTCCAGCACCTTCCCAAAGATGTCATTTGCAGATGCCTACAAACCTATGGGCATGGTGAATCTGAAACAAGGCCTGAAGGCGCACGGGGTAGGAACGCAAAGAGGCTTACCTAAACTGCCAAGGTATCAATGACCGTAGGCTAAAGGAAGAATGGAAAAAGTTTTTATCCAATAAGGTTATAGTGTTTCATGGACAGGCTGGCCATTCCAGGCCCAGTGATGGAACAGTCCCTGAAGAAGAGTCAAGTATGCTTGAACTTGCCATCGATCAGTACAGACGGGATCCAATGGCATTTCATGACTTTTATCATTTTACACATGGAACATCGTCTACAAGGGTTTGAAAGGGTCCACCCTGAAAGTTCACCTTAAAATCTAAAATATCATTTGAGTTGAAAACAAAATGTAATACATTGGGCAAGGATGAATTTAACCCATACTTGACTATTAAAATAACATATAATGTGATATAGAATTGTAGAAATTTGCCAATAACCTTAGAGATGTACTTCTAATCAAGTAAGGAATTAATTTAATTAACTCAGAAACATATTTCCAATGCCTATTGTGAGGTATAACAATGTAACAATGACTTCTGTATAAAGCATTAAAGTTTATAGAGTACTCTATCTCATTGACTCTTACAAAAATTCTCTGACAAAGGACTAACCACCATCCTTATTCTACAGGTTTGGGAACCAGTTCTTTAAGAGCAACATATTTTGTTCAAGGTCATAGGCTTGAAAGTGACAGAGCTGTGAAAGGAATCTGTCTTTACACCCAAACTACCTAAATTCATGCCTATTTTCTCCCACCTACCTTTGCTAATCTCCTGGAAATGCATCTTAGTTCTAGACCTTTCAGGCTGTTTTTTCCCAAATTCTGATGTTTATTGTTTTCTCAAGTCTAATTTACTTCCACAATAATATTTATCAGTTCAGTCCTTCAGGAGTCTAGCCCCTAAAGTTGCCTCCAGAGATCAACTCTTTAGATTAGGGCTTATCAAATATTTTCTATACAAGGCCAGTAGTAAATACTTCGGGCTTGGCAGGCCATATGGTCTCTGTCACAAATACTCCACTCCATTGTATCAGGAAACTGATTGCCGACAATACATAAACAAACGACGGCATTCCAATAAAATTTCACTTCCAGAAACTGGCAATGGACCAGATCTGGTCCAAGAGCCCTGCTTGAGATCTATACTGCTTCCCAGTAATCTCTCAACTAGTTAAGATCCTTTGAGTTAGGATTTTTATTAACTACTGAGTGTCTTAGTCATTTATGGAAAATGCTGAAGTTTTCTAACCTTCATGTCAAAGAGAGAACATGTAAATCAGAGGTAAAAAGCAGCTACACAATAAGGATTCAAAAGATAATGAGCTAAGTAAGGGGTACTGATACACAAACAGTACAGTAGCTCAGCTCAGCCAGGATGCAGTGTAGAAAAAGGACCCCACAGTGCTTTCCTGTGAAACGTAAGTCTCTTAAGAGAGTAAAGTAAGGAAAGGAATGATCATTTTAAAGGGATGGCTGCTTTCGCGCTATGTTTGCCAAATAGTGTACTTGTGACTGAGAGGTGATGACCACAAAGTGTAACGTATTTACTATGTGGTCTTTGTTTTTTCATTTATCATTTGTATATTGAGATCGAATTCACTTATCAAATACACCCTTTTAAAGTATACAATTCAATGGTTTTTAGTATTTTACAGAACTGTGAAATCATTCAATTCAGTTCAGTCGCTCAGTCGTGTCCGACTCTTTGCGAAATCTTTGCGACTCTTTGTGAAATCATTACCACTACCTATTATAACTTTAGAATATTGGGTCTTTCAAGAAGAACCCCATACCCATTAACGATCACCTTCCCCACCCTCTCAAACAGATCCTGACAATTCCTGATCTACTTTCTGTCTCTATGGTTTTGCCTATTAAAAAAAAAAAACTTTCATTTTATATAGGAGTATAGTTGATTAATGATGTCGTGATAGTTTCAGGGGGACAGCAAAAGGTCTTTTATAGAAAAAGCTAACCAAATTTTTATGTTTGGTTATAGTATATTAAAAAGCAGAGAGATTGCTTTGCCAACAAAGGTCTGTCTAGTCAAGGCAATGGTTTTTCCAGTAATCATGTATGGATGTGAGAGTTGGACTGTGAAGAAAGCTGAGAGCCAAAGAATTGATGCTTTTGAACTGNACAAAA
Source organism: Neotragus pygmaeus (assembly GCA_006410875.1). NCBI lineage: Eukaryota > Metazoa > Chordata > Mammalia > Artiodactyla > Bovidae > Neotragus > Neotragus pygmaeus. The sequence goes on along the minus strand of SJYV01049721.1, from coordinate 474,851 downwards.
ATGTCTTAATTTTATAGATGAGGGAATTGAGATGATGGCAACTAGTCCAAAGGAACATAGGGGGAACACTGGAACTTTGGCCCTGGATTCCTATACTCTCCAGCCTCCCGATCCTCTGAGTAAAAGTGGAAAATGCAAGCATGTATCTGATTCAAAACCCAGGAACTGCATTGCTGATGGTAGTGGAGAACATCCCCAAACAGAGAGCTTGGAAGGATATTGAAATGTCCTAATATCAGATACACCTGGGTCACTCTGCTTTCCTAAATTGAATTTCTTTTCTCTATAAAGGCAGTGAGTCATTCAACTCATTTTCATGACAAGCATAGGGAAGCAGCAGTAAATTCGACTGCTATGTCTATACCACAGGTTCCCTTGAGGGTGCCTCAAAACCCCACTAACCCTCAGTTTGCTCTTTAGATGCTCTCCATACACTGAATCTCATTCTAAATGCTTTGCATGTATGATCTCAATAAAACCTTATACCTTAAACCCTTTGCACATATGATCTCGATAAAACCTTACACCTAAGCTCTGACATCTTCCTGCAAAGATCCCTGTCTTACACACGTGGAAACATACACCCCAAATTTAGGTAGTGTGCTGAAAATTATACCACCTACCTCATGGTGTGGATCTTAAATCAGATAATTCAAGTAAAGTCCCAAACACAGATATTCAGTAAATATTACCTTCTCCTACTAAGATTTCTTCTTTCTTCACCACCACTATAATCAAGNCCCAAATTTAGGTAGTGTGCTGAAAATTATACCACCTACCTCATGGTGTGGATCTTAAATCAGATAATTCAAGTAAAGTCCCAAACACAGATATTCAGTAAATATTACCTTCTCCTACTAAGATTTCTTCTTTCTTCACCACCACTATAATCAAGCCCATATCTCTACTACAATATTTCTCAGTCTCTGTAAGGTGCAAGTTATGTGAAAAGATCCCCCCCCCCTTTTATTCTTAGAAAGGGAGCAAGTTAACTGCACGCAATGAAAAATACAGCATGAGCGATGACCTCAAAATGTTGTCGTCTGCAGATTTCTTTAGAGCGGTCAAGACCTGTGGTTTACTTACCGAGCCTCCCCCTATTGGTCGCCAAAAAACATCAGTGATAACCACAACATCCTGCAGAGTCCTGCTCACAGTCGTTTTTCAAAGTCATCAAATCACAAGGAATGCCCTTCAATTAGAAGTTATGAGGTTACCATTAACATATACTGGAAACTTATGTGAGTTATGTAAGTTGGTGGTATACTAGGTCATCTTTGGCATTATCTATGTAATCCTTATGATACTTTGAGCCAGTTAGTCTTGTCCTGATGGGAACATAGAAGCTTAGAGAGTCCACGTTTACTGTGCTGGAGGCATATCCAGAATTGGAACCAAAATTTGTTTCCAAAACCAGCATGCTTGCCTAAAAAACAAATATTAAACATTGCTGCTAATTTATGTTTAAAAATATTATTCTGTATGATTATTTTATGGTATATTATGAGTCTATCAACAGAATGAAGTAAATTGATGCTAATAAATAACTCAGATAAATTAAGTGAAAAAATGGAGAGAAGCCATAGTAAGTGATTTGAAATAATATTATACCCATATTTATACATCTATACATGTTGTAATTTTCTTGAAATTTGTATGTTAAATTGTTACACTTTTAAGTGGCACATAGGCATTTAGGGTAGATGAGAAGGGACTTACTTTTCACCATATACACGCCCCTGCAGGCTGGACATACTTATAGATGGAGATGTATTATTGTACAATACAAATACAATTTTCTTTAAAATTGATTAAAATCAATTTCATTTAACTAAATAACATAAATATCTGACTTAATCATGATGATGACTGCCAGTATAGGAAAGTGTGCCAGATCAGTTCAGTCAGGAGCCTGTGAAGGTGTAAAGGAATGGAAATAAGATTTACTGAACCATCGCAAAAAGAAAGTGAAAGTGCAAGTCTCTCAGTCATGTCCAACTCTTTGTGACCCTATGGACTTTAGAGTCCATGAAATTCTCCAGCCAGAATACTGGAGTAGACTTTCCCTTCTCCAGAAGATCTTCCCAACCCAGGGATCGAGCCCAGGTCTCCCACATTGGAGGCAGATTTACCAGGTGAGCCACAAGGGAAGCCCAAGAATATTGGAGAGGGTAACCTATTCTTTTTTCAGCAGATCTTCCCAACTCAGGAATTGAATCGGGGTCTCTTGCATTGCAGGTGGATTCTTTACCAACTGAGCAATGAGGAAGCCCATCACAAAACCCAGACAGTATTATACAGCTTCCTACACCCTGGGAGGTGGGCACAATGATATGGAATTTATAGATGAGGTCACCAAAGTTCTGAAAGGTTAAGCTATACGCCCAAGGACGCACAGTTCGTTGGAACTTCAAATACGACCTTTAGCCCTGAGTCTGTGACATCCTCAAATACATGTGCTCTCCACCACACCACAGTGATAATTCTAGAAGAAACACTTTGAGAACCTTCTTTTTTTTTTTTTTCCCCCACTCTTGGAGATGCTATGGGAAGAAACTCTTTGTGAAGCTCTTTAGAGGCAGAAAATAAATGATACATAGATGTACATAAAAGGTATATTTATTAATAGCAATAAAATATTTAAATTGTTTTAGGGGGCAGTGAGATGCTTGAGTCATCACAATTATTCATTTTAGGGAAAGATTCATTCCCTTGTGCTTCTGGGCAGGGAGCCCATATGAATAAGGTCAGAAATGCCCTGGCTACTCTGAGGTCATCATGAAAAAAAATAGACCTTGATGATAAAAGAACTAGGTAGTCATCAATTCCATCTCCTTTGCCAATTAAAAAATAGCCAATATTTATAGAACAGTCATCATTTGTATTTAATTTAGATTCATTTCTTTGGAAGCAAATACATTATCTACTAATATGATGTTAACTCCTATGGGTCTGAATGAATTTTAAAGAATTGAAATTCCCCATAACTATCCTTTTATGGTTCAGAAAAAGAATCTATGAAGCAGAGTTTATCCTTTTGTGTATAACCAAGGGAGCTGAATGGTGGAACAGGTAGAGTGTGGGTTAGAGAGAAGTGAGTTAAAATTCTGGTTCTGCCACTTACAACTGGTGTGCTCTTATGCCTAAGCAAAACCACTGAGGTCTGGGTTGAGTCCCAGGATTTCTGAGAATGTTGGCTGGGACTAGGTTTAAGGTTACTTTCATCACTAAACAAGTAAACAAGCTTTGTAGATGGCACACAAGACATGGATACAGATGAATGGACACAATTCCTTGTACTTCTCTTGCTGTCCTTATGAGTGGAACTGAAGTTGAGTGGTCCCATGAGGGGTGAGGGTGAGAAAACCATGATGTCAAGGAGTAGGAAAAGGGAGAGCTTGCTACTGTTTATATCACTAAATTGGAGGAGGGGCAGACCAACACCCAAGGCTTGGTCTTGTGGAGTATTCACATACTTCCAGTTTTTACTTCTGTCTCTGCTTATTGGGATTCCAGCCAGCTGCCCATGACCTACAGTATCCAGGGCAAGTTATCTAAGCTTTTTGAGCCTTAGTTTCTCCACTTGGAGTATAAGAATAATATTACAGCATCTCCTTCATTGGCTCTATATGAAACTTAAATGAGATCACTATGTAAGACACCTTGTACCAAATAAGTGCTAAAAACTACCATTTTCCTTTCGACTCTGCTTTTATCCCCATCATGGACATCTAGGCTCATTCTTACACTCTCACCTTTCAAGGCTCTTACATCTATAGGAATAACTGTGCCTTCAACTTCATCACCTTGGAGGAAGGGAAATTCATTCATCCCTGAATGTTTCTCGCTTCCATCTAGACATGCAAGAGCCCCCACCTAAATTTTGTGCAATACCTCAAGACTTTCATATCCCTATAGTACTTCCTCAACCACAAGCAGCACTCTCAAATGGAATCCTCTTTTGATCTTGGAACAGAAGTAAAACAACTCATCACAACCATTTTACAAAGTCCAAAATTGAGACATAAAAGACAGAAACAGACTTATTTCTGTCTAAAGGACTCTTGAACAGTTCACCTGAGTTCCTTAGATAGTTTGCCTAACCCCTCAACTCCTGGAATGGAAATCCAGGCAACCATGTGGGATGAATTATTTTATGCTGGACTACCTTCTTATTCATATGCCAACAAACAGTTTTGTCACTTGTGTTTTATAATAAAATAATGTATCAACTCCTTTAATTAACAGCAAACTAAAAAGAGACAGAAAATGGGAGAATCTGATAGGAAGAACCAAAATTATATTCTACATTTTATACATGAGAAGTTGTTTTTTAATTATCATTTGAAAAAATGTTTTATTGCAGTTAAGTTGATTTATAATGTTGTATTAGTTTCAGGTGTACAACAAAGTGAATCAGTTATGTATATACATATATCCATTCTTCTTTGGGCTTCCTAGGTGGCATTAAAAGTAAAGAACCTGCCTGCCAATGCAGGAGACGCAAGGATGCAAGTTTGATTCCTGGGTTGGGAAGATTCCCTGGAGAAGGAAATGGCAACCCACTCCAGTATTCTTGCCTGGAGAATTCCCATGGACAGAGGACCCTGGTGCACTATACTCCATAGGATTGCAAAGAGTTGGACACAACTGAAATGACTTAGTATGCATTCTTCTTTAGATTATCTTTCCAAATAGGCTATTACAGACTATTGAATAGAGTACCCCATGCTACACACTAGGTCCTTATTAGTTATTTACTTTATATATAATAATGTGTCACATGAGAGGTCTTAGTCTCAGGGAGATAGTGTCACAGTTCTTACTTGACAGTTCAAGATCAAAACATACAGCCTAGCATTCCTTCCACGGGAATACGCTTCCCTGGGAAACTCACTGAGCAGTTCCAGAAGCAGGCACTCACTACCTCATGTGGTCTTCCTGACTCTGAGAATTCTTCCTTACAATAAGTTAAACTGCTCCTGTGGCAGTGGATGCTTCGAAGTGTTAATTAACTTTGAAGTTACATGTAAACCTCTAGAAATAGAATTACTTTGCTTAAAAGTACTCGGTTATCTACCTGATATGGTAGAAAGCAAGATCATGGAAACTATTTGATGATGTTGTCTGCTAAAACCTGCTTTTCTGATCATTAGGGGTTTTAGGATCACTACCTGATGGGACCTGAGGCTGGACTCATTTTTTCCAATCCAGGACATGTGAATATCAGCAAAATCTCACTAAACATTTATCCTGTCATGTGTGCAAAACTAGGACTAGGGGGTGAGACTTTAGATTAGACAGACCCGACTTAAGAGACCATGTGATTTATTGTCCAAAATGACACATTTTAGAGAACAATAAGAGTCAGAACAGTGGCTATGTATAAATCAGGATTATCCAGATATACTCAGGTCGTAGAGCCTCTGTCCTTGCAGCATGTTCTTCCTAGTTGAGGAAGGTGGTGAACAGCATAATAAAAAGTAAAGGCCTGTGATATGTCGTAGGGTCTAACAGGTGATGTGATAGGATGTGGCTGAAGGAAGGAGCGTGCTTTAGAAGAGATAATCCCTTCAGCGGAGGTCTTCTTCCACTACAGAAGTGACCTTTGAATGGAGATCTTAAGATTAAGAGGGAAGTAGACATAGATGAAGGAGTGTAGAGAAAGCAACAGCTAATACAAAGATCTTCCAATGGGAAAGGACTTTGCTGAAGGGACAGAGAGGGTATTAATATAGAAGTTGTAGATGAGGCAGCCAACAAGAGCCAGAATCTAGAGAGGTACACACTATAGGAAAGAATTCTTCAGGTTGATTCAGGAGTTTCACAATTTTCATTTCAAATATCCATAGTATATCAGGTTGGCCAAAGAGTTTATTTGGATTTTTCCATAAAGTATAACAGGAAAAACCAAACAAACTTTTTGACCAACCCAATATACACTATTAAAAAAAAAAAAAACTATCACAGGAAGGACACTCAAACATGTTAGTTACCTTGAAGACCTCAGAGACCCTCTAATGCAATTACTTAGGCTAAGTTAACTAGTTTTTGTGTAAAATGTAGAGATTCTTATCCCATTTCTGCACGTACAACTAAACTTCATGGAATTATATCATTATTAGAAAGTTTTTTTTCTAACTTGGAATTCCTTTTTCTTGGAGTTCAGCCCTGTACACATCTGCTCACAGAAAAATGGCACAAATGGACACACATACACTGTGTTCAATTAACTGTTCGGCAGGGGCTCTATGTACTCAGAGCAGACTTTCAACACAGTGTGGTGTAGGTGGTCCAGTAAAAAGTTACACATAACATCAGAGCATCACCTTTTTAATTTCAGTACTTGTAGGTGTCGGATCCTCTGACATTTGTGTTTATAATAGGGAATATGGGCAGTAGGTAGATATGGCTAGTGATTCAACTTGAGTAGAAAAGACTCAATGCTCTTCCCAGCTGCTTAGTCAATTTAACCAGAGAATGTACAGCAATTTGGTTCTCTTACTACTACTTTAGGAAAAGGCGATGGCACCCCACTCCAGTACCCTTGCCTGGAAAATCCCATGGACGGAGGAGGCTGCAGTCCATGGGGTCGCTGAGGGTTGGACACAACTGAGCAACTTCACTTTCACTTTTCACTTTCTTGCATTGGAGAAGGCAATGGCAACCCACTCCAGTGTTCTTGCCTGGAGAATCCCAGGGAGGGGGGAGCCTGGTGGGCTGCCGTCTATGGGGTCGCACAGAATCAGACATGACTGAAGCAACTTAGCAGCAACAGCAGCAGTACTACTACTTTTACATCTCCATTCACATGTGAGTGGAGGCTTACCTGAGACTGCAAAATGCAAACAAGAAACAAAAACCAAAAGTAAATGGGATGCTGATGTCAGTATGAAATAAATTATCACTTCAGATTGGCAAATTTGTTTATTTCATCAAAACTGCCTCAAGATTTTTTCATTTATTGATAGTAAAATAAACATAAACAAGTAGAACTTCTGAAATAATGGTGTGCCAGTTGCTTTAATGGGTTTAAAAGTTAGATTTCCTCATAACATTTCCTTTGAGAAAAGGATTCATTACTTGAATTTAAAAACAAGGTAGCTTCACTTCCATTTCCCCTGTCACTTATTTGGGGGAATTTTAATCTTGGTTAACCTCAGTTGGCTCATCGACCAGGTAGGGTTAATAATAGCCCAGTGACAAGGAATTGAACCAAACACATGTTGACATTCCCGTTTAAAAATCAACAATGCTAAGTTCATACAGTGCTAAGAAGCGAACCTTCTAGGACCTTGTATGTGGTAGTTGACTTCCAATGATCAAAACCATGTCATCGTGTGAGGCCCACATAAATACAACATAGGCAAGCCAGAGTCCTTTCAGAAAAATGCGACTGTCAACATCAAGAGACAAGTAAGTGCTGTGATTCTGAGCTTCATTGAAAGAGTCACATTCAATCCACTGCTTCCTTGAAAACTGACTTTATTACCATGGCTCCAAGTTCTACGGGAGAAAAAAACCACAAAGTATGCACAAACCAGATGAACAGTCTGTGCTGATGACAGAAGAAAAATAGAAGGGCTTTGAGGTGCAGGGCAAGCCTGACAAAATGTCTTCTGTGCACCTCTTGGAAATATGGGTATGAACTATGCGCTGGAATCCACATCTTTGACTGGCGGCCTCCAGAGAGGCGGGAGAGCAGCCAGTCTCCTGCAGGCCAAGAGATGGACTAGGAGTTGGTTTGGATTCAGAAGTCACCAAGGAACAGGGCGATTTTGTGATACAGCTTCAGAGGTAGGTGAGTGATACACAGGGCAGAGGAAGAGACTTATTACCTTCCCTTACATTTACCCTGACTGGAGAATGGAAAGGAGGCCAGATATCTTTTCCACTTGCCTGGAAGACACAAGGAATTCACAGAATTGGGAGTTCTGGGAAATCTTTTCCCCAGGTTTCAGCATTGATCCTGAGATTTCAAACACCTCACCCAAACTCTCCATGCCTCAGTTTCTTCCTTTCGTAACAAAGGGAATTAAAATGTCAACAATGTGATACTTGGCAAGGGTGAAAGTGTTGGTCGCTCAGTTGTGTTTGGCTCTTTGAGACCCCATGGGCTGTGTAGTCCACCAGGCTCCTCTGTCCATGGAATTCTCCAGGCAAGAATACTGGAGTGGGATGCCATTCCCTTGTCCAGGGGATCTTTCTGACCCAGGGATTGAACCATGGTCTCTTGCATTGCAGACAGATCCTTTACCATCTGATCCACCAAAGTATACATGAAAAATTGAAATCCACAATTTGAGGATACTTGGCAAGTATTACAACGTATCTGAAGCTGAAATGGGAAAAACGAAGTTTGAGGGGAATCTGAATTATGGTATACCCAAGTGAGTTACTCTCAGACTTTCTGCTTTCATGAATGAACAGAAAGTTTTGCTTGCTTGCTTTTTTAACTAAGAGACTATTCTAAGTTTTCCAGGATTTTATCACTTAAAATACTCAGAACTATTTTTACTATTTGGCCTCATTTTATAAAACAAGAATCACTTTAATAAAAAAAAATAAAAGCCATAATCTCACAATCAAAGACATATTTCCCAAGTTGGTTAAATAACACAAATATATGAAAACACAGAAAAATTCCAATATGCATTGATAGATGATAGTATTAAAAAGATGATATTATTAAAAATAATATGGAATTTTCTGATACTTGTTTAAAACTTGGACATCTATATTCAACATGCTCACATAAAGTTGAACTAGAATATGCAACTTGACTTGGAGCACTGTTGTTAGAAATCTATTTTCATGTCATGAGAATGAGAACAATACCCACCGTGCTATTCCTTCAATAGTTAGAATTCTCTCTACGACCTTAGCTCAGCTTCAAACCCATGACATGAGTCTTGGTCATGAGTAACCTTGCTTTATAGATCATGATGTCTCCAGCTCACATCCCTATGATTCAAAGCTGAGGCTTTATAAAATTAGAAATTAAGCCCTTATGAGATGTAATTACAAATCCAATGCTTCACAATGAGAGGATGAATCCATAAAGAGATTAAGCAAGTTATTCAAAGTAGCACTGTTCCTATGTGATATCTGATTCAAAACCAGTGATTTCTGGATTCCTAATTAATGTAATCAGTAATATTGAATAATAGCTAACAGTTTGATTATTTACTATGTATAAGTCTTCATGTGAAATATTGGACAATCATTACATTAGCAAAGGATTTCCTGGGTGGTGCAGTGTTAAAGAATCCACCTGCCAAGACAGGAGATGCAAGAGACATGAGTTCGATCCCTAGATAGGGAAGATCCCCTGTAGTAAGAAATGGCAATCCACTCCAGTATTCTTGACTGGTTATAATTCCATGGAAAGAGGAGCCTAGCGGGCTATGGTCCATGGGATTGCAAAGAGGTGGACATGAATGAGTGCGCACACACACACACGTACATATTATCAGGTCCTCACAGTGACCTATGAGTTCCATCATTATTCCCAATAAGAAATAGAAGTGCAGTGGTTAAATCCCATGTCCAGAGCCGAGCAAAGGCTGCCGAGAAGAACAGCAATTCAAACCAAGTAATCTGACTCCAGCCCTGCTCACTTTACCTCTCATATGTGTCTCTGAATTTCAAATGTGTAATTTCAATGATGATGGTGACTTCAGTTTCTGGGGAGGTAGTCACAGGCCGTTGCTTCTACTCAAATGGCTACAAAAATTCAAACGATAAATTCAGCTCAGTTCAGTTACTCAGTTGTGTCTGACTCTTTGCGAGCCCATGAATCAGAGCATGCCAGGCTTCCCAGTCCCTCACCAACTCCCAGAGTTCACCCAAGCTCACATTCATTGAGTCGGTGATGCCATCCAGCCATCTCACCTTCTGTCGTCCCCTTCTCCTCCTGCTCCCAATCCCTCCCAGCATCAGTCTTTTCCAATGAGTCAACTCTTCGCATGAGAAACGATAAATTACCCCCCATCCCAAATCATAATTTTAGTTACATTGGCAAGCTGGGGAAACATAGAGGGCTGAATGAGCTAGAACTGTAGAGAAGAGTCTTTCTTGGGGCAGCTGAGCTGGCTACCATTCTCTTCCCTTGAGGGTTGGCCAATCCTGAACACAGACTGAGGACTCGGCTTGGCCTAAGCCAACAGCCCCCAGTGAGGGAAAGAGGCAGCTGCGGGGGCTCAATAACCACAGGGACAGGTAAAGCATACTGGAACCTGGAAAAGCCCTAGAAACTAGGGCCAAGTGCGAGGGAGGCACTGCGGCTGAGAGTGGCCTGAAAAAGCAGCGTGAAATTTCCTTTTTCCTCCCAAGGCATTTGCCATCTTTTAATGTTGTCTGGAGCACGAGGTTAAAGAGATGAACTTTTGAGGGATAGAAGTAATTCCTTCAAAAGGAAGTGGCGACAAAACGGAGTAATTTTTTTTTTTTTTTTAATACTCAGTTAAACCAGAAAAAAAGAGGGAGAAACAAAGGGCAAAGAAATAGGGCATGGGGCAAGTAGAAAACAAATAGTAAGGTGTAAACATAAGCCAAAATGGGCTTCCCGGGAGGCACAGTGGTGAAGAAGCCGCCTGCCAATGCAGGAGACGCAAGAGACATAGGTTCAATCCCTAGGTCAGGAAGTTACCCTGCAGGAGGAAATGGCAACCCACTCCAGTATCCTCACCTAGAAAATTTCACGGACAGAAGAGCCTCGTGGGCTTTTGCCCGTGGGGTCGCAAAGAGCTGGACATGACAAAGCAACTGAGCACATACACACACACAAACATAAGCCCACTTTTATTAGAAATTAGTATTCAATGAAGAGAGCTGAGCACCGAAGAATTGGTGCTTTTGACTATGCTGTTGGAGAAGACTCTTGAGAGTCCCTTGGACTGCAAGGAGACCCAATCAGTGCATCCTAAAGGAGATCAGTCCCGGGTGTTCTTTGGAAGGAATGATGCTAAAGGTGAAAATCCAGTACTTTGGCCACTTCACGTGAAGAGTTGACTCATTGGAAAAGACTCTGATGCTGGGAGGGATTGGGGGCAGGAGGAGAAGGGGATGACAGAGGATGAGATGGCTGGATGGCATCATGGACTCGATGGACGTGAGTTTGAGTGAACTCCAGGATTGGTGGTGGACAGGGAAGCCTGGCGTGCTGCAATTCGTGGGGTCGCAAAGAGTTGAACACGACTCAGCAACTGAACTGAACTGATTCAATATAAATTGGTGATTCATTCTATTAATAGTTCAGTCACAAAACTGTCAGCCCAGATTTAAGACAAACAAACAAAAAAATCCAGTGATATGTTGTTTATGAAATACACTTAAAAGGAAGTTAGAAGTTGGAAGTAAAAAGACAGGAAAAGCTATACCTTAAGAAAAAAAGAAAGCTAATGTGGTCACAATCATTTCAGACAGAAGCAGAATTTATTTTAAAGTAAGAATCATCATTAGAGTTTTTTTTTTTTTTTAAGAAAGATTTTATAATGATCAAGGTTCAGTTCAACAAGAAGACATAACAATCCTAGGTTTGTTTACACCAAACAAAAGAGCTGCAAAATATACAAAGATCATGGCACTGGACAGGAACCAGAGAGGAAAAGAGGTAGTAACACCATAATAATATTTGCAGAAATAGGCCTGTCTGGCCCCACGGCCCATGTTCCTCTTACAATGCCAATACTGTACCTACTTCTCACCTGCAGCCTCTCAGGAGCTGTTGTTATTGGCAATGTCAGTGACAGCTGTGTTCACATGAGGCATTGCATAGTTCACCTTATGACGCTATGAAATATGAAACTGGAGAGACGGACAGAAGTTGCCCCAGGAAAAGCACATGTGCTCTAACTTCTTCAGGTTTTAATCTCTTTTACTGGGCTTCCCTAGTGGCTCAGGTGGTATAGAAACTGCCTGCAATGCTGGAGACCTGGGTTCGATCCCTGGGTTGGGAAGATTCCCCTGAAAAAGGACATGGCAACCCACCCCAGTATTCTTGCCTGGAGAATTCCAAGGACAGAGGAATCTGGTGGGCTACAGTCCATGGGGTCCCAAAGAGTCGGACACGACTGAGCAGCTGAGCACACTGGGATCAGTAGTACCTGACTTAGAATTCTTTGCAGTTGACGTGATAACCAATAAGGGCCTGTGTTTACCTTGCAGAAGGGTAAGTCTCATGTGAGCCTAACGTTTGGCACAGTTTGATTAGTGCGTGCACAAATATCACATCTTCCATTCTTGGGCAAGGAGCTGATTAACAATCATGAATGAATAAGGCTGAAGGACCATAACTGTTTATGGTTTTGTGCAGACCGTTTTTGTTCCCTCTGAACTTTGCCCTTTTAAAATGTTCTTAATCGCACCTCGAGATTTGCTATCTCCCTTCAATTTGACTGTAATTTAAGACATAGGCAGTGTCAAGGACAGTCCTCAGCAAAATTACTAGGAAGGTGCTTTTGCACAAGTCATGGAGTGGAGAGAAGTGTCTTACCCCTTTGGAGGCCTCCCCTTATCTACACTCCTTCCCAGATGATTACAGGTCTCATAGTCTCTGTCCCTACATTCATCAAAACCAGCCTCCAGTTGTTTTGTGGCTGTTGTTTACTCATGTCCAACTCTTTGTGACCTCATGGACTGTAGCCCACCAGGCTCCTCTGTCCATGGGATTTCCCAGGCAAGAACACTGGAGTGGGTTGCCATTTCTTCCTCCAGGGGATCTTCCTGACCAGAGGACTGAACCCACATCTCCTGCACTGCAGATGGATTCTTTACCTCCGAGCCACCTGGGAAGCCCCTGCCAGTCTTCAGTTCTATTTCTCTTCAGGTGTTTATGACTCAAGAGAGTTTAGAAAGTATGCCCCTAAGGGTAGTTGTTTCCTGCTAAATGGGAAACCCAAACTGAAAAATGAAGCTTGAATAAAAACAAGTTTCAATAAAGTATGTCCTTGAAGCAGACACCCTACTGGAAGGTAGTGCAATGGATTCAAAGCATAGAGCCAGGTCTCTGGACACCTGCAGGGAGGTCTGAGTCAGATCCTTGTTTTCAGAGTCCAGTTACTAACCCAGTCTCCACCGTCATCCCTGGATTTTACTTCTTGCTGTCCATTCCTTTAACTGACGTTTATCAGGTACCTCCACTGTGCCAGGTATCACCTTGATTAGTCAGGGAGAACTGAGATGATCCTTAAAAAAAATAATAATCCCCATCCCAAGCTTTCCAGGGTCTACATTTATTACTTGATGCCACCTCATAATACCGCTACATCCACTCTCCATTTTCCAAAAAGGCTCAGACTGAATTAAGCCCACAGCTGCCTACTGCAACCTTCAACTCAAATCTCTGATTTAAAAAGAGGAGTTTACAATTCTTAGAGATCATTTAACTCATATATCTAATAAGCCAGAGCTTTACATACTTCAGGGCAGGCAAGTTACTCTAAAGCAAAGCTTTTAATAAGCCCTCATGAATAATTACATAGAATTAATTCTTTGTTCACACCATCAGTATCCACTATTGTCCCCTGTCAGCCAGTTGTTAGTGAAAGGGAAGACACAACTAGTATGTTCCTGGATAAATCAAGCTGTTTATTTCTTATGTGTGCCATAGACTTTATCCAAAGTTTTTTCTCCCCAATCATGAACACCAAGACTGACCATCTTGAAGACTTCCTTCAACGATGTGGTCAGTCTCCGTGTGAGTCAGGTCTTTTTCTGCAAGTGCTCTGAATGCTTCATTGACTAAGAAAAAGAAGGACATTCTTGTGGAATCTTTCTTTCCCTGCCATTCAAGTCACTGCTGCCTGCTATGTTGCTGGCTGTTTGTGCTTCCTCTGGCTCTTTAGTGCCCAGGTTGAGTGCCTGAAACCTACGAGGCTCAGAAGAAAGCGTATAGCATTGAATCCTGACCTACTTTAGAGAAAAGAGGTTTTCACTGTTGCAAGTGGAAGTCCTCTTAAAAACTAGGAAGTGAACTGAATTTTTCTTGGTGCCCTAGAAGCAAGGCAGAATTAAGTGAGATAATTGTAAATACATGAGAGAATAGATACGCGTGGGCTTTTAAACTCTACATAGCTCTACAGATACTGACAGTCATTGTAAATGTGGAGTTACACTTAGGACAGGGGTGAACCTAGTCTTCTTGATACTACAAATATTTATTGGGTGTGTAATGTGTAGCAGGTGCTATGCTGAGCCTTGAGGATGTATCAGTGAATTAAAAAAAAAATACAATCTCAGGTTTTTGGAGACTCCTATACTTTAGGGACTTTTTAAGGGATCTTTCCTTTGTTCTCTGATCCTGGACTTTTTTATGATGTCTATATTGGGGGTGGGCAAAAGGGAGGGTTTGACATAATGAAGAGATAGGTGACCCTTAATTTTGCCCCATGTGGGAATCCTTACACTTCTGGATCTCTCCCAGGGTCGTGCCTAGTGGAGTTGTTAATCTTTATGCAGAAACAACATGGAATGTTCCTTTCAGCCTGCTGTGATAGAAGTCAGGCAATAAAGGAGGGTAATCAGGGAAGGTAGGAGGTGCTAGGTAAAGGAGAGGTGGGGAGGCAAAAGAGAGCTGCTGAGCAGGAAACACTACTAGAGGCCGAAAATCCTTGGATGCTGTGACTGAAAGAGCCCTCAAGAAGTGTCTCATCAAATCCTTCCATTCACAAGGTTGGCAAACTAAGGTTCAGAGACAGGAAGTAACTCATGTAGAGCCATACATCACAGTGACCAAATGCTCCATCTTTTAACCTGATTCTTAAACAGTTAAACTTCTTTTTATATACTTGACCATTAATGAAGCTCTAACATCCTGCATGGTGCCATGGCAGTTGAGAACTGGGGTGTTTAACTCCTGATTGATTTCAAATCCCAACTCTGCCACTTGCTACACTGTAACCTTGGGGTAAATCACTTAACCTATTTGCATCTTAGTTTCTTGATCTCTAAATAGAGACAATCTTGGTAGCTGAATTTAAGAGGATTAAATTAGTTAAAACATAAAATCCTTAAAAAAAAAAAAATGTAAAAACCTTTAGCTTATAGGAGGTGCTATACAAAAGTCTGTAGTGCTGGGTTGGCCAAAAGTTCATTTGGCTTTCTACATAAGAGGGTACAGAAAACCTAAATGAACTTTTTAGCTGACTCAATGCTAAGTATGTATATTCATCAAAGTTTAGTTATGCCATCCCTGAAATATTGGTTAAATTAAGCGAACCAGCTTAGCAAACAGATTTCTTCCTTGTTTATTACTTGACTGTTCTCTTTTATCTGTTTTAAGTGTCAGTGTGTCAAAGTGACATAAGGAGATGTCACATCCTTAGGAAGTGGCTTACGCTTATATACACAAATCCTTTCAACAAACACATGCTCATCCAGGGTGGAGAAATCATCTTCCAGAACATTTGCATCACTGCTGCTCTCAGGACACTGGCTTTCCTGGTGGCTGAGTGTAAAGATCTGCCTGCCAAAGCAGGAAACATGGGTTTTGTCTCTGGGTCAGGAAGATCCCCTGGAGTAGGAAATGGCAACCCACTCCAGTATTCTTGCCTGGGAAATCCCACAAACAGAGGAGACTGGTGGGCTACCGTCCGTGGGGTCACAAAGAATCAGACATGACTGAGCAGCTTAACAACAACAGCATCTCAGGACATTACTAACTATCCAAAAAAGTGTTTCCCCAAAGAGGTGCTGACTGAATCCAGGCAATGCTCATGAAATTAGGATGAAAGCCGGGGTCTGAGGTCTTCAGAGAGTGATGCAAGGGTTCATGTTACTCACACGCTCACCTCTTCTGGGACAAGCTGAGCTCTACCCAGAAGTGAATGCTTCATTGCAGGATGGAGAGACTCACCAAGCATCTCCAGGCCAAGAAAAACATCTCTTCTCATCTTTGGCCATTCAAATCTAGGACAATGAATTCTCTTTCCTTCCCCTGCTTAGAAGCACAGAATGAGCCCCTCTGGTGCTGAGAAGCAAAGAGGAAGGAAAGGGGAATTATCTGCATCTCTAGACAGCTGTCCTGCTGTTCTCCTCTGCAAGCCTCCATAGCCAGCTTCTCCTGCACCCCCAGGGCACTCACGGCTGTGAAATGCAGTAACCATGAGTTGAAGGGAGTATTCCTGATTGAGAAAAGGTCAAGTGGTAACAATAAGAGCTGACGTTTATTGAGAACTGACTCTGTGCCCGGCACTGTTCTCAGCCATTCACGTGCATAAACTTATGTCACTTACATAACAACCCTTTATAGGGGCCACCACAATTATCCTCATTTTGCAGAAGAGGAAATTGAGACTAGGAAGGCTCACTGGGGAAGGGTGGAGCTAGAGTTCAAACCCAGGTCAATGGACCCTCAAGTCAAAAAGGTGGTCTGGGGACGGGTCCCAACCCATGACCCGCCTGTGCTGCTGTGTGCTGCTCTGCTTAGTCACTCAGTCATGTCCGACTCTTGGCGACCCCATGAACTATAGCCTGCCAGGCTCCTTTGTCCCTGGGCATTCTCCAGGAAAGAATACTAGAGTGGGTTGCCATTTCCTTCTCCAGGAGATCTTCCTGACTGCAGGATCAAAACCAGGTCTCCTGTGTTGCAGGCAGATTCTTTACTATATCTGAGGCAGCCGGGAAGCCCCAAGTGTGATGAGATGAGTACAAAAATTGAGAGTGAGCACTAGCCAATGTTATAGCCCTTTGCCAAGAGCATTATCAGCAGATTCATATGAGTGAACAGGGTCTAGAACAGTTCTGGTGTGGTTGAACTCACATGATAAAGTACATGTGACGTAGGCTGCATGCTGGTTATGTTCAATAGGACCACATGTAGATCCATGAACGACTGGAAATTCAAAACAAGTCCTTCACCAGAGAAGGTTTGATACCTACTGCTCTCTGCCCTGTGGCCTCCAAACCTCAATGTTTGCTGTGAAAGTCATAAACTTGTGAGGCATAAACGAATACATTGAAAGGCACACCAAATCAGGAACCAGAAGATATTAAACAATGGGCATGCTCAATAAATAAGTGATATTGCATGTTAAAAGTTAATAAGTGTCATGAGAAAACTGAAAGATTGGAACAAGGTAAGGGAATCAGGAGGCAAGGGAGGGGCTCATACTATTAAATAAGGAGGTCATTAGGACAGTATGTGACCATTTTTCGAAGGCAGATAAGCCCCTTTGTAAATGTTTAACTTTGCCTTGGCTTCTCCCTGCTCCTCTCTCATGTGTCCTGGTGCTTCTCTTTTCTTTCTGAATCTGTTAACACAGAATCATTACAGTAATCAGAGCATAACAAGGCAATTCATTCCATGCCAACCAGGAAAGTCCAGTTCATCATAATGTATACTTGGAAGCTAAATTATGGGTTTAGAATAGATAATCTCTAAGATTTCTCCCAACTTTGAAATCCTATGACTTTGATTGAAAGAACTGTTGTATACTGCCCTTAGGGAATTAAACCTTTATACCAAAAGCTCAGGTATATGATTCATTAATATATCTATTCATCTGGGCTTCCCTGGTGGCTCAGATGGTAAAGGATCTGCCTGCAGTGCCAGAGATCTGCTTTTGATCCCTGGATTGGGAGGATCCCCAGGAGAAGGGCATGGCAACCTACTCCAGTATTCTTGCCTGGAGAATCCCATGGACAGAGGAGCCTGGCAGGCTACAGTCCATGGGGATGCAAAGAGTCAGACAGGACTGAATGAGTAATATTTTCACTTGTTTGATATATTCTATTGATCACCTACTATGATTCAGGCATGGTCCTAGGCATTGATGTGACAGGTATGCAATTAAAAACTCTCCCTTGAGAGTTTCAGAGTTCAGCATGAAGGCTGGATGTATAAACAAACAAAAATGACAATACAGGTCTTAAGTACTACAGCACATGACTGCACAGAGTGCTATGAGAAAAGACATGAGAGAGGATGTAATTCTTCTGGGTGACAAGAAAGGGAGTATCACAGTAAGGGTGTGAGGTGGTGACGTGCACTCTAGGTTTTGAAGAAAGATGAGGAGTCAATCCTCTTGAGGACAGAGTAGGGAAGCCAGATCAGGCCGGGACATAGATCCAGAGGCTTTCAACGTGGTGACATGTTTAGGGAATAGAAGAATGACTTTGTCTAGTTGTCATATGTGTGCCATGATTGGTGAGGGTAAGAACAGGGCAAGCCAGATATCAGAGATGAAGCTAAAACTCTTTGTTTTTATGGATGTTGTCCTAGTGTGTGATTTCGTACACATGCACAGTCATGATTTACCTTCTTCAGTTTTCTGTGTGTGTCGTCACTCAGTCATGTCCAGTTCTTTGTGATCCCATGGACTGTAGCCCACCAGGCTCCCCTACGCCCTCATTAATAATATGTGGAGTCCCTGGGTCATTAAACTGTAGCTTCCAGAAGTGAGTCACCACTTGAGTCCCAGTGCTTAGCATAGTGCCTGGCACTTGTGAGTACTCAAATTTGGTTAAATGTGTGAACAACCCAATAAACAAAAGTCAATTAATCATCACTAATATCCTTTTCAGCTCTGTTCACATTTCCAGAACCTTTAGCTGTTTCCACAGCTTTGCATCAGTGATTTGTCTGCATGGAATTGAGAAGACAAAGGAATTGAGCATACATACAAACACACTTACACATATTTAGATAAATAGGTCTACAAGTTGTCAGAATATTCAACAGTCATTGGTGGGAGCCCACATAGAAAACAAAGAGGACTGACCTGAAAAAAACTTGACTTTCAAATTATTTTTGGTGATTGAAGACCAGTTGTCAGTTTCTCGTCAATTTCCCCCCTTCTTTGAAAGAGAACTGACTGTACTATTCTGTTATGAGCATACGTTTGGATTTATCTCTTAGTCACCCTTAGAAAAGGGATAAGTTCCAGAGTGAAGTACAATAATCCTCTTCTTGGCGTGAGTTGTTTGTGATGTTTCCAAAAGTACTCATTGTTCATAAAAGCATTCTAGAAGCTCCTCCACACCCCCAAGATGACTTCATTCTTCTATGTGGAAATTTTTGAAGTTCTTTTATTATAGAAACTTTCTAACATAAATATATGCAAATGAACCCCTTCCTATCAAGGCCCTCGGTTTCAACAATAATCATGGCTTTGCCAATATCACCTCTCATCTATGAGTGCCTTTTCTAATTTTGTTTATTTATTTGCTTACTAGATTGGTTTAAAGCAAATCCCAGATGCCATGTTATTTCATGTGTAAATGCTTCGGTATGAATTTCTGAATGATAAGGTCATGTTTTGTTTGTATGGTTTCCCTAACACCATGACAGTAATACATCTAATAAAACTAACAGCGGTCACTTAATTTCATCTTACACAATGTCCATATTCAAATTTCTCTAATTATGTAGAAGATGCCTTTTTACAATTGGATTCAGTGTATCAGAACTAAATGAGATCCATGCATTTTTTTTTTTTTTTTTTTTGGTTTTAATATGGCAATCTTAGGCTATTTACTTGAAATATTTACTTTTTTTTTCTTATCTCAAGGCTAAAGGGCTGCAATCCTCAGAGAAGAGTGAATAAAGCTGCCACAGTATAGTTTGCTGTACCAGCACCATTTTTTTCATAAAGATTTTCACTCAATGCATACTAGTGGCAATCTATAATATTTAAATATGGAATGAAGTCAATATGTCTTCACATTCTTCCCTCTAGGAATACAAATTAAGGGAGATACACTCAGGTGAATACTCAAAAGAGATCACCATGATCCTCCTACTCTAGGTTCACTTTAATTGTCCCTGATAATTATTGCAATAATAATGCCATGTTATATTTTTATAGAGTACTGTAGTTTCCATTGTGCTTTCACATCCATTCAACCTAGTACAACCAAGAGCCCACTCTTTATGAAAAATACATCTCATGTGATTCTTCAAATGAGCCTATGAAGGAAGACAAGACAGTTATAATCCTTTTGACAAATATAAAAACAAATTCAGGAATATTAAACAATTGAAATCCTACAGTCAGAGGACTTGAACTCTTGATCAAGTGCAAGCAATATCAAGTCCAAAGAACTTTTGACCAAGTCAAGCTATATCATGCCATAAAAGCTCTAGATCACTCTCCTTCAAAACACCCTCTAGCCAGCCACTATCTGGTGAAGCGTTTATTCTGCTTAGCACTTCCTCCAATTTGATATCACACTGGGTTCCTGTTGCCTAGGAAGCAACATCCCCACATGCCTATTCCAGTTTTAAAGTACCAGATACTTTCCCCAAACGCAAGAAAATGATTGTACAGATAAAGCAATGGCTTAAGTGTTCAGAAGTATATCCCACTAAACTTAAGGGAAAATTTGTACAATTTAGGTTGAAATTTTCATGGTATAAATATTTAATGATAAGTCATAGCCAGTTTCCCCCTCTTTCTATGAACTTGGAAAAATGACACTTTCCCATCAACTCCTTTCTATAGTGAGCTGACCTATGTGATAACTCTAGTTTGTGGTTCTGAGAGAAGTGCTATGCGTCCTTTCCAGACAACCCTTGGTAAAGTTTAATGCAAGATCCTCCAGGATATTTTCCCTCTGACTCAGCAACTGTGGAGGGAGCTTCCTATTGAAATTAGTTCATTTCAGTTGCTCCACCGTGCCTAACTCTTTGCAATTTCATGGACTGCAGCATGCCAGGCTTCCCGGTCCATCACCAACACCTAGAGCTTACTCAAACTCATGTCCATCAAGTCAGTGATGCCATCCAACCATCTCATCCTCTGTCATCCCCTTCTCCTCTTGCCTTCAATCTTCCCCAGCATCAGGGTCTTTTCAAATGAGTCAGCTCTTCACATCAGGTGGCCAAAGTATTTGTACTGAAATGGCAGCAGCAAAAATCAAAACATCATGGGATCACAAAGAGTCAAGGACTGCTACTGAAGACAGTCCCCATGGATTTGAAGCAGTTGCATGTGAGCAGGAAATAAGCTTTTGATGAAGCCACTGAAATTTAGGCATTGTTTGTTATGCAACCTAACTTAGCCTACGCTTACAGATAAAGGACTCCTTCCTTAAAGTAGTCTGTTTCTTATCTACTGAAAAAATTGTCATAAAAAACATATAATTCAACAAGGGCTACAAGATGTAGAGTGCTCCTGGGGTTGAGTAATACACAACTGGCAAAGAATAAGCAAGAGTCCTGACAGCAAATCTCCTGAGTAACATGCAGGGTGTCTGGAGTCCAGCAGATATGGTGAAGACAAGAGGACATGATCGTTATGAGTTTTCATGGGAAAACAGGAGACAGAGCACTCAGGAAATACAGACCAATTAAAGGACTGCGGCTTTATCCCATGGGCAATAGGAAGCCATTGAAATATTCTAAATGCATGATAAGATCAGATTTTGGTCTTTTAAAGGCTTGATCTGACCATTGTAAAATGGGAAGTTTTCAGAACAGTTGGAAAGCTATTGAGGTAGTCCAGGTGAGAACAAAAATGACAGATTAGATTAGGAATAGGGAGAAATAAAATTATTTGGGAAAAGTTTAAGAAAGAGACATAGAATGATCAAATTTCCCAGTATTCCCAGAACAGACTTTCAGTGTTGAAATTGGGACAATTCTGGGTCAATTTGGATGAATTGTTAACCCTAAACATTCACATATGAGCTTCATGACTGATTAGGTAGGGGAATTTAGGGAGAGAATTGGGTCACGTTGGATAGTTGAATGGATGGTTTATTGAGACAGAAAACAGTGAATAAAAAACAGATATGAGAGATAATAAATTGAGTTTAAGATAGGAGACCAAATGAAGATGCCAAATAAGCAATTGAAGAAACAGGTAAATCTGGTATACTTTGATGAATTAGAGCTAACAGTCAAGTGCCATCTATGTACAAGAAACTGTTAGAGTTAGCAGAAGTTAACTCACTCTTCTCAGCAACCATTTCATACTAACAAAGGCAAAGAAATTACTCTTGGCAACACTATTTGAAATGAGGGAGCTGGATTGAAACTCAAATTAACCTGGATTTGAAAGTGACCTTTCCTGTTTCTTAGTTATATAACCTTTGAAAAAGACTATGAGAATTTTTATCAGCTCAGCCTTTAAAAAATGGATGTCATGCTGAGAACAGTCTGTCAGGAATGAGAGGAGGAAAAATATCCATTAGATGCTAGACCCAGAAGAGGGTAATCTCATAATCTAAGTTATTTTTAGAAGCTAGGATAAAAGTAAGCAGTGCAAACTTTAGAAACACAAAAATGCATAGGAGAAATGCAGAGCCCAGATATTTGTTCAAAGGAGACACTACAGCATAAAAGTCAGGTGGTGTGGTTTCTGGAGAAGAATTGCTGAGATTCAAGTTGGAAAAAGACCCTGATGATGGGAAATATTGAAAGTAACAGAAGTAGGGGCCAGTAGAGGATGAGGTGGTTAGATAGCATCACTGACTCAATGGAAATGAATTTGAGCAAACTCCAGGAGATAGTGGAGAACAGAGGAGCCTGGCATGCTACAATTCATGGGGTCACAAAGAGTCAGACATGACTTAGCGACTGAATAACAACAACAAACTCTGATTTCACCATTTACTAATCGTTTGATGAATTATACACATTCTTTCAATGGAACGTTCTCAACTGAAAAATAGTAATAATTATGAAAGTTCCTACCCACCCATTGGTCAGGCTGAGGATTGGGCAGTACTTAGTTAAGTACTTAATGTATGAGTCTGACAGTGTCTAGCCAGGAAACAGGAATCATTTCAGATATTTCAGTAAAGAGAATCTAGCACCTGGTATTAGATACATGGGAGATAAGAAAGCAGGGAAGCGAAACACGGGACAGTGAGGCAACTCAGAGATGCACAGCAATAGAAAGTCAGTGCCACTGCTAAAAGTGAAAAGACTCAGTGCAACTTACCAAGGCACAGAAGCCAGGGCCTCCTTCACTCCCACTCTGCCCCTTTGAATGTCACATAGCACTCGTAATTTTTCTCACACACACCAAGCATAGGCTTCCTAATTCACTTTGTTGTCACTGCCCTCCACCTTGAATAGCTTCTCCCACATCTGTACTCTTGCTCCCTTAGATCACTGAGTATTTGCTCAGCTGTGGCCTTCTCTTAGCATCTTATTTTCTTGTTTATTTAATTTGCATTTTTGGTAAAGAATCTGCCTGCCAGTGCAGGAGACTCAAGAGACATAGTTTCGATCCCTGGGTCGGGAAGATCCCCTGGAGAATGAAATGGCAACCCACTCCTTTATTCTTATCTGGAAAATTCCACGGACAGAAGAGCCTCGTGGGCTTCTGTCCATGGGGTCGCAAAAAGTCAGACATGACTGAGCAACTGAGCACACACATTTAATTTACATTTTTGGTCATCTCCTTTTCCTAGACTGTAAGCTCCATGAGAGCAGAAAATATCTCTATCTTGTTCATCACTGTGTTTTCCAGCATAGAGTAAGTAGTCAGTACATTTTTGCTGGATGGAAGAAATATCCCATGTAGTTAGACTTGGGTTCCCAAGGATCTAATCTTCCAAGGCACAGGATGCAGACACGGGGACCGAAAGAAAGGTTAAGTACCATAAACTTAAATGTTTAAATTATAACATGATCTCAGTTAAGGCAGATGCCTAGTCCCTGCGACTGAAGACCTTCAGTTGGACAGGACTATGAGGAAGAGGAGTTAAAGCATGTCTCCCAAGGGGGACTCCTGTGGACCTGTTTTAATGTCTTTGAATAAAGATAACTTCAGTGCTTGTTATTGCTGTTATTCAGTCACTCAGTCATGTCCGACTCTTTGCGATCCCCACGCAGGCTTCCCTGTCCTTCACTACATCCCGGAATTTGCTTAAACTCATGTCCGTTGAGTTGATGATGCCATCAGTGTTTGAGCCTGAGACTACGCAGTCTTCTGATGGAAGGCAAGAGGCCCTACCAGCGGGGAGAAAAGCCTATTAAGAGCAGGTCATTGCTAGACAGAGTGTGAAACGCCACACACATCTTTGACTTTTCTTCAAAAGCAGGGCTCTGTGACTCAGTCCTGTAGCATTTTCTTTATTTCATGCATAAACATTTTGCTGGACGATCTCCGCAGAGTGGTGGATGAAGACAACAGGAAGCATTCAGCTCTGTTAATTGTGCGTCTTACTGGAACATAAGGACCTCTGCCTCCCCAATGCACTTCTCTGTGCTGTCCACCTGAGATCACTCAGGAAGTCCTGTTGATCTTCTGGGAAATTAAGCAGCAATAAGATTCTGTAGTCTTTATAGTCTAGACTCTGATATTGATCATGGAACAGACAAATTGGAGGAACGAGGTAAAGTGGCCTTCTTATGTCTTAGATGTAAGTGCAAATATTCAGTGGAGAGTGACCTTTCACAAATGCAAATCTGCTTTAAAAAGCATCGCATCTGTGACTCTTCAAATGTGTGCTAATAGTCAGCTTGATGTTCCCCTCTCAGCTTCCTTTGATTCATTTAGGAAAACTCCTCAGAGCCCACTAAAGGGTTTTATATGTTTTTCATTGATGTTTGCTTTTCAAATGTTTGTCAAGTTCAGACATTTGTATGGGTCCTATTAGTGTTTAAAGGGTTCAAGCAGAGAAAATGACCCATGGTAAATGGACCGAAATAAACCACTCCTGAAGACTATGTACTCTAAACCCAACATAATTATAGCCTAAGGAAATGTGAGTTCCTTCCAAATTAGGAGATGGCAAAATGGCAGACTGGGTTAGCACCTGGACTTTGAATCTTAGCCCTGCCATGTACACATTGTACATCATTGACCCTTTTATTTAAATTTTACACGTTAGAAATAATGCCACATCTACTTCATAGGTGTTTCATAAACATCTGGAATACATAGGCACTCAACAAATAATAGTTGTTTAATTAGAAATACTTATCAAACATCTGGTTCTAAATAAATCTAATATCGGAACAATAAATACTGAAATGTATGAATCCACCAGTCCATTCTGAAGGAGATCAGCCCTGGGATTTCTTTGGAGGGAATGATGCTGAAGCTGAAACTCCAGTACTTTGGCCACCTCATCTGAAGAGTGACTCATTGGAAAAGACTCTGGAAGGGATTGGGGGCAGGAGGAGAAGGGGACAACAGAGGATGAGATGGCTGGATGGCATCACTGACTCAATGGACATGAGTCTGAGTGAACTCCAGGAGGTGGTGATGGACAGGGAGGCCTGGCGTGCTGTGATTCATGGGGTCACAAAGAGTCGGACACGACTGAGCTACTGAACTGAAGTGGACCGGTGAATCATTATTTACTTAGCATTTTAATACTGATGCTAACCATTAAATCAGAGTTCCTCTTACTTGACTATCATTTTAAGGCTTACAGTAAATCACAGATACAAAGTATTATAGTTGTAAGATCCTAAGAATCTTTGGGATCCTCAATCTAACCACCCACAGAATGTAAACACTATTTCTTTAGCAAATTTGGCCAACGATAACCCTGTAATTACAAGCAAAACTATAATAAGAACCCAACAGACACTCAGACAAGTCATTACATGATGAGGGACTGAGCATAGGCTTTTATTCACTCAGAACAGATGAAAAGTACCTCTTTATGACTCCCATGTACAAGCTGGAACTTCACCACCAGGAGCCACTCAGAACATAGATTCTTTGCAAGTATTTGAAAGCAGATTTCTCTTTCTCCATGGTCTTCTTTACTCTTGGGAAAAGTCCTTCATTTCCTAAAGCTAGTTTTTACAATTTCTAGATCAGTTCTACTCTAACCACACACCACCCACCATACTGGATGCTCACACTTGCACTTGCTCAAATTCATTGACGTCTCTTAAGCAGAGTTGCCAAGAGTACCCTTAGAAGCGATGAGAAGATGTGCAAGATGGTCATCTACTCAGTGTGTTTCCATTAATGTAATTTATGGCATCACTGTAAATGTTGGACTTTAGTTTTCTAATCACATCTTTGGTTTCTTCCAAATTTTTTTATCTGTTTAGGGCGTTTTAAATTATAGAATCTTTATATTCCGTATACCTCCCTTCTCTGTACCTCCTAAATAACAGATAAAACTATTAAATACTGTTTAGTCCTCACTCTCCACTTGAGACAATGCTCCCCTGTGACATAGAGCCATTATTAATATTATTCAAGGATAGCCACTCAGATCATTCCACAATTCAACTGCCAATAAAGTCATCCTGGGCAAGACTTGTCAAAACGTCATCCACGGGGACATCAAAAGAGACTTTATTAGAATTGTCTCCAAAGCATGACCCAAGTGAAAAGGTATTTGGATTATATTTCTGGTTGAATTGTCATGTAACAGTCCTGTGCTCTCAGAATTTAATACTCATAAATCTTGGAGTCTTAGAAAATTATTTTTAGGGATTGCTACATGGAATAATCAAGAAAAATCCTATCCTCAGAGTTAAGGTAGACTAGGTCAAAAGTACTTAACTCATGGGAATCCATGTGTGGACTTCAAAATTTATAATTCTCCTAGAGTGATAGGCAAGATATTAAATTATGTACACATGTGCATTTTTCTTGGAGTAGTCTCCAGCTCAGAAGAGACTTATGCACAAAAATTATCATTGAACAAGATTAAGTCTAATTAAAGATGCCCCAAATTTAAGCCTGTCTCACTGCCCCTATATTTTCTATTTGTGCTCTGCAGTTGCACATGCATGTTAGGTGTGGTTGCTTCTTTGGTGAGCTCAGTTTGCAAGCATCATTCATCTGAATTTCTCTAGGGATGGCTCTACACTGTGTGTGATATTTTACATGTATACATACTTTTTCAAGAGCTTCCCAGATGGCTCATTGGTAAAGAATCCACCTACCAATGAATGAGATGCTGGTTTGATCCCTAGGTTGGGAAGATACCTTGGAGAAGGGCAGGGCTACCCACTCCAGTATTCTTGCCTGGAGAATCCCACAGACAGAGGAGTCTGGTGGGCTACAGTTTATGGGGTCTCCAAAGAGTTGGACATGACAGCAACTAAATGACAACAACATACTTTTTCTAACATGATGGCCCCTAGTACCAACCAACAGCTTTGCCTAACACCCAGTTGAAGAAAATGATTCTGAAGCAACACTGGAGTGAAAATTGGGTGGGCAGGAGCCAATGAAAGCTAATATACCATTTCTAAAATGGTCTAGTCTCTTACTTATTAAGCGCTTTGCAGGGTGATTTTGATTGCATACACAAGTTCATTAGAAACACTGTCTTTAGGTTCTGTAGTAGACAGGAAAATGTCCTTCCTCCCCCAACAATACCTAATCCCCAGAATCTTGAGATGGAGAGGCTATTCCAGATGAGCTGGGTGTACTCAATCAAGTCATGTGCATGTTCTCTGTTTGTGTGTGCTCATTCATGTCTGACTCTTTGCAACCCCACGGACCAGAGCCCACCAGGCTCCTCTGTCCATGGAATTCTCCAGGCAAGAATACTGGAATGGGGACCCCTTCTCGAGGGGATCTTCCCAACCCAGGAATTGAACCTGTGACTCCTACACCTCCTGCATTGCAGGCAGATTCTTTACTGCTGAGCCACCAGGGAGGTCCTATGTCATTGCAACCCAAGGCAGCAATTGCTATGAAATAATGGAGATAGTCTCTATACATTCTGATATATTAGAGGAAAAATCCATATCAGCTATAAAAAAGAATAAATATAACTTATGGCTACCATGGGAGGTGGGGAAAGGAGGGAAGGATAACTTGGGAGATTGGAATTGACATGTACACACTATTATATATAAAATACATAACAAATAAGAACCTGTATGGATGTGAGAGTTGGACTGTGAAGAAGGCTGAGCGCCGAAGAATTGATGCTTTTGAACTATGGTGTTGGAGAAGACTCTTGAGAGTCCCTTGGACTGCAAGGAGATCCAACCAGTCCATTCTGAAGGAGATCAACCCTGGGATTTCTTTGGAAGGAAAGATGCTGAAGCTGAAACTCCAGTACTTTGGCCACCTCATGCGAAGAGTGGACTCATTGGAAAAGACTCTGATGCTGGGAGGGATTGGGGGCATGAGGAAAAGGGGATGACTGAGGATGAGATGGCTGGATGGCATCATGAACTCAATGGACATGAGTCTGAGTGAACACCGAGAGATGGTAATGAACAGGGAGGCCTGAAGTGCTGTGATTCATGGGGTTGCAAAGAGTTGGACACGACTGAGCGACTGAACTGAACTGTATGGCACAGAGAACCTTACTCAACACTCTATAATGACCTATATGGGAAAAGAACCTAAAAAAGAGTGGATACATGTATATGTATAACTCATTCACTTTGCTATACAGCAGAAGCTAACACAACACTGTAAATCACCTATAGTGCAATAAAAATTTTAAAAAGCATAAATACAAACTCAGTGGCTTAAGATACCCTGGAGGAGGAAATGGTAACCCACTCCAGCATTCTTACCTGAAAAGCCCCATGGACAGAGGAGCCTGGTGGGTTACAGTCCATGAGGTCGCAAAGACTTGGACACAACTGAAGCGACTTAGCACAGCACGGTGGCTTAGCACATAGGCTTATTTCTTACAGTATATGGAGATCTCTGACTCTCCTGGGTAACTCTCTTTGAAAAATGATTCCTTGATCCTAGCTCCTTATAACTTATGACTCTACTGTTTTCAATATGTGACTTCCACCTTTACCATTACTATAGAATGGGGGTTAGTCAGGAAGTTTTATGGTTTGTTTCATAATAGTGTATACCACTTCTGTTCCCATGGCATTGTTTTAAAAGTAATCACATGGCTATACATACTCAGGAGTGGAATTGCTGGGTCTTATGGTAATTTTTAGTTTCTTGAGGAACCTTCATATCGTTTTCCATTATGGTTACCAGTGGACCATCTCACCAGCAGTGTACAACGCTTCTTTTTTTCCATATCCTTGTCAATATTTCCTATGTGGGGTCTTTTTGATAGATGAGACCCTTATTGAAAAGGCAAAGGGCCTCTATCCCACCCACTATAGATTTGCATTTAAGCTGGAAAAACAAAAACACATTATAGTTTTAAACTACTACGACTACAGCAGTGTTTGTTACCACAGCAACCCCTAGCCCATCTTGACAATATGTCCACCCAAAAGAAAAGCAACTTTAGGTTAATTAGTAATCCATGACATGTATGGTTTAGTAGGCACCACATGTATAAAATCTTTCTGATTAGCAAATGTTCAAAGTCCATTCAATTTGTCTCACATAAGAGACAATGACTCATTGGAAAAGACCTTGATGCTGGGAAAGATTGAAGGCAGGAGGAGAAGGGGACAACAGAGGATNACATGTATAAAATCTTTCTGATTAGCAAATGTTCAAAGTCCATTCAATTTGTCTCACATAAGAGACAATGACTCATTGGAAAAGACCTTGATGCTGGGAAAGATTGAAGGCAGGAGGAGAAGGGGACAACAGAGGATGAGATGGTTGGATGGCATCACCAACTCAATAGACATGACTTTTAGTAAACTCCAGGGGCTGGTGCTGGACAGAGAGGCTTGGCATACTGCAATCCATGGGGTCGGAAAGAGTTAGACACGACTGAGCAACTGAACTGAACCAAACTGAATGTTTCAACTTAATAAAATGGAAAATAACTCCATTCTCTTTTTTCTAGTATTAGTCTCTTCTATGTAGGCATCTCTCCACACCCAATAATACTATATCCTAACTGCAAGAAAAGTAGTTAGAGGAGATGTAAATACTATTTTGAGCATAGCTCCACAAACTCAAAGCTGTAAAGTGACCATCAACCACATAGGGGTAATACAATTGGTCCCTTCTTTCTATTTGGGGATATTGTGATAATCAGTTCAGTTCAGTCACTCAATCATGTTTGACTCTTTGCCATCCCATGAACTGCAACACGCCAGCTCTCCCTGTCCATCACAACTCCCGGAGTCCACCCAAACCCATGTCCATCGAGTCGGTGATGACATCCAACCATCTCATCCTCTGTCGTCCCTTCATCTCCTGCCCTCAATCTTTCCCAGCATCGGGATCTTTTCAAATAAGTCATCTCTTCGCACCAGGTGGCCAAAGTACTGAAGTTTCAACATCAGTCCTTCCAATGAATACCCAGGACTGATCTTTAGGATGGCCTGGTTGGATCTCCTTGCAATCCAAGGGACTCTCAAGAGTCTTCTCCAACACCACAGTTCAAAAGCATCAATTCTTCAGTGCTCAGCTTTCTTTGTAGTCCAACTCTCACATCCATACCTGACCACTGGAAAAACTATAGCCTTGACTAGACGGACCTTAGTCGGCAAAGTAATGCCTCTGCTTTTGAATATGCTATCTAGGTTGGCTATAACTTTCCTTCCAAGGAGTAAGCATCTTCTAATTTCATGGCTGCAATCACCATCTGCAGTGATTTTGGAGCCCATAAAAATAAAGTCAGCCACTGTTTCCAGTTTCCCCATCTATTTGCCATGAAGTGATGGGACCGGATGACATGATCTTCATTTTCTGAATGTTGAGCTTTAAGCCAACATTTTCACTCTTTTCCTTCACTTTCATCAAGAGGCTCTTTAGTTNTATCAGTAACCTCAGATATGCAGCTGACACCACCCTTATGGCAGAAAGTGAAGAGGAACTAAAGAGCCTCTTAATTAAAGTGAAAGAGGAGAGTGAAAAAGCTGGCTTAAAATTCAACATTCAAAAAACAAAGATCATGGCATCTGGTCCCATCAATTCATGACAAATAGTTGGGGAAACAATGGAAACAGTGACAGACTTTATTTTCTTGGGCTCCAGAATCACTGCAGATGGTTACTAGAGAAATGAAATTAAAAGACACTTGCTCCGTGAAAGAAAAGCTATAATCAACCTAGATAGCATATTAAAAGCAGAGACATTACTTTGCCAAAAAAGGTCCATCTAGTCGAAGCTATGATTTTTCCAGTAGTCGTGTATGGATGTCAAAGTTAGACCATAAAGGCTGAGCATTGAAGAGTTGATGAACTGTGGTGTTGGAGAAGACTCTTGAGAGTCCCTTGGATAGCAAGGAGATCCAACCAGTCAATCCTGAAGGAAATCAGTCCGGAATATTCATTGGAAGGAGTAATGCTGTAGCTCTAATACTTTCGACACCTGATGTGAACTGACTCATTAGAAAAGACCCTGATGCTGAAAGAGATTATAGGCAAGAGGAGAAGGGGATGACAGAGGATGAAATAGTTGGATGGTATCATTGACTTAATGAACTTGAGTTTGAGCAAGCTCTGCTAGTTTGTAATGGACAGGGAAGCCTGGTGTGCTGCAGTCTATGGAGTCAGAAAGAATTGGACATAACTGAGTAATTGAATTGAACTGCAATGCCACCAAAAGCCCAGATGGCTAGATATTATCACTCTCTGTCTTCTCTGGTTTTATTTTTGTTTTATTTATGAATGGCAAATTTTTTAAAATAACAAAGGGACATAGTCAATATAAACATGTAGCATATAAAAGGAAAAATGTGTAAAAAAGTTGTTCTATCATAGAGGAAATTATTCATTTATATAACTACATATATAAAAGATTTTAGAAGACATAGAGATGGGAAAGGGAGTCAGAGACTATCTTTTATAAAGTAAGGTAAAAAGGGGGAAAAAAAAGTCATAGTGTATTAGTTTTCTTGAGCTGCCATAACAAAATATAGTCCGCATATCTTAAACAACAGTAATTAATTTTCTCACAGTTTTGGCACTCATAGATCAAGATCTGACAGGGTTTGGTTTCAGGTGAGGTCTCATTTCATGGATTGAAAAAAACAACCATCTCACTGTTTCCTCACATGAGTTTTTCTGTGCGCAGAGAGAGAGAGAAAGAGAGAAAGAGACACACTATCTCTTTCCCTTATCGTATGGCCATTAACCTTGTTGGATTATAGCTCCACTGTTATTATCTCATTTAATCTTAATTACCTCTTGAAAGGCCCTATCTCCAAATACAGTTACACTGGTGATTAAGTCTTTAATGTATGAATTTGGGGTGGGGTGGGCACAATTCAGCCCATAATATTATGCTGTAGCTTTCTTGAATCCTAGATTTCTGTCCTGTGACTTCCTTGCTTGCCAGAGACTCCAAACAACATTATCTAAACCAGATATTGTCTCATGGAATCTGCCATGTCTTATGGGGATCAAAAAGAATGCATTAACCTAATTGAGAATCACATTCAAAGACTGACAGCTGTGTGGACTTGTTCTACCTAAGAGATCAAGCCCTGAGCCTTTGGAGTGGGAGGCTACCCAAGGACTAACCCTAGGGGGTATCAACTAGTGAGAACCCACACAAAGGAAACCACTGGAATACAAGACTCAGCATCACCCAACCACCAGTAGCACCCTGTGCAGGACACCTCATCTAAACAACAAACAAAACAAAAATNCATAGAAGAGTACATAAAATGGACCCATTCTAGTCCATTTTAGTTCGCTGATTCCTAGAATGTCGACGTTCACTCTTGCCATCTCCTGTTTAACCACTTCCAGTTTGCCTTGATTCATGGACCTAACATTCTAGGTTCCTATGCAATATTGCTCTTTACAGCATTGAACCTTGCTTCTATCACCAGTCCCATTTACAACTGGGTGTTGTTTTTGTTTTGGCTTCATTCCTTCATTCTTTCTGGAACAATTTCTCCACTGATCTCTAGTAGTATATTGGGCACCTACCAGCCTGGGAATTCATCTTTCAATGTCCTGTCTTTTTGTCTTTGCATACTCTTCATGGGGTTCTCAAGGCAAGAATACTGAAGTGGTTTGCCATTCCCTTCTCCAGTGGACCACATTCTGTCAGACCTCTCCACCATGACCAATCCGTCTTGGGTGGCCCCATATAGCATGACTTATTTTCATTGAGTTAGACAAGGCTGTGGTCCATGTGATCAGACTGGCTTGTTGTCTGTGATTGTAGTTTCAATCTGTCTGCCCTCTGATCCCTTCTCTCAGTGCCTACAGTCTTNAATCCGTCTTGGGTGGCCCCATATAGCATGACTTATTTTCATTGAGTTAGACAAGGCTGTGGTCCATGTGATCAGACTGGCTTGTTGTCTGTGATTGTAGTTTCAATCTGTCTGCCCTCTGATCCCTTCTCTCAGTGCCTACAGTCTTACTTGGGTTTCAGTTACCTTGGATGTGGGGTATCTCTTCACAGCTGCTCCAGCAAAGTACAGCCGCTGCTCCTTACCTCAGACTCAGGGTAGTTCCTCTTGACCACTACCCCTGACCTCGGGCGTGGGGTAGCTCCTCTTGGCTGCACTCACGTGCTGTCGCAGCTGCCAAGGAATAAATATATGTAAAAACTTTAAACCCTTCAGAAAAAAATTTGCTGTATAATCCAAGTGATTACTCACACCATTATCCAACACAAACTGAGCCTCCATCCCTTAGAGACAGTTTCATTGCTAATTTCACTGACAACAGTTGATAAAGTTGACATTTGGTTTTAATGACACTGGCTAATAAGCTGTCAGAAGGTTTCACAATCTTATCAAGTAATATACCACATTACAAATATTAAAAATTACTTTTGGAATTAATGTAATCTACTTAGAAAACTCCATTGACTTCATCTGATAGGATATGCCAAGTTTTGTTCTTTTCTTTTTTACCCTAGACTTACATAGTCACTGGATATGAGGAGAAATGTTT
Organism: Neotragus pygmaeus; assembly: GCA_006410875.1. Classification (NCBI taxonomy): domain Eukaryota; kingdom Metazoa; phylum Chordata; class Mammalia; order Artiodactyla; family Bovidae; genus Neotragus; species Neotragus pygmaeus. Next base: position 441,208 of record SJYV01049721.1, on the reverse strand, counting down.
ATAGAGTCTTATACATTTGCATATGTATATGTTTTCTACATATGTACTTCTGATGATGAATATTCAGTCTGCATCAGAGTAACTGGCATTTTGGCTTGATGTTTTGATCTTTTGAAAATACACGTGCACCTGCAGCACCTGGTTCTGCTCAGATCCCTGTATAGCTTTCAATTTTTGAGACTACTCCAATCGTTATTATGGAAAGAGTGCCACGTTTAGAAAAAACCTAAAGATGAAATCACAATGATTGCTTCTATTTATTAAGAGTCTCCCCTGGATTAGTGCTTTTCATAATTATTCATTTTATCCTTGCTACAACCCTTTAAAGATAATTTTATCAATTTAAACTCATGCATTCAAGCAAAACAGAAAACCTAGTTCAGACTGGCTCAAACAAGAAAGATTTATTAACTTGTCTGCAAATTCAGGGTAGAATCCAGGAAACTCAGGCATGATTCAACAAATGCCGCAAATGATATCCCTGGAATAATTTTCTCCATCTGCATCTTATAGATAAACTTGTCTTCTCAAAGTTCTTGTGGTGACCATTAGCTCTCAGCTCAAACTCACAAGCATGGCACCCAATCCAGCAGAGAGAGAGAGAGAATATGTTTCTTCCATCAGCTTAGAAAAGGAAAACCAGAATAAATTTTCTTGATTCTGATTGGTCAGGCTTAGATCATGTGACTCACCCTAAACCAATCATCAAAGCCTGAGGTATGAATGCTCTGGATTGCATTGATTGACTTAACCTTAACCTATATCACCTGTTTGTACTCTGGAGAGAAATGATTGAGACAAATTCACTCAAAGGGGAAGAACCAAGGGTAGGGTAGGATGGAACTATCAAAAAAAAAAAAAAAAGTGAAATTGTTGCTATAATAGTGGAATTGGGAGAAAAAAATGGATACAAGGCAGCAGTATCAATAAATACCCATTACAAATTGACACTGTGTTCATTTTGCCCAGGAGAAAAGAGAAGTTCAGAGAAGTTAAGTGAGTTATGTGATAACATACATCTAATGAATGACAGGGCCAGACTTTGAAATAAAGCCTCTGTGTCTCAAAGCTATTGTTCATTGTTGTCTTCTGAGACACAGTAAAATGTTAGCCTGTATGGAAAGCAGCGTACCTAATTGAGCTGAGAAAGTCAGGTCCCAGGTGTCTACTTTGGGATAGAGAGAGCTAGAAAGCAATGCCATATGTAGTGCAGTTCATCTATACTGTCAACCGTGAAGCTGGTTCAGGGGAAAATCAAAGAATTTGCATTGATGGAAAGGACAGTGGGGTGCGAGGATACCGGTATCGATGCTTTACACAAATTTTTCCTGCCCTTCTCATCTTTAGTGAGAAGTTAGGAGAGTCATGTAACCTCTCTAAAATGTCAAATAAAGGATAATGGCACCTAACTCCCACACACTGGGGACTACTCAATATATTCTAAAATGTCCTGTAAACAACCATCCACTTACAAATATAAGTTATTGCTATGAACATGAAAAAGGATTTATATTTGCTCTTATAGCTCACAACATAGTGCTGGGTGGACAAAGTATCTCCAAGCTTGTGAATTTGACTTCAATGATGAAATTTTTGTGTTTTTAAAAGTCTCTGTTCTGCAATGCCAGGATCTTCACATATTTTATAAAAGTGACTCCTTGTCATTCTCTGCTGGCTCATCTTCTACTTGCCTTCAAAATGTTGGAATGCCTTGGAGTTTTGGCCAAGACTCTGCCTCTTCTTTCTTTGTAACCACTTTCTAAGTAATTTCATCAAGTCCCAGGGCTTTCCTATGGCCTCTAAATCAGTAAGTCCAAGATTGTCTTCAGCCGTGACCTTCCAGATATCTGCATCTAACTACCAATGTCACCTTCACTTAGGCTTCTAACAAGTGTTTAAAAATTAAGTGTTAAAACAAAATTCCAGATTTCCATTCCCATTCACTTGTGCCCATCTACTCTCTCCCTACTCTTTCTTATCTCAGTGAGTTTATTCTTAATACTGTTTCTTACATCTCTCACATTTGATACATCAGAAAGTCCCATTGACCATCTACTTTCACTCATCACCTTGGTCCAACACTCCAACATTTCTCTGTATCCCTGTGATAGTCATTTTACCAATTCCACTCCTTCCCTCTATAATCTCTTCTCTGGACACTAGTTTTTAATTGTGCATAAGATCACCTGACTGCCATGCTCTAAGCCTCCCAATGGCTTCCTACTGTCCTCAGAGAGGTTACTAAATCCTGTGTCCTCTAGCCCTGGTACACTTCACCAATTTCATCTCTCACGACTTTTCTCCTAACTTGCCATGCTTTAGCATTCTCAGTTGTCTTTCATTTCCTGGGATTCCTGCCTTAGACCCTCTCCACTAAATGTTTCCTCTAAGGAAAATCCTGTTGATCATGCAGATTTCAGCTTAGATGCAAATCCTTCAAAAGAGCCTTTTCTAATCATACAAACTGACCTAGCCACCCATCACTATCACATCACCTACTTTAATTCTCTGCATATATGAATACATATCACTACTCACTTTTTCTTGTTTATTTAGCTGTTTATTGGCTTGTCTGCTCCCACTATGATGTAAGTTTTATATGATCATAGACTCGAAATTATTTACAGCATTATTGCCCAGGCCTAGAACATTGAAAAGAACTATTGAGTGAATAAAAACAATGGAAACAATAGATGAATGAACGTGTGAATGATGGATAAATGATGGCTTCTATTTTAAAGTGTGGCCCACTTGTGAACTGACCTTGCCACAGATGGTTACAATATGTATGAGACTGTTCACTCTGAGAGGGCGGGAATAAGCCCTGGGCTTCTGCAACTCTGAACAGGCTTTGTTAGAACAAAGGGAATTGAATAATCTTTACATCTACCTCATCACAGGGAGATTGCACAAAATTTCCTGTAGCAATGAATGGTATTTCTGTTTGGAGTAAAGGGTGGCATGATTTTAATCAAAGAGATTTGGATATAAAGTCAGCCAGGAATGGACTGCTCTGCAGGCTCTCATTCCTACTCTATCATGTGCTGGTCACGTGCTCCTTATTAAGCCACTCAGCCTCTCTGACTTGCTCTTTCTCACCTGTAAATGGCAGTGATAATAACTCATCTTACCAAGTTCTTAGGAAATTCAACAAAATGAAATAGGACACTCAACACATGGAACATGTCTAATAAATGCTACTTCTCTCACTCTTGTAACCTCATTGGTCACTGACCATAGTAATTCTATATTTTATTAGAATATTATATAAGCCAAGCCGTGTAGGCATTGTGGGGAATGATCACATAGATGAAATGCTTTTGGTCCCTGTGTGGCTGTCTTTCCTTGCCTTCTAGATTCATACTCCCTACTGTGTCCTATGAATTAAACCCACGTGAACCAGGTCAATAGGTTTCCTCGCCTTCTAGATTATGGCTGGGCTTGATTTTGATTGGGAAGCATCAGTGGCCAGTTGGAAAGAAGGAAAGGATGTGGTCAGATAATTTATTTCCTTGGCTCCATATCTTAGGAGTGGATGAGAGCTAAGTGCTTCCTTCAACAGAGTCACAGCCCTCTCCTGACCTGTTTCCAGGAACTGCTCCTCCTCGTTCCCCTTTAGGCCCAAGAGTGCTAAATTCTGCCTTGATGGTAATTATTCCTTAGGGCTTCCACACTCCCCACTGACACGTTTGTAAATGTACTTAAACTTTCTTTGCAGTACCCAGTTTGAGTGCATCATCTCTTCCCTACTCAGATCCTGCCCAAAACACTTCCTTGCCTTGAAGGGTTCACACCCTAAGAACACATCATACCACATATCACTAACAGTAGATGGACCGAAGCAAGAATTCTTCACTGCCATTGCACTGACCTTATGTGTGTCAGTTCAGCAGCGGAGACTGACTTTATTCATTACCAACCTTTCACAAGAATTCATCAAAAATACCTGTATGTTTATGAAACAGCAGTCAGAATCAACAAGTTCTATACCTTAAATGTTATTTCTTTGGGATCACTGGTTCTCAACTGATCAAGTCTTCTGAAGAACTTTCAAAAATACATATGCCTACTTCTTCTCTATAAGATTTCAGTATCGACAGCAATTTCATCACCTGATTTGATTACAAGGGTGTAACTAGGGATATACTTAACTATAAAGCAACTATTCATAATGATGGGAAGATAGGAATAAAAGACCATGTACTTAAGCCCCTTCTGAAATAAAATATTCCTTTTTGGAATAGTTTGTCCTAAGGTGTTTAAAAACATTACTTAAGGAAAGTTCTGCTCCAAATAAAATTAGAGTTTAAGAAAAAAGATGCACCTGCCTAGGCCAACCCTAAACCAAAAGAGCTAGAGTCTTAGAAGGTGGAGTCAGGCAACTATATACTTGTCAAAGCAACTCACACGCTTCTAACGTGAAGCCAGACTGACAGCGGCTTTCAGTGTTTCTGAAGAGTCTAAGGGAGAGACTCCAGTACTAGATCAAATGCCGCCATGCTTGTCGGCATTCACTTAAATTGCTCCCAGACTCTCGACCCACCTCCACATTCCTCTCACTCTGGCCTCTGCTTCATGTGATTCTGGTTTAGCAATCATTGTTCTAGTAATTCCAATTGACTTGGCCAATAAAGCATGAAGTATTTGTCTTGTAGCTTGTCTGGCATTTCCCTTGCATGTACTTAATAGTGGCCCTCTGATTTCAGGATAAGGATGCTGCATGGCATCTGCCTAGAACCCTCAGCCCAGAGTCTGCCAGGACAACAGTACCCTATGGCCTCCACCCTCCAGGAATGACTAGACAAGTGGAGTATGCACTATACTGCTATAGAAAAAAATTTATTTTCAGGAATCTGTTTCAGTGGAACACATTTTTCACATCCCTTAGCATACTGAAAATGTTCAAGAAGGTCTCATAATCACTGTGATCAAAGTATATTGTAATTACCCATCCTTAAACAGACCAAAGGACTTTGGTAATGAACTCTTTCAAATCTCTTAATGCACATGGATTTGTGCTACAACTGTCCTTACCCCCAGGAGCTAATATATGTGGTAGTTCTTTGTAAAATGTGGAGTCTTCTACACATGAATGCCCTGGAGAAGGGCATGACAACCCACTTCAGTATTCTTGCCTGGAGAATCCCATGGACAAAGGAGCCTGATGGGCTACAGTCCATGGGGTCACACAGAGTCAGACAGGACTGAAGCAAGTTGAGTTCAGTTCAGTTACTCAGTCATGTCCAACTCTCCGCTACCCCATGAATCGCAGCATGTCAGGCCTCCCTGTCCATCACCAACTCCTGGGGTTCACTCAGACTCACGTCCATCAAGTCCGTGATGCCATCCAGCCATCTCATCCTCGGTCATCCCCTTCTCCTCCTGCCCCTAATCTCTCCCAGCATCAGAGTCTTTTCCAATGAGTCAACTCTTCGCATTAGGTGGCCAAAGTACTGGAGTTTCAGCTTTAGCATCATTCCTTCCAAAGAAATCCCAGGGTTGATCTCCTTTAGAATGGACTGGTTGGATCTCCTTGCAGTCCAAGGGACTCTCAAGAGTCTTCTCCAATACCACAGTTCAAAAACATCAATTCTTTGAGGCTCAGCCTTCTTCACAGTCCAACTCTCACCTCCATACATGACCACAGGAAAAACCATGACTAGATGGACCTTAGTCGGCAAAGTAATGTCTCTGCTTTTGAATATATTATCTAGGTTGGTCATAACTTTTCTTCCAAGGAGTAAGTGTCTTTTAATTTCATGGCTGCAGTCACCATTTCATATATCATTGCTCATAAATTTATTCAGTAAATATTTTGGAGCCCCAAAAAATAAAGTCTGACACTGTTTCCACTGTTTCCCAATCTATTTCCTATCAAGTGATGGGACCAAATGCCATGATCTTCGTTTTCTGAATGTTGAGCTTTAAGCCAACTTTTTCACTCTCCTCTTTCACTTTCATCAAGAGGCTTTTTAGCTCCTCTTCACTTTCTGCCATAAGGGTGGTGTCATCTGCATATCTGAGATTATTGATATTTCTCCCAGCAATCTTGATTCCAGCTTCTGTTTCTTCCAAGTTAGCACACATGAATGTGTTATCATTTTTGTTTTGAAAACCATACTTTAGACCCTAGAAAATGTTAAAAACAAATATACTTAGGATAAAGAAGCAAAAGCAAATTAAATACATTCAAATCATTTAATAGTACCAATGATAAGAAGGGAATAGTATTCAATAATTATGCAACGCTAATAAAGGCTTTACAGAACAGAATATTATGCATTTGTGTAGATTTAGGACTGAACATTCAAAAAGGTGTGCTATGACCAAATATCTGAAACACGTTTTCTGATGAGAAGTTCAGATGGACAGAAAAAATGTTCAGTGGGATGGTTAGTGAAGAGAGGATGGTTCTTGGAAGCAAAAGTCACAGTGTTACAGAGCTGAGTAATACCAAGATGATACGGCTGTTGCTGACTCTCTTGGTGGCAAATTCATCCTGACTAACACCCCATCAGACAAGCCAGTCTCTCTTCTGTGGTGACTCCACTGTTCCACAGTGGACTTGCCAGTAGACTCTATTGCTAGCTAAAACAGAGCAGGCTGACTCTTCTCTCTGGAAGGACCTTAATATCAGTTCATTGTGAATAACACCTGTGAAGTCTAAAGAAATAATTTGATGTGATTAGAACACATAATTAGAAACTGATATATCAGGGACTTTCATATACCATTGCTCATAAATGTATTCAGTAAACATTCTTTGAGCACCTAGGAAGCACGGGCCCCATTTTGTGCCCTGGTGAGCTCCGGAGAGCCCCAAAGCATGGTGCTTGCTGCTCTAGCATGCCTAAGATTATATTAAAGAAAGATGTGTTTTCTTAATTAATATCTGGTAAGAGTTACAATAAGCATATGAATAGAAAAAGATGGAGTCATGGAGATGGGAATGATTTGGCTGCACAGGAAATAAGCAGGTTTGGCCTGCCTTAACTTTCCTTCAGGTTGTGTCATAGTTTCCAGCCTAGACTGCTGCTTTGACTAAACCTTTCACCCACTCTTATGTCAGTACACCCCATTGCGTCCAACCCAGTTTTGCTGAGATCTATAAATTCCTGACACTCAACCATTTAATGACGCTTCTTACTTCCTCAGATATCATCAGGCAATGTGATAAATTGAGCCCAATAGTCTTGAGTTTAACTTTTGTTTATGTCACTACTGGTAAACCCTGGGGCGAAAAGAGTAAACACTCTGTTTAGTAGTTCTGCACCAAATGAGGCTTCAGGGAATGAGATGCTGAGACAGAGTTACAAGGGCAAGAGGCTTATAGGGTGGGTGGTGCAGGATGAGCAGGTGAATGACAAAAAGAGGAGGAAGTAGGACTGGGCAGGGAAAGCCTCAGTCTGCCATGCAGATCTGACAAAGTCTCAACCAACAGAGAGCAAAGACTACTCATTAGAGCAAGGGCATTCCTTCATCAGCCACAATTGGGCAAAAATGGGTACCTCCTTGTGGCCCAGAAGAGTATAGTCTTGTTCAAATGTTTTGGCCAGTCCAAGAATTCTATAGCTGGAGTATGTCATCTGACCTTACTCCCTACAAATGAACAGCAAGTTCTTGGTTAAATAGTTATCTGAGCCCTATACCCCAATGGTGAACACCAATCCTCAAAGACTTGTTATAGCACTGTGTTCTCTCTAACGATCACTGAGTTAGCAGGTGGATGGTTATGCTTCACAGTTTTTGGAAACTGACTCCAAATCTACCAATAACTCATAGACAGTTTAAGCAACCTCAACCACTCTACATTTTAAACAGCTGAAATTTAAGATGCTTCCCTCCCCACCAACAAAAAGAACTATGACAACAAAATGTAATTTCTTTAAGTACGCAGATGCAAAATGACCCTAGTTTTCACCACAAGCTATTATTTTGAGACCTGTGTTAGCAATCATGAGAGTGTTCATTGTGTAAATAAATTATAGATTATTATATGCAGTTGAGAGTGATGGAGTAACAGTAGGCAATGGCGGGAAAGAAATGTATTTATAGTCAAAGCTAGGTTTGAATCCTGAACCTGTCATGACAGGCTATGTCTTCAGGAAAACTACATAGCTTTTGGAGTCAGATTCCTCACCTGTAAAATAGAGATAATTGTACCTGTTTCATAGCCTGTACATATAGTGGAAAACTCTATATGATGAATTAAACAAAAATTTGCTAATTCCTGTGTGGATCACAATAAACTGTGGAAAATTCTGAAAGAAATGGGAATACCAGACCACCTGACTTGCCTGTTGAGAAATCTGTATGCAGGTCAGGAAGCAACAGTTAGAACTGGACATGGAACAACAGACTGGTTCCAAATAGAAACAGGAGTACGTCAAGGCTGTCTATTGTCACCCTGCTTATTTAACTTATATGAAGAGTACATCATGAGAAACGCTGGACTGGAAGAAACANTGCTGAAGCTGAAATTCCAATACTTTGGATATCTCATGTGAAGAGCTGACTCATTGGAAAAGACCCTGATGCTGGGGGGGATTGGGCGCAGGAGGAGAAGGGGATGACAGAGGATGAGGTGGCTGGATGGCATCACCGACTCAATGGACATGAGTTTGAGTGAACTCCGGGAGTTGATGATGGACAGGGAGGCCTGGCCTGCTGCGATTCATGGGGTCACAAAGAGTCAGCAACGACTGAGTAACTGAACTGATTGAAGGACCACTGGTTCTTCCTGATGGTTATATGGCTTTCTCTACCTACTGGTGCTCAGAAGGAAGACATAACTATCAAGCTCTGAGTTCCAAAACAGTGTTGTTTGCTTGAGCCTACAGGGACATAATAACCATGAAACCCAGACTGATTCTAGAAATAGAAAAGGATGTCTCAGAAATCCCATGGTTGCTTTTTTCCTTTTCTCTTATTTATGTTTTTAATACATAAGGAACTGGAGTGACTGTAAGGAAATCATAGAAAGGGGAGAACAAAGTATAAGTGTGGGGGAGGCCATACTCTAAGAGGAAAACAAAAGTCCTCCTGGGCACAGAAAGTAACTGGAAAAATTTAGAATGGATGAAACCACCAGCTTGTCAGTTCTCTAAGAGAGCTAGGAACAGTCCTCCCATGCCAGGACTGGGTTCAAATCTCAGGACTCTAAGCAGGAATCCAAAGAGACAAGGCCCGGGAATGCTGACTGTGTCTATAGTTACTACCTCCAAGATCCAGCATGATCCCTTGTGGATTTTTTGCTTCACCTCCAACTCTGTAAGTAGTTCCTTTATTAAACTCTACTTAAATCATACTAATTTCCACATGCCATCTGTTTTCTACTGGGAATACTTCTTTTTCAGGGGTTAATATTATAATGTCAGAAGATCACACCTATCTAGGAAGATTATAAAAACCAGACACTTTTTTTAGACCATGAGATAACAAAGAAGTTAGAATAATTTTGGGAAATTAAGGACCATGTTCTGACAAATATGCCAGAATTTTTTAATTAAAAAAAAAAACACACAAACAAAAAAGTCACATTAATTTCCAAATTCAAAGTTAAAAAATAATAATTAAAAAATAGTTTTCTCTTCCTGTTTCCTTCCCAAATGCATGAGTGCATGCTCAGTCCCTTCAGTTGTGTCCAACTCTTTGTGACCTCATGCACTGTAGCCCTCCAGGCTCCTCTGTCCATGGGATTCTCCAGGCAAGAACACTGGAATGGGTTGTCTGCCCTCCTCCAGAGGATCTTCCTGACCCAGGGATAGAACCTGGGTCTCCTGCATCTCTTGCATTTCAGGAAAATTTTTGACCCACTGAACCACCTGGGAAGCCCTTCCTTCCCAACTAATTCAATGCAGAAGCTATTCAAGGGGACATTGAGTAAGGCAGGTGTCTGTAGGTGGAAGAGGCAGATCATAGTCACACAGGCCCGGCTTTGAAGTCTGACCAGAGTAAGGAGGAGACCTGCACAGCAGGGCTGCCCAGCCCAGAGGATTGGAGCCCAATCAGATGTTGGGGAGTGCCCCAGGGGAGGGGCAGCCTACCATGGATATCAGAGTCTGACTGGCCTCCGGAAGGCATTCATGTGGGAGTGTTAACCTGCTGGGTTACTGGAGCCTAAATGAGGTAAAAAAAAAATAAAAAAAAATGCACATACACATAGGGAGACGGCAGAATTGGCAATTGGATATGGGATGTCAGAGTTCAGAAAGACTTGGGAAACCTGATGTAGAGGACAGCACAGCACAACAACAGAGCCTGAGTGGGCAGGGAAGGATTTCCACACAGGGGAAGGGGTTAGCCCCATGCAGGGCACCAGAGCCTGGGCGGGGCAAAGGAGGCATCCGTGCAGTGGCATCACAGCAGCAGTAGCCCAGCCTGGGAGAGTGAAGCCCAGGCGAGGAGAGGAAGGCATCTCTGCAGTGGGCAGAGAACCAGCTATGGTGGCAGAGAGGTATGGAACAGCCTGGGCTGGTGAGGAGGGCGCCCAGGAGGAATCAGGGCTAGACAGTGAGAGAGCATGAAGGCCCAAGCAAGCTACACAGGTGATCTCTGCAAAAGCAAAGGGTGACCTTTGTGGTGAGGAGCTGTTTACATGCAGAAAGAATGATCCAAGTAAGTAAGCGCATTAAGGATAATGGCTTCAAGATTCTCGCAAAAGAGAGTTTTAAATATAAAAAGAGAGAAAACCAGAATGAACCTTGTAGTGTTGAATTGGAATTGGAGGTGCCAGTATAATCTCATGGTTTTTAATATATAGATAAGCACAACCAGGAGGGTCATGCGAATGTGCATATATGTATATCTGAAGTATATGCATATATTCTCGTGCTCATTCCACAGAAAGGGCCAAAGAGCTGAGTCATTTTGATAGCAGTGATCACATCTGGCAGTCACCTCTTGGTTTCTAAAAAGTATTGTTTTCCAGTAAAGGGAGTCAGAGTTACTTGGAGAAATGACTGAATCTAGGGCTGTACAGGGACAATAAAAAAATGAGCCTGGGGCACCTTTTTTGGCCAGTGTAAAAAAATGCTCAAAGATGAATGGGGACATGTCAAGAGAACACATATGTCAACCTAGAAGAGCTCCCATTTGTCAAATTACAGACAATTATAGCCTCAAAAAATAATAAGAGTAATGGGCTATGACCTATTGAATAAAAGAAGAATCCAAGTGTCTACACTGATATTAATATATCAATAAATAAATTGAAAGGTTGATGAGTAATGGGATATTTACATAGTTCCATACATAATATTTCCCTTCAAAACACTTTTAACCACAAAAGAAAAAGGAATAATTTTACAGTGGAGAAGCCCGGTAGAGTCCACTTAATCAAGTGGTCAATGTTAATATCACTGGTAGTGGGACAAGTGGAAATGACGTGTGACCTGACAGGAAACACAAGTCCACAGCAGCACTTCAGTGGTGTGCCTATGAAGATGGGCATCGTGAGTCTACCGGTGAACAGGAGACCAGCCTAAACCGAGGGAGCCAACCACTAAATGACTGGCCAGTGACTGGCCAAAAGTATCAAGATCACTAAAGTCCAAGGAAGACTGAGAAATTGTTCCAAACAAATAAACCAAAGAGACGTGCTATCTAAAAACAACTATTGTAGAATACCTAGAAAACCTTAATTGGGACTGAAGATTAGATAGTAGTAATGTATCCATGCTACCTTCTGACTTAGATAGTTGTTTTGTGATCATAGAGAAAGATGTTCTTATTTACAGAAAATGAACCTTAAATGATTTGAGGGTGATGCAACATCCTGTTGTAAATTACTCTCAAATGGTTCAGGGGGAGAAAAGGGAAATTCTTTATATTGTACTTGCAACTTTTATTTAAACTTGATATTGTTTAGAAATCACTCTGAAAAAGTTATTGAAAGGTGTCATCACAATCTAGCATTAAGCCTCCTACCCCTCAGTTGTTTTGAATATGCAAACTTTGTACGTGATGAGTATTTTTGTCTTTTATTGCTCCTTCAGCAAAAAGAATTCAGACCTAGTCTTAGGAAGATAATCTGGGTCATATAATTTACAGGGTAACAGTTGGCAACATGACAGTCCCGGTGAGATTTCTTTCTCTTTTTTTTAGCTAGCTGCTTCTACTTAGAAATAAAACTTTAAATATTCTTCTCTGACCTTTTTTTGCCTGGGAGGAGAGTTTAATTACCTGCCCAGTTTACATAAATTATGTCTCCTGTTTGTCTAAAATTGAATCCTGGGCAGAGATCAATATGGCCTCAGAAAAGCCAGAGCAAATGACTTCTCTCAAATGCCATCAAAGGTCACCAGAACCTTTCCTGCTTGGATGGGGACATGTTCTGTTCGACAACCTGGAGCGTGTCACAGGCCTGCTGCCTGCTGCCTTGGGTACCAACCACAAGAGCATGATTGATCATCAGGTAGAGGACATTGGGTACAAACTCCCTCAGGAGTCAGCTGTATAGAATTAATTGAATACCATGACGAGTCTGATTCATCATTCTCTGAAAAGGAGAAAATGGCACAGAACACATCCAGAGCTTGATGCATGAGGTTTCATGGAGGTTAACTGCTATTTAGACTCAAGATCCTGATGGTCACAGACAGTGCATGTGCTATTTGGTTGCAGCTGTACAAAATTATCCAGGAAAAAAAGAACCTTTCAATCTCTCTTTCATTCTTCTTCTTCTTCTCAGAAAGAAGTTATTTGATGAGGGCCAACTCTGTATCTGTCTAGCTCTATTCAAAAATATTTCATGGCAGTAAAATAAAATATTTCATGGTAGAGGTATAAGTAAAGTATAAAATGACTTTAGACTGCAATAGAATTTTCATCTGAGAGATTCAGAGAAAGCTTCATAGTGGGTATAATGTTTGACCAGTAACTAGAAGAAGGAATACCATTATAGCAAATATTAAGAAAATGAAGGCAAGAGGAAATAACGAGAACAATGTCACAGATATCATGTAAATTTGAAGCCCAGCAATTACTTTAGTATGACAAAACCTCACAGAAATAGTGTTGGAAAGAGAAAACAGCTCATTGATGCTGAAGTCAGGGGCTAAGAAAAAATACGCATTTAGTATAAATCCAGAAGAAGAACCAACTAAGAAGAATCAGTATCAGTTCAATCACTCAGTCATGTCTGACTCTTTGTGATCCCATGAACTGCAGCACGCCAGGCCTCCCTGTCCACCACCAACTCCTGGAGTCCACCCAAACCCATGTCCATCGAGTCGGTGGTGCCATCCAACCATCTCATCCTCTGTTGTCCCCTTCTCCTCCTGTCCTCAATCTTTCCCAGAATCAGAGTCTTTTCAAATGAGTCAGCTCTTCGCATCAGGTAGACAAAGTATTGGAATTTCAGCTTAAACATTAGTCCTTCCAATGAACACCCAGGACTGATTTCCTTTAGGATGGACTGGTTGGAGCTTCTTGCAGTCCAAGGGACTGTCAAGAGTCTTCTCCAACACCACAGTTCAAAAGCATCAATTCTTTGGTGCTCAGCTTTCTTTATAGTACAACTCTCACATCCACACATGACTACTGGAAAAACCATAGCCTTGATTAGATGGACCTTTGTTGGCAAAGTAATGTCTCTGCTTTTTAATATGGCAGAAGCATATAGAAAAGCTGTAGTATTCCATGAGGTTAAAGACAAGAGAAGGAGAAGAAGAAATGATGGACAAGGTTAAAATGTAGGTAGAAGTCAAGAAAATAGAACTAAGAAATCACTGATAAAATGATTGCTAGAGCAATTCCAGCCTCAAAAAATATGGAACATGTCAAATCTCAAGGGAAAGGAAGAGATTGTATTGAAAGTCAATGCAAAAAGATGTGGAATGACTTTTCTCATAGTTTGGTGGTGAGTGGATACAGGATGGAAACAAAGACAACAGTAAAAAGACAAAGAAATAGAAGAAGAGGTAAGGGGGTTGATTTGATAATGAAAATCAAACCATTGTGATAGGAAGAAATATTGGTTGCAACATAGAATGAGAGATTGATGCTCTAAGGAGAAGACTTGATAAACATTATATCAACTTTTCTTGGGGTGGTGAGAAGAGATGGAATTGAAAACACTGGTATAAGGATATCTCTTCAGGGAGAAGAAAGAAGGTAAAGGTATGAAATTTCAAGATAGGTATGATGATGAACGTTTGAGGAAATGAGATGAAAAACTCCAAATTAGGTGGCTTTACTATTTTATAAATGTGCACGAAGAAAAATAGGCGTAAGTAAGGAAAGGGGGTTTGTGAAACACACAATCAGTTCTGAATAGCTATTTTGGGAGGGAGCAGAGAATTCAAACAAAGCAGAAAGGTTCTACATTAATTAAAAAAAGAACTATATTAGGGCAAGATAAGGTAAATTTTGTAAACTATTGTGACAAAAAGAACTCAAAGAATTCAGTGACTTTTCAGCAACTGTGAAGCTGTCAAGATCCCCCTCCCCTCCGAGAAGAATGTTGGATCTCTTTGTCCTCTCAAACTTTAGATCCTCTCCCATTTTATTTCCACCCAATAAAATAGCTTGATCGTCCCTTCCCCTTAAATAAAGAATTCAGTAGCTAACAGAACAAGATGCTTATTTCTTTCTCATGCTCAGAGTCAGGTATCCAATTTAGCATTTGCTCTTCCTCAGTTGGCCACTGAAAACCCAGGTTTGTAATGGCTGTGTCATATTCAACACATGACTTCTAAGTTTGTTCTGTTACCATCTCGAAGGAAAAGAGCTTAGAAAAGTTTGCAAGGGAGCTTTTATGATCAGACCTGAAGTTGGAGCACATCATTTCTGCCCATATTCCATTAGCTAGGATCTGGCTTCATGGCCAATCTGATGTGGGTGAAGAGCTAGTAGTCTCTGTGGAGAGATCTATTATTCTATTCTGAGGGATCAGGACTAATATTAATACACAAGCTCTCTTAAAGCTTAGGAAGTTCCTTCCCAAAGACAGACAATACTAAATTATTCATGAAATAAGCTTCAGAGTCTGTAGAACTTCAAGGGCCACAGGCTTGCTGGAGCTCTCCTTGGTGCTGAACCCTGGATAGCCACCTGGATCTTTCAAATATAAGTAAGATTTCCACAGAAAAGGGTAAAGAGCACCATAGTATACAGCCCTTGCAATGCTATATAAAAATAAATATTGCTGTTCATACATGAAATTCCCTTGAACACTTTAAGAATGATTGAATCAAGGGGCGAAAGGAGCCTAGGACCAAGAATTAAATAATCTAGGATATAGTAGAGATTTTGTCATTAAATCACTGAAGATCTAGCCAAATCAATTCTTTCCTCTATTCTCAACTTACCATCTTTTAAATGCTGATAATGGGCTCAGTGGATCTTATAAATTCTCTTAGTTCAAAAATAAATGCGTAGTAAGGCTAGAAATGGTATGGACCTAACAGAAGCAGAAGATATTAAGAAGAGATGGCAAGAATACACAGAAGAACTGTATAAAAAAGATCTTCACAGCCAAGATAATCATGATGGTGTGATCACTCACCTAGAGCCAGACATCCTGGAATGTGAAGTCAAGTGGGCCTTAAAAAGCATCACTACGAACAAAGCTAGTGGAGATGATGGAATTCCAGTAGAGCTATTTCACATCCTGAAAGATGATGCTGTGAAAGTGCTGCACTCAAAATGCCAGCAATTTGGAAAACTCAGCAGTGGCCAGAGGACTGGAAAAAGTCAGTTTTCATTCCAATCCCAAAGAAAGGCAATGCCAAAGAATGCTCAAACTACCGCACAATTGCACTCATCTCACATTCCAGTAAAGTAATGCTCAAAATTCTCCAAGCCAGGCTTCAGCAATCCGTGAACTGTGAACTTCCAGGTGTTCAAGCTGGTTTTAGAAAAGGCAGAGGAACCAGAGATCAAATGGCCAACATCCGCTAGATCATGGAAAAAGCAAGAGAGTTCCAGAAAAACATCTATTTCTGCTTTATTGACTATGCCAAAGCCTTTGACTGTGTGGATCACAATAAACTGTGGAAAATTCTGAAAGAGATGGGAATACCAGA